>VZTM01041551.1:21568-120585 GCA_013400555.1 Jacana jacana | reverse complement strand
ATCCCCTGGCTGCTCATTACATGGCTGGTGACAGCGCTCAAGATGACCTGTTCCATAATCTTCCCTGGTATCGAGGTCAGACTGATAGGTCTATAGTTTCCTGGATTGTCCCTTCTGCCCTTCTTATAGATGGGCGTTACATTCGCCACCTTCCAGTCCATGGGGACCTCTCCAGTCAGCCACGATTTAAGGAAAATGATGGAGAGAACAAACATTAGGAACAAACTCTTCACTATGAGGGTGGTGATACACTGGAACAGGTTATCCAGAGAAGCTGTGGATGCCCCATCCCTGGGATTGTTGAAGGCCAGGATGGATGGGGCTTTGAGCAACCTGATCTAGTGGGAGGTGTCCCTGCCCATGGCAGCGGGGTTGAAACTCGATGATCTTCCTTCCAACCCAAAGGTCCCTTCCAACCCAAACCATTCTATGATTCTATGTTTCTGTACTACCCTGCTTCACCCAGATGAGGGCTGACAGCTGCCGTGGGTTTGCATGAGATCAACTGGCATGCTCAGGGGGACGCTGTCCCACCACTGGATCCCTTGGGCCAAGTATTTAATATCTCCCAGTATTTGTTTTCAGCCTTTTGTTTTCGGTTTATCCCTGTGTATATTATTTCTGCATACACAAGAATCACTAGGAAGAAGCTTTGTTGTGGAGCAAAAGTTGGATTTTCCAGTTGTTCCTTGTGTTGATTGCTTATGTCCATATTGTTGATTTCTTCATACAAAGTTTGAATTTCCATGGAAGTTTTAGCATTGGTGGTTTCACAGCTAGTTGCCACTGAAAGGGATGATGACACTCCCCTCGCCCTTGGCCACAGGTTTCCATCCTCTCCCATGTGTCAGTGCAGATACTTGGCAGACTCCCCTATTTAGGGAGCTAAACCAGCAAAAGCAAGGAAGCTGCCCAACTCGTTTTTTGCAGAATTGGCTTTTTGTCATTTGTGGGTCCTTGAACTGGTTCACAGCAGGATCAGAGACGAGGGCTGGTGCTGACACAAGGCAAAACAACTGGAGCAAAATTGTCCTGGTACACCAGCTTAGTCAAATCACGTCCTTCAATAGCCCAGAGCCTGAGAAACACAGGAGGACCACAGCTGTCATTATGCCCACCTTTGGGGGCACGCTCTGACCTGCCAAGACCGTCATCCAGGCTGAGCAAATGCAGCACAGGGTTGAGCCAACAAGCCTAAGCTCATAGTGGAGGGGCTAAGGAAGAGTGAAGGTGGCAATCACAAGGATGAAAATGCAACTCTGGGATGCTGTTTGGGTTCGTATGACAAAAAGCAAAGCGGCAGCTCGCTGTACATCCCTGGCTTTGTGCTGACTCTCTCAGCCAGCTCTTGCCTGGCTTGCTGGGAGGCTGGCAGCACTAGGAACCTCATACTTGGTGGCTGAAGGTAACACTGCATGTTTGCCGTTGGGTGCAAGCATGTGAGCAGGCTGCCTGTGGGGACCAGCCACAGTGCAGTGACTCATCACTAATTGGCACATTGTCGGTGGGTCACTGCACTGAACACAGTTCAAAGCTTTACACAGAATCCTCATGGTTGGAAAGGACCTCAGAGGTCACCAAGTCCAACTGTACAAACAGAAAAAAACCCTACAATCTTGGCCACTAGAGTGTGCCCTGAAGTGCTTATCTACACATTTCTTAAATACCTCCAGGGATGGTGACTCAAGCACCTCCCTGGGCAAGCTGTTCCACTGCTTGACCAGTCTTTCAGTAAAGTAATTCTTCCTAGTATCTAATCTGAACCTCCCCTGCCACAGCTTTGGACCATTTCCTCTGGTCCTGTCATTATTCAGGAGAAGCCAACGCCCAGCTCTCTACAACCTCCTTTCAGGTAGTTGTAGAGGGCAGTGGGTGAACCTACCCTGCTCCCCAGGCAGCTCTGTCCTGCATACCTTTGAATCATAGAATCATTCAGGTTGGAAGAGACCCTTGGGATCATTGAGTCCAACCATCAGCCCTACTCTACAAGTTCTCCCCTACACCATATCCCTCAACACCACATCCAATCTACTCTTAAACACAGTCAGGGATGGAGACTCCACCACCTCCCTGGGCAGCCGATTCCAGTGCCTGACCACTCCTTCTGTGAAGAATTTTTTCCTAATGTGCAGCCTAACCCTACCCTGCTGCAGCTTGCAGCCATTCCCTCTTGTTTTACTGCTAATTACCCGTGAGAAGAGACCACAACTCACAAAACACGCGTTCAGTCTAAAAAAGACCTGCTACGTGCGTTTTTAAGAGTGTTACTGCATGTGCCAAGGGCCTTTTGTGGTTTGTATGTAGAACGGAGGCAAAACACCCAGGAGGTCACGGGCAGAATTTGTAGAAAGGAAAAATAATCCTGCATTAGCAGGGCTGTTGTAATCCCTGTCGCATGCTGTGCAGATCATGTTCAGGAGAACTGGATGGCCATCTACTGGAGAAACCCCAGTCTTTGTTTTACTTTTGCAGACTTGTGTTTTTGTTTGGGTTTTTTTTGCATCAGAGAGACAAGCAGTTGGCCATGTGTGGGTCACAGAGATGTATGTTTTCACTTCTAGCTGGGAATAACACAGCTGAAGTTCTGTAAATCGCATTTATGCTCACACTGGTTTCATTCATTACACCCTGTGAGCAGTACTGACTACAGGTCTTGTAGCTGCTTATGGGGGCAACCAGCAGTCTCCCAGGATTTCTGGTAGCGTAGCAGTTTCTACACTAATACAGAAATCACTCTGGTTTTAGAAATAACAAGCTGGAAATAAATGAACGTCAAGCTGACAGGTCAGAACTCGGTCTTTGTTAATTTATCTTTCAGACTTGGTGTATCAGCAGTAATTTGATGCATCTTGCAGTTGCGCTGGGAAGTTGCGTGTGGTGTCAGTCCTATTGCTAAACCCCACCTCGAGCCTTAAAAGCTGCCTGAGATCCTGGGCTGTTAGCAGGAGAACTGGAAGCTCCTCCTCTGGGAGACCTGGCAGCTCCCAGCTGCTGACCTGCTTCCAGGTCTTCACTCCGGGCAGTCTGCAAGAGACACAGCCAAGAAAGGCTGCTATGATATATGTGTGTGTGCATTTGTAGATTTACTTTATAGGATTTTAGAACACACTGTAAGCAAAACAAAACAAAACAAAGCACCTCACTAAAAGAAATAAGTATCTGTCAGTTCCCAATCATGTACATTCTTAAAGTCTTTGTCCACTCTGGGTGGTGCCATCAAACTGTAGTTTCTGTAGCCCTGTGTGACAGAACCCCCATGGCTTTTAGAAGGCACAAACCACAGCTTTGAGGACTTTTAAAAAAAAAAAACAAAAATTCTCCATAAGGTCACTGAGGGTATTTTGGAGAAACTGCTCGAGAAAGTGGAGGGTGTCCCTTTACTGCTACACAGCCAAGGGAAAGTACATGGCCAAGGGAAAGGCCATCAGCAAATCACCTGGAAGTTCCTGTGGAAGGGACTAAACTTAGGAACCTCAAAAAAAGCATCTCTGTGCTCTTTTTGAGGCCTTCTATGGTATCTCCACGTAAAAAGTCAAATGGCTTATCCATGGCTAAAACAAAGCTGGTGGTATCAGTTAGAGTCCAGCTCTCGTTCCACTAGTGCGCGTGTCTGCACCATGGAGACCCCTGGAGCCACAGGGGTTAGAGTGGCCAAGGAAGACCACCTTGGAGGTGTGCTCTCGCTTGCCATGAGTCCCTTCTGCTGGCTAGTTTGTCATGTAGCCTGTGCTGCTGTGAAGGGAAGGCATGAGGCTACATTTGCTGGTTCCACCTGAAGGTGACATTTCTCTTCACTGTGCTGAGCAAGCGATGGCTGTGAAGCTTGCAGGGGACAGTGGCAATGCGTGGCACCTTCTGGGACTTACTCACATATCTTCCCTGGCGTGGAATAGGTGGGATGCTTCGCCTTTTAGAAAAGAGGGGAAAAATGCAGTCAAGAAGCAGCGACATTAATGGTGTGCTGCCTTTGCAGCGCTGCTCTGTGCCACCCTCTCCTGCATAAATACCTGGGAACACACGGCACAGTTCCCAGCAGTGAGGTCATTTTCTTGTACGTGACAAATAGCTTTTACAAGGTGCTGACTCTGCTCAAGGTTCGTGTCTCGAGGCTGGCAATTGCAGCACCATTATAGGCTTGATCCTCCTCCCATTTAAACGAGCTGCATTATCCAGGATCTGAACACCTTGTTGCAAAATAGGCTTGTAAGGTGGCTCATAAATCACATGCAGCAAAACGGTGCACAAACATTTATTTTTAAAGATAAAGATTTTCTGGTCTTCAGCACTGGATTTTGTACCTTCAGTACTGAGCTTTAAGATTTGATTTACATCTTTGCGTTTTATTTTAGCTGTTGGGATGGCTGGAAAAAAACAAGACAAAACACTGGAGTACCGAGACCATTCTCAATGAATCATCTAACCCAAGGCTTTTTTTTGCCCTGAGATGCAGATGCTTAAATGCAATTCCTAAGCCATTTCTGTGATAGCTAAACATATCTGTATTCTTGCCACATAGTGAAAGTGCTGAGGTATCTTACTCTCTTGGAGACTACTCTTTGCTAGTTAATATTGGTATTACGGTCCTCTGTCCATCTCTTCCTCCATTTCAGAAATTCCCCACGTGCCCGTTTACATACATTGTGTTATAGGCAATATTAGTTAATCTGGAAAATCTCCTTGTCTGAAGGTGAAATATGAGTATAAAGTGTTAAGAGAAAAAGAGAGCTGTCAAAAAGAGAGTACTCCTTTTTTTAAAAAAAAATAGTGTAATAGCTTCTCAGCAGATGAATCAACGTTGATGCTTCTCTCAAATGACTTTCTTCATATCTTAGCTTCCCCAAAGGTTCATGCTTACTTCTTTTCATGGTCAGATTCACTTTCTTTTCCTCCAGTTCATTCATTTGACAGTCACAAATTCTTTCAGGAGAACTGGGAACTTGCATTTTAAGAGTTTAAAGGAGCTGGCTAATGAGTCTCAAGATCATTTACCTTGAATGCCAATAAATCCAGGAATGTGGGGGAAGCCCCAGGAACTAGATGAAGGCCAATGTTGTTCCAGTCCTTAAAGTAGCTAAACAGGCTAGTATAGCTGTAGGTGAACGTGACTGCTGGGGAGTATAACCATAATGGGGCTTATAAGGAAATCAATTAATAATGATTTATAGCTGGGTAGTATAATTAACGAGAGTCGATGAGTGTTTGGACCTTGGCATACCAGCTTGATAATAGAAACAAGTTTATCTAACTAGAGGCAAGTGCATTGCTGTAGCAGGCTCTCTTCAAGTATTAGACTCGGTACATACTGCATTTATAAAACAAAGCAAGGTGACTTCAACATGACTTTTTTATTTGCTTAAAATTGGGATAATTGATAGGCCTTAGGATGTTGCTGTAGATGGGGTATCTTTTGCTGAGCACAGGCGTTTCTGTGAGGATTGTTCACTGGCCCTGTGCTAATAAACTTTTTTATTTATCAGTGGTCTGAAAGGAGATAAAATTCATCAACTTGCAGGTGATAGATTTAGAATTGTTAAATAGGTAAATGGAAAAGTCGCTGCTGCAGGGTGATATGGATCTCTTAGCAATCTGTATGTAAGCAAGCAACAGGTGTTTGGCCAAATGGAAGGATCCATAGTCCAGATCTGGATGCTGGAAACCCTATTTCGTAAAAGGTTTTAGGATTTTTATCCTTTTAATCTTGTCAAAGAGAAATTATGGAGGCTACATATAAAGTTGTTTAGAAAGCAGGGTTCAGTGAGCTTGGATCCGGACACACGTAGAATAGAAATAAAGCTCAGATAAAGTCAGCCTATTCCATTACTTGAGTGGTATTTTAAGGGTCATGACATTTTCTCTGGCAGTAAGCACTTCTAAATCAAGACCTGATTGGTTCGTACTCCAAATGAATATGGCAAAATACTCTGTAGTTCAAGCAGAAATGGTTTCAAATCTGTGCTGTGGACTACATTGTAGAAAAGGAAATATTTAATTGTTGTTAAGGCCACTTCTGTCACAGTGGTACATTACTGCTGCTCTTTTGGGGCCCAGAATAGACACCATGCTCTTGCTTCATTTTTTGCTTCTGTTCTTTCTTTCAGTTCAATTTCACCATTCAGTATTGAGAGCACAAGGCGTCAGAGAAGGTCTGAGTCTCCAGACTCCAGGAAGCGGCGCATCCATCGGTGTGACTTTGAGGGGTGCAACAAAGTGTACACAAAAAGTTCCCACCTGAAGGCTCACCGGAGGACACACACAGGTAAGGCTTTGCTGGCACCATGTACCACAGCTAAGGCAGGCAGGTTCCTTTGTCCCTAAATTAGAACACACTGAACTCATCGTCCTACACTGAGAGCCGAAGGCCTGTACCTGATCAACAGAGATGTCTGTGAGTTCATCAGCATTGGCATTGTGCTGCAGATGAAGAGTGTGGCTTTTGAATTCAGCTTTCCTGTCATCCCGACTTGGCAGCACAAGAGCGGTGTCAGCACAAACCAGACTCCTTTCAGACGAAACTAAACAGAAAAGCGGCCTCTGGGAACACACCTACTGTGCTTCAGCAAGCAATGGCTTGGGAAACCCTCAACAAGAGCACATAGCGTGGATGTGGATTTTCAGCACCATTTTTTTTTTCACTCCAAAAACCTGCTGTGATTGAGCCACTACTTGCTTTTGCAGACCTAGCCTTTGAGTGCTAGGTGCCACTAAGTATCTTCAGTTCAATTCAAGTCTTAAATCAAGAGTTCAGCATTTCTTTTGGAGGCTTTCAGAATCACCTACCACATACTGCAGAGGGAAGTCAGTCTCTTTATGAGAGTAGGTCACTTTAGGTCCTTACAACAGAGCTGCAAGAGAGCTGCATCCCATTCAATGATGATAACACAACACTTAATCAATGTCTGTTGTCCTGGTTAACTTTATGGGCTGTTACTGGTCTACATCACAGACATGCAAGGGTAACTGAAGCAGTGACGTTGTAATTTTATTGTGGATAAACTCAGGAGCAGCAATTTGAAGTCCTCAAGAACAATTTAAAAAGGGATCACATGGATGGCTAGAAAGGCAGTGGACAGAATGCTCTGTCTTTCAGTGCTGTTCCTTGCTTAGCTGCTGATTTGTTGAAACTAAATTCATTATCTCTCTGCTCTTAGTGTACTTCAGCATTCTTATAGCTCCTTGGAGAAAAGATGGTGTTTATCCAGTGTGTAGCACAATTATGTTCTTTGCTGAGAATCTGCTAGTGCTTTCTGTGGTGTGATATACTCTGAATAGTATGAGATATTACTTTTAAAAAAGTGATGGCTTCTCCATTTCAAATGAGGCCACATCCCCATCACTCTTTCCAATATGTCTTTTGGTTGGTAGGAGTTTTGTTGAGAGGAATACTGAACAAGGCTTCATCCTAATACCCCCTACTAAAACAATTTCTTTAAGGTAAGAGTCCCTTCCTTAAACAGCAGAAATGTTCCAGTAATCTGGGAATTTCATTACACTTCCCTCCAAGACAGATACTCTAGTTTCTTCATATCTTCCCATTAATGCTCATGCCTTCTCCTCTCTCTTAATTTGTCATGTCTTGTCTTAATTTTCTTTTCTCTTCCCCGTTCTTTCCCACCTTCCATGTGGTCTTTAATCTCTACCCTTCCATTATTTTCTTTATACCCTTACCCTTTCACCTTGTTTTCTGTCAGTTTTGCTTTACTTCTTTTATCCCTGTCTAACCCTACCTTGTCCCTTTTCTTCTCCCTGCCCCACTTTCTAAGTTATTTCCCTGTTCTTGCCTGTATCACCCTTTGAGCAGTATATGGCTGTAGCAGATAAGAAAGCAGAGGGCCCCACAGAGGTGTGAAACCAGTAGACTTTTTGGGTTGAACCGAAGATGCTACTTACGTGTTTATGCCACAGGGAGGCCACTTTTCTAGACTGCAAGAATGACGACCAGCTCTGGGGTGTAAGCAAGGCACCGTGTAAGGAGCTGAGTTACAAAACTAGATGTGAGCAACCTCAGCAATGTCACACCCAAGGTGGCCCAGAAACATGCAGAAGGCTCTTCTCTGCCATGACGTTTTAAATCACCGAGTATCACATTTGTGATGAGTCTGCAATTCATTACTGATCTTATGGCAGACCAGCGCTTGTGAGTAACACACCCAAATCAGTGTTCTAGTCTGCACCGCTGAATCTCAGGCTGAGCACTTGAGGAGCTCAAAACCAGGCACTGAAGACTTGAAATGGTGTTGGTATTTAAAGCTTTTGCAGCTGTAACTCTCCAGCAGCATAAGGGAGTTTCTGTACCTGCCGTAATCACAGGATCCATCTCCCCAGCCTTGGTTCGTTGGCAGCTGGGTGTCTAGGCTATGCTATCTGTCTGGGATCTCTGGGTAGTCACTGAAGAAGGATTGGCACCTCTGGGGCATGTTATTCCCTCTTCAAGTAGACCCAGGGATTGGCTTGTGAAGTTTCTTCTCTCTCACTGCTGAATACAGAGGAAGCCCAGATACCTACCTGTTAGCTGGCTAAAATGAATCCCCACCACAAAAAGCAGCTGCCTGAAATATTTTGCAGTCACGTTGGATGTTGGTTTATTCCTTCAGGGGGAAAAAAGAAAAAAAAATCATATCAAACCCCTTCATTAAGTATTAGCCACTGTTAACTGCTTTGTATTGTTATGTCTTCGTGCCTGCTGCAATATTAGAGGTGTAGTCTAGAAAGAAGGTGAGCACTGAATTTAGCCAGCAGATCCAGTGAGAAAAATCTGTGTTGTGCTGTTAAAATGAAGTATGTTTTACAGAACGCTTCATAGGTCTTGGTAAGAAGTTGGTATATTCTGATTCCACTTGTACCACCGACCATGAGCATACCCTATGTATTAATCTCATTTTACGTTTTTTATCTTGGCCTTTAGTTTTGCTTCAGGGGAGAGAAGTTAATTATTCACATATGACCCACAGTAATTAGTGTGCAGTTTGGGATAAGCATAAATGAAGTATGACAGCTATGCACGCAAGGGTGAGCAAGTTTCAGTAGGAAACTTTCTGAGAGAAGATGATAGAAACTCAGCATTGCATAATCTGGACTTTTTTTTTTTTTTTTTTTTTTGTAGGCAGGCAAATCTTGCTGAAAGTCATTTACCTAACAGGATGAGTTTGAGAACTATTTTTGTTTTGTTTCCATTTACTGTATGCGCATAGCCACTAGAACATTTGCAGTCCTTTGGGTACAGGGGGAAAACCAATGTGGTGTTTTGACAGGATGACCAGCTTTGTTAGTTGGAAGGTATGATTATTCTCATCTTAATTAAAAATGGAAGCAAAATGTTATGGACGGTAGCAGCTGTATTTTAATGCTGTTCGAGTAACTCCTGTTTTCTTTTTTAAGTATGCTGTCATCTAGCTCCTCAACACATCTCAACCAGTGCCCTCAAAACTTAGTGTGCTGGTGTGGGCATGGAGTCCACTGGGGGGCGAGCTTGAATTGCGTATCGTTTCTCCAACCAGAGAAACGGGTAGCGAAACCTGTAATAGAGCGTTTCATAAATCACAAGCACTAGTATTATATTTCTCTTTCTAGTATCATCTTGTTGTTGTTGTTTTGCCAACTCGTCAGATAAAGCTATCAGGAGGTATCGGGTGTGATGGAGAGCCTTCAGGGCTCCCAGGCAATCTCGCAGCTCAGGTTTATCAACTCTCTCCGCAAGGAGAAACTGTGAGAAATTGGCTCACCGGAGTTGTGTTGAGTTAGTTTCTGCTTCAGTGAACTTCAAGAAAATTACTAATGTGTGACTCTACAAGTGAGTAATCTTTAAAAATGGGGGAAACCAGCAGCCCTGGGTTGCGTTCCTGGCCTGTGGATGTCTGGGTTGCGTTCGGCGTAGGTTCTGCTGTCGGCTCCAGGAATGAGGAGAGCTATGACTCCTGTTCCCAGTGAGGTCCGCACCCGTACAGCCCCAGCAGCGCTCACCTGCTTTAGTTTGCTGCTTTTACTTCGAAGATGGAAACAACCATAGCATTAATTTATACGTAACAGCTATTTCAGGCCTTTTAGGCGGTGCTAAAGTTGCTGTTGACACTTCCAGTCGGACAGCTGAGCGTTGCAGACTAAGTAATACTGGTTCCTTCTGCTGCGGGTCTGTTTTTTTCCCCCATCATAATTTAAATTTATCTTAATGAATTGCTGTTTTCTTCTAGCCCTGGTTTGTAAAAGATCTACAGACTGTTCCCTCTGAAGAGAGATGATGAAAATGTGATGTTTTATGTAAATCAAAGAGTCAAATCATGCTTCCTGTTGAGAGGCCGGTATGGGTTATAAAAACTAGACTTGAGTAGCAGATCTTTGAAGTTTGTGAAACTGGGAATCATGGGTCTGTGAAAGCTGTTAAATGCATTAGATAATTTCACTATTTTGGCAAAAAGCAGGCAGATATTTTCATGCCATATAATTGAGGACATGCATCTTGACCAGTTGACTGGATGTTTATGAAATGTCAATGGAAAGCTGAAAAAAAGTCAAATAATGCTTGCCGTTTCCCTGCAAAATTTCATTTGTCATTATTTGTCAATCATCTGCAACCATAATGAAAATAGGTTAATAAGCTAGATATGGTGAAGGCAGCAGGATAAAGCCTTACGCTCACGAAGGCGGTAAAGTCTCTAGTGAAATAACACATTTCATTATAGCCTCAATCAGCGTGTTAGTTGCGGATAAAGGGTGTGTATGGAAAGATGAGAGGACGGTGGAGTCTGTTTTAGGGAGAGAGAAAAGGGAAAACAAGAGCAAACATCCAAGAGGACCCTTTGGGGTAGTTGCTGTTAACAGTGCAAAGGAGACATGAAAAAGAGAAAACACCTTTTGGGCAGATGAAAGTGATCATAATTAAAACTGCACAAACGTTTTTTTATTCATAGTGATTTCAGACTTAATGCATTAAATAATGAAAAGCATGGTTATCAAAATACTACAGGTTCTGGCTGCCAGCAGAAGCACTGCAGGGCAGTGGCTGCTGGCTATGGGTCATACGTGTGGTGGTGCATCTGGTCATGGCCAAACTGTCCCACAGGCTACTTAGTCTGCAATTCCTATGTGTGTGCTATATTCTGTTTTAACCCGAATCGCAGACCTATTGGTACCAAAGCTAATCTTTGCATATATCGAGGTCCAGTTTTCATAGACATCATCTGTCTCCTCTTAAATAGGGAGAGCGTGTCAATCTGAGGCATATTATGTAAACTGAAGAAGCAAATTATGCTGTCTGTTAGGGGGCCTGGTAAAGAGCACAGAGTCTTGAAACATGTGTAATGGATAGTGCATGTGGAGGACATTTAAAGCTCTTCTCAGAGTATGCAGAGTACACTGGGTGGTGTGAATGCATCCCAAAGCGGTGCTCAGCATGGGGACTATGACCTGAGAGATCTAACTAACTACACAGTCATTTAAAGGGAAATTTGATTTGTCTTGGATTTCACATCTAAAGACGCTCACAGCTAAATCCAGTTGTAGCTCATTGTGGTTACCCTCTTACCATATGGAAAAGCCCAAGGAATTTAAAACGTTGTGTGAATCATCCTGAAAAAGAAAATAAAGAAAGAAGATGCCTGCTCTAAGATTATGTGGGACATAATTTTACAATATCTGAAAAACAGAAGGCATTGCTCCCTGTCTCTCACCTCCATAGGATTTTCTTTTATTGTATCAGCAGTCTGTATTTCTTTGCAACCTTATTTCAGTCATTACTCATTTCTGGAGGAAGGTGGCAGTGGCAGAGTGACTTTCTGGGGTTGATGAGTGACTTTCTGGGACTGATGGCAGCAAAAGCCTGGGACTTTCCAGCTGGCACGAAGCGGGAATGGATTTAGTCTGTGAGCGAAGGGCATCGTATCAAACACAACCACAGCTTTGCTCCGGCCTCCAAGGGTGGAGGAAGGCAAGGGCTATAACCAGAGCACCTTCTGTGGAGCTGGGATACTGGGTGGCAACTGCTGCTTTTCATCTGTGAGCCCTGACCAGCACCAGGTCTTCTCAGCCCCGCCGCTGCAGAAGATGCGGCTGCTTGGTTAGGACCTTAGAGAGGCAGGCTGAATAGACCCCCCAGGCCAAATGAATTTTTTTAGTGTTTGGCGGTTTGTCCTTGATCAACGCCTGTATCATTCCTAAGAGATGAGAGCAAATACCTTTGGCACAGATGTAATGAAGCCTATTTGTCAGTGTCAGGGGGTCTTTGGCGGCGTTACATGGAGACAGTAAACATCTCAGAAATGCGGTTTTGTACCTGAGAAAATGACAGCATTTCCTCCCTGAGATGTTCCTTTATAGCTGGGTTGGGACACCACCCTAGAAGAGAGAGAGCTAGTGAGTACATGGGTGTTTTATTTAGTCTGTGCTTTCTCAAACATTGCATTCCTCTCCCTCACTGTTGCTCCATATATTATTTTAATATGAAAGGGCCCCTGTCATTAGTCTTTGTTCACATTTTCCTTTGAGCAATTTCGGAGTGGACTTAAGAGGTCGGAGGCACCAAAAAAGTTATTTCTGCTCTGTAGGTTTTAAAACTCCATTCATTACTTTTTGTTTTCTTAAGGCCTTTAATGCCTTTTTCTAACTCTAAGTTCCAGAGACATATTTACAGGTTTGTAATCCCTTCTTTAAACAAATATTGGGAGGAAGCAACATTTTTTAAAATCATCCTTCTGGATTTGACTTAAAATGTGTAGTTTTGGGCTACCTTAAAATTAGCACCTCTTTGTCACCTAGCCTCCACACTCACTCTTCAAAAGCCCAGCTTTTAGTCCGTGTCCTATGTGCTCCCTAGGCCCTTATCTCAGAGTTCTCCCTCCTCCACGTAAATCTGTTGGGTGAAAAAAGCTGCCACAGCAGGTTAATGTGCTGTTCCAGAAACTGGGAATTTAAATAAACGAAGCCAATTTAAAAATTAATTTGCTTTAAGTAAAATAGGAGGTTCTATTTGTATTGGGTGATGCTTTTATTTTTTAAGAAATACTTTCTTTTAATGTTTAAAATCTACTGCCAGTTTCAATAAACAGTAGAGCTTTCCAATGCGGAAATCGGTGTATTTCATGGAAGTTTTCACTTCTAGCTTTTCTGCTTTTTCTTCTTGCAGTTTCTATTTAAACAGATAAACAGATTATTTAATAGAAGGGGCTGCTGAAGCCTCAGCCTGTTCTCATTGACATGACAGGGTTCGTGTTTCAGGACAGAAACGCGTTTAGAAGCAGATGTCTGCTGGGGCAATATGTGCCAGGGAGTAAAGGCAGGCTCACCAGTGCCATCACAGGTGAAGTTCAGAAATGGGGACCTTTGAATGTAGTGAGATGGTTGTCTGAGTCCAGCTACTTGCAGGCAGGTGTTTATACCACAAGGAGCTTGTACATCCAGTTCTCTTCCAATAGCCGCTCTGTGGAAAGCTAAAATGATTTCATTTCTGGCGCATTTTGCGAGCTCCGAATTCACCTTACACACGGGGAGTCATTCCTCTGCATTGTAGGTCTGATGCTGTGCCGATGTGGAAGAGTGCCCACATGGTTATTCCAAGTCACTTTGATGGGAAAGCGAGTCTAACTGCATCTGTGATCGCTTTCAGTCTCTAGGTTATGAAAAATATTTGCAACAGTGCCCCTTGACTTTGTAAATATGGGGTGCATATGTGTTTTGTCTGTGTGTGGCACGAGGGAATAATGATGATTTCATTATGCAGAATAAAATTTTCTCTAAGCAAACCATTTAGTACTTAATACTCTACCTCCAAAGAACTACAGTTCATCTAAGGTCTCAGGCATGATTGTGGTCTACCATGTGTAGCTCTGCAGTGGCATGAAGGCGAGAAAGACCTCTCTTACTCCCATTCCCTCCAAAATGCTTTCCCAGATGTTGCACCCAGACCCAGGGGAGTAAATACACAGCACAGGGTTTCCAAGGGCGTTAACTCTTGTAGCCTGCTCAGTCCCCAAGAAGGGGAACGGGATCACAACTTGCTACTGAAATGCCCGTTACTGGTGAAACCCCGTGCTTTTTGGGAAGCGTGTCTGGAGTCGCTCGTGCCCACCCTGTCCTTTTCAAGGCTGCCTTTGATGGGAAACGCAGTCTTTGAGAGTAGGGCATGCTCAAAACTGCAAGTAAGCTTCACAAAAGCCTTTGCTTTCATGTTTTATTCATGCTTTTGGATTTTCTGTTTGCCTCCCCCCCACACACCCCATGGCTAAAAGGAAACAAGAGGTAGAGCCTGAGTGCTAGTGTCTTCAGTCTTGACTTTTTTGCAATTGAGTAGGTAGAAAACTAGGGAAATGTTACATAAACTTCTTGTTTCATGGGAAAGGAAAAAAATCAGATGACACCTGTGTAGGGTGGGGGGTTATTTTCTGAACTCCAGTGTTTTCTCTGCATAGGAAATGAAATGTAGTGGTATTTTGGCTGCATTAGCTTTAATGACCTTTTTCCTTGTCATACCTATTTCTGTCAGTTAATATTTTTCTTTAGTATCAGATGTATTTTTTCTGCTTTTTATGGTGATAAAAATTGGTTTCGCTTCATTTGGGATGTTTAATTCCATTCACAACTCATTTAGTTTAATGGGAGGTTGTTTTTTTAATGCTTGTTTTTTCTGCAGACAGCCCATCACACCAGGGTCCCAGCCTCTGCTCAAGCCTGACTTCCAGCACAGCACAGACAACAAACAATTGTGTGTGCAAAGCTGAGACAAAGTTCATCCCTTGGAGTTTTTTTGTTGTGTTGTGTTGTGTTTTGTTTGTTTGTTTATTTTGGGGGAGGTTGGTTTGCTGTTTTGCTTTTCACAGGTAGTGGAAGGTTTAACTTTCATACTGAGAAGCATCGGTATTGCTTTTAATGAACATGGTGGAGCAGCCCCTGGAGCATCCAGGGGGAGTGACAGGAGCAGAATCGGAGGCAGATGGAAAGGGAAGCATCACTTGTTTGGCATCTCCCTTGCAGTTATGGACCACAGTGAAGGAAAGTTGTTTTATCTGGGGAGTCCAGACTAAAACCCAGACCTGCAGCACCCCAGTTAAAGAGAGTTAATGGGCAGGTCTGCTGGCACCCTCCACACAGTTGGCTGCTGATGGGAGTATCAATCTGTTGCATCCCCTTTCCCAAATACCCGTTGAAAGGAAGAATCTCAGCCTTCCCCATGGCACTGAAAATTTGATAGTCCCATATATTTGCTATGGAAGGAAAGAGAAAACTTCATGCCATCTTCCACTGCATACACAAACATATATATATTAAAAATATGTATGTTAAGTGTGTATATATATATATATGCACTTAACATATACTTAAATATTTATATATATACTTATATATTTATATATACTTAATATATATTTATACTGCCACATCATGCAGGAAAAAATTACCAGGAGGAGTAATAAAATGCTGCTTGTCATCTGCTGTGGGGATTTGGTGTGGCTGCTGCATTCAGGTGCACAGGAAGAGGCTTTTTAAATTTCCAAAACTTTTTTTTTTTCTGGTTTTACAGGAATCTAAAGTGATAATTTTACATCAGCAATACCCCTGGCAATGTACCTCACTAATCCTTGTCCCAGAGCGTTAATTCACTTGTGCCTCACATAGTACTAGATGTGTCCCGTTGTAGGGCAAAATCTCTGTGCAGAAGTCCAAAAAGAGCAAAAATGGAAGTGTCTTGGATTCCTCCTCTTCTTTTCTCTCCTGTGCATGTGGTGGCAGAACAAGGCTGAGACCAATGTAATGGATTTGCCGTTTTAAATTACGGAGAATTGAATTTTGTAAGTCTGGTCACAAAGACTTTTTGCTGAGATTTGTGTTAAAACAGCGGCAAACTGAGGCAGCTGTTATGCCCAGAGGGTCTTGTGGGACAACAGCAGGAGAAGGAAAGAGGTATGGTCTCTGAACTAGTACTGGTCTTGCAGAAGGAGTAAGAGCCAGGATGGCAAACAGGACCCAAGCTCAGCAGTGCAGGGAATCTAAAAGATACTTTCATGTTGGGATGCGGGAAAAAGGCTCGCACCTGAATTATTGGAAATGGAGCTTGTAAATAATTGGTTCAAGAATGGTCAAAAGTGTCTCTTGTTTTAGAGTGGAGGTTGTCACTGTCATTTTGATTGGAAGAAATTGTTTTGTTCCCAGTTTTCACATGAAGAAACCATGTCCCTGCACTAAGTCAGACCGAGAAGGAGGAATAAAAAACCTGAATTTCAAGACATGTCACAGGCAGCACAGTATGTTCCTGTTCTGCTTGTAGAAATTGTTTTCCCAGACTTGCTCAACTGATACGAAACTTTATTCCCAGAAATATACTTTATTTGCATATTTTGACAATACTGAAACACAAAAGGCAAATTCACTATATTCACCAAAGAGAAACCAATATAGTGAATCAGTAACTTAGAAACAGAGATCCCAAATGACCTTTAGAAAGACATCTAAATAATTGAATTGGATTTTTTGCATGACGACGGTTGGAAATATTTCAGACTTTTAAAAGGAAAAAAACTGAATGGGAACTGCAGTTTCATTACAGAAATTAAGGTGTTCCTCATCTGTGAGTCACAGCATTGCTCTTCCCCTTCTCTGCAGTTTTGGGAAGGTTGCTGATGCTCGCTCTGTTGGTTTTCCTACCTGCAGAATGGACATGTTATTTATTACACGCTGCTGTTGCAAAGACAGACTTATGAAGGATTGCATTTTTTAAAAAAAAAAAGCTTTATAAGGTGCTTTGAAGTTGGAAAGTGCTTTATAAGTGCTCTGATGTTTTTTCATTAAAAAATTATACTAATAAATGTATCACACAAAATGTAAGAGTTGTCATTTTTCCCTTTCCCCTGTGTCTAAAAGCTAAGCTGCCCTCTTCCTCTGGGAATGCCTGAGGATGCTCATTACCAGATAGTGTTTTTGCTGTAAAAAGATTCTTTTCTGCCTGAAATTGCTTGTGTATAGTAGAAGTGCAAAATCTAATTAGCCATCATTTGTGGGTTTCCATTTATGATTTCCCCTTCAAGAGTCCTATCAGTATCGGCGCAATGTGTCTGTCCCATGTTTCAGAACAATTCTGGTGTTAATGTGGGAGCTGAAAGCAGCTGACATAAACACTACACCTTACATATATATATATGTATATATATATATATATATATTGCATAATATCCTGTAGCAGAAACTAACCCAGGAGGTACCGGGAGATGTCCTCAAACCCTGCAAAGCTGCAGATGTGTTGACTTTGGTTAGAAAATTTAACAACATCAAACAGAGTCAGAGGCATGCATGCTGGATTATTTATTTTCTTTTGACTTGTTATGGGCTAAATCCTTAAGACCTCACTCTGTTTTATTGTGGGGAATACTCCTCTAAGAGTAACGACAGTAGAAACTGAGTGTATAAAGATGTGGCCATAGGCAGCAGGCCTGGGCAGGTGACACCTATTAAAATCTACAAGTTTTTCTCAAACCCATTGTATTTTGTGAATGGAGTGAGGGACAGCATCTCCCCTGGGCTCCCACCCTTCCAGTCTGGAAGCACTACGTAAACCTGTAAACCACGTTTTGTTTTCAAGTGCTTTTCTACCTTTGTCCGTTTCAAAAGTGGGATTTCAGCGTGTGACTCTTTCACAGGGTGATGAAAGCTTAAATACAGAAAAATCTGATGGCTAAGCCGGTAGGCCTGAACAGTCCCTTATGTTTATTTTCTAGTCAACTCTTATTTGGAATAAAAACGTGACCCATGCTCCAAAAATACCGAGTACCTTTGTAGGAAGGGACTACCCGAAAGTGTCATCATAACTCAGAGTGACAATTCCATGTGCAGAAAAATGGGATAGATGGGAATGTCTGAAGAGGACATAAATAAGAAAGGACACAGCACTCACCTTTAATACCAGAGAGAGATGTGAGTTTATGCCAGAGAAAGAAAATGAGTTTAGAACTTCATCACTGGGATTTTTTCTGTTGTGGTAGTAGATGGTGTTACCTCATTGTTACTTAATGACATGGTTGCCAAGAGCCTGCTAAACTCATGAATAAATGAAGCTTAAATAATACACAAGTACATAGGGCATCTGCAATTGCTGTAAATAAAGTTCCTTGCCTAGGGAACATAAGCCCAGTTCTGTTTCCTGGAGCTCAGGAGCAGTTTCTCTGCTGGCAGAATAACCCATAACTATTTACATGGTGGTTATGTAGTACCTGTCTTTGAAGCATCTGGCATCAAATACCATGATACCAGCTAGTTGATGGGCAGAGGATAGCTCCTGGGGAATGCGCTGTGTGGGAAATTCTGCCCAGGGTAGAACAGACCCTGGTCCCTTCATCAGCTACATGGCGTGATCTCCTGCTGGTACCCACACAGGGCTCTTTTTTGAGGAATACGTGAATGTCACCAGGTTGTAAAGTGAAAGTCTGAGAGAGATTTATTTTCTTGGGTGAATGGTCTTGTGGATGTTAGAGTACATGCATAAGGATATGGGAAGACAGATGTTGGGCTGAGGGAAAGGTGGAAAATTTTTGGAAGGATTGGCTGAACAGTGGTCTATATTCAGCATTATTAATTCATTATTTGCTTGAGTTTAGGGAGATTTAATGAGTAACCCTTGTAACTATGTTCTTAAGTGCTTAAGTGAGAGGAGTCATGGTAGGATAGGAAAAATAATATGGTAAAAGTAATTAAACTAATTTGGATTGTGGCATCTGGACTACAAAAGACAGAGTTTCGTAGAGCTCTTAGAAATAGATGTTTTGTTAATAGAAGATTAAAAAAATGACTAGTTCCATTTGGAATATTGAGTCATACCTTTAAAACTTCATAATTAACTTCCCCAAACAATAGAAAATACTCATTTTCTACAGGGAATTGTCTGGAAGAACTTTTTCATGCTCCAGGGTCCAACTTGATCCATGTAAATGCCTGTTATGGCATACTGTTCGCTCTCCATGTATTGCAAGACAAAGCTGTGGAATAGCGTCAGAATACAATTTCCCTGTGTTTGGGGATCTGTTGTCAGGTTTTGGGACAGAACAATAGAACTCTCAAGGACAGCTGTGAAAGTAGTGGGTCTGCTCCCCTGAAAATGTTCACAGCTCCAGGCATTTATTATTAAATGGGTAGCTTATTTAAACCTAAAATTTTATAGGTGCAGAGGATTGAGCTAACTCACAGATTTTTACCTTTTGGCAGTTTCCATTTTCTCCTCTTGTTAATTGCCACAGGTTCTCTTTCTGCAGCTCTCTTTACTACCATGTCCACTGTTTTGTCTTCTCCTTCGTTCCCGTGTTTCCGCTAGCCTGGGCAAGACTCACATCACCTGCTTTTGCTCCTTAGAGCTGAATGAGGATTTGAGTGTCTGGGTACGTGACAGTAACTCTGAACCCTTGCTTCCATGGCTGTCAAATCATCGAAGGAGCCGAAATGTGCCCACACTTTGAACCCGAGAGTTTCTTAGACACTTAAACTTAAGTGCTCTCACAGAGGGAGAAGTGTCTGAGTCAAAACGGTTGAGTATTTGACTTCAACTTCAGATCCACTGCAATCTAGCCTTGAGATGGAGATAGATATATAGGCACATATCAGTGCTGGGGCTATTTTCTTCCAATTAACAAACTAGTTTTGTCCACCTTCTCACTCGCTGCTTTCTGGGTTGCTCTGCTGAGGTCCAGCTTCTCTTTGTTGATTGTACTGAGAATTTCAGCTGTAAGTGCTCAAGCTCCTCAGCCAAAGCTGATGTGTGATACCTCACACCTGCTTTCCATCCTCTGGCAATTCTGCTCATGCTGGTCCTTTCTCTGTCGTTTGAACTCCTGTTTTTTACAAACTCAGTGGTCAATCTTCGTGTCTGGCTTGTTACCAAACGAAAGGTTCAGAGTTAGTAAGTGGTTCATTGCCTACAAAGAACTTTTTTTTCCTAGCACCTGTCCATCCCCCAGTTCTGTGGGTGTTTAACAGAAAAGGAATGGTGTTAGTCTTCCCCTAAAAATTAGGTTTGCCTAAAATGTTGTTGATTAATCTTTTTGAAAAATCGTATCTTTTTCTTTACAGAGACTTTCTTAAGGTGGATGTGAATGAACGTCTTCAGAGTAATGCAACTTTGCCTGTTTTTCCTTAATATCCTATACACATATACTTAATTGACAATAATGAAAGGTCTTCCTAGGTTGAGCTTGCAAGAACAATTTTCCTTCAGTGGTGTAAATAGCTTGAGAGGAATGTGGTTAGTCCTGTCTCTTTCACATAGCTCTATAGGGGCTGGGTAAGCAGGTCTCATTGAGGAGGGAGTGAGGCTGGAATCGGCACCTGGGAGCTCCAGCTGAGTGACCCGCACTCACATCCTTCCATCAGCTGACTTCTGTTTCTTACTTAAAGTTGTACTTTTTTAATGAACGAACAAACTGTTCCTGGTATTTCTTTCACCAGCCACCACTTCCTGCATCAGGTTCTCCATTCGTCTTCTACCAAGGGAAAGACCTGGAGTTTTGTGTACCAAAGAGGCTACTGAAGGGGGAGGATCTCGTGGTAGGAGAGACTTAGGATTTCAGATGCTATTAAATAAGAATCCAAAGTTTAAGAAATATCCCCACACTTTGCTCCCTAAGTCTCTGTGATCAAAGAAAGCAACTGTGGCAGTGTCCAGAGTCTAATCAAAAAGAGAGTTTAGAAAGTATGTTGAGGATGGGCAGGGCAAGCGCTCCACTTGGAAACTAGATGCGGTGTGGTGAGGCCATTAGGATCAACCTGCCAAGTTGGATGAGGGTACTTCTATATTTGTCTGTTTGTGGCAAGGGTATGTATGTCAGACAGTTGGGTGGTGAGCCTGAGCACGGTTTGTAGCTCTTCGTCTTTGGCAAGAGCGTACAACCCGCCACCTGCCATGTAGGTGGTGCCCATCCAGCTTGTGGCAGCTGCCAGATTCCAGGCGCCCAACGCTGCGGCTGCCCAGGGGCAATGAATGCTATTTGGTGCTTTGTGCTTGGCTGAGGACTGTAAAATTATCTAGGCTAAGTTTGCTGCTGGTGCAGCTATGGGCTGTGGTCACCTCGGAGCCTGGATCGCTGGGTTCTCCTCACAGCAACTGTTTCCCACCCCCGTCTGACATCAAAACTGCAGCGCAGCCCAGATGGTGCACAGAAGGTACCAAGCCGAGGAGCTCAAATGTTGCTGACAACCCTGCTGACATGCCTGTACAGCATCCAGTTTCCTTACAGAGGCACCCGTGGCCGTTTCAGCTGGACTTTTCAGGGCTGTTTGAACTTTGTGCTGATACTCTTACTGGGGAATTTTCTTTTGAAACCGAGGGCTCTCGGCAAAGCATTTGTTGACTTTTGAAGAGACGCATGGAGGGAGGTGCTGCCGACGACAAAGCAAGTGTTGCGTCACTGGTTCATGTAATGGAAATCGTTTCTTGCAAGCTGCTCGTGATTCATAGGAGATAATAAATAACTGCGGAATGAGTGTGCCTGACAGAGGAAACAGTTGTTGCAGAGATGCTCGTTTGTTGTCCTGGTTGTGATTAGCTGGTTTCGGAAGGGGAGGTAAAAAATCATTTTTGACACACCAAAGGAAGGTACATACGGACCTCACACAGTTTCCCATCCTCAATTTTGGTGCGTGCTCGACTGCGGGATCAAGGTAGCCAACTGCCAAGAGCATTTAACACGTAGACATTGAGGGCTGGTGGTAGAAATGACAAACAAGCACAGCCTACAAACATGTCAAAATGTTGAGTTTTATAAGTTTGCTTTATGAAAGCCCGAAGTCCAGTTTTGCTGTATTGATCTTTTCTTCTGACATGATATGACACGTGGGGTGTGCAGCTTACCTTTAAACAAAAAGTGGAGGGTGGGATTTTCCAAAACCCTACGCTTAGCCCAAGCCTGCTCTCGCTGAAGTAAGTGGGTATTTATCAAAAGTGTCGTGCAAGCCCCATGGCTGAGTATATTTTAAAATCGTACACTGTCCCTGGTAACATCTTACACACAAAATTAATTTTCCTGAAAGTAAGTGCAATAAATAAAGAGGACATTTTGCAGATTAAATTTTTATGTTTAATTGGGAAATCGTAGTTCATTTTTACCAGCTTGCTAAGGAAGGTCCTGCAGCGCTTTACCCAAATAATTAGAAGCCTCCAGAAACTTCGTAAAAATAATTGGAAGTCTGTGGCAGCCTGTGATAAATGGCTGAAATATCGAGTAATCTGGCCATTTTGGGAGAAAGCATAGCTTGACGAGATGAGGGTAGCGAACTTGTACAGTAATCATGAGAATAATTACACAGCCCTTTGTCCTGACGTTAATCCCCGCATCACCCCTGCAAGGTAGGATCTATATTGTTGCCGTAATCCTGTTGATTTTCTTAGTCATGTGGATGCCACAGGAATGATAAATCTCAAGGCCCTTTCCTTATATTCAGCAGATTCGGTCCCTCGTAATTGTGTAATTTGGCCTAAAGCAACCCCTGGGCAGTGGGTGTTCACTGGGAAGCGCGCGGAGGTGGGGGGAAAGGGCGGGGGGTTGCGGGGATTAAGAGCAACAAGGGGAAAGTCACCACCTGTTTTTCCACACCACCACCCCCCTTCCCCTCTTTCTTTTTGTCTCTCCCAGGAGAAAAACCTTACAAATGTACCTGGGAAGGCTGCACCTGGAAGTTTGCTCGCTCGGACGAACTGACGAGGCATTACCGCAAGCACACGGGAGTGAAGCCATTCAAGTGTGCAGACTGTGACCGCAGCTTTTCCCGCTCAGACCACTTGGCGCTCCACCGCCGCAGGCACATGCTGGTTTGAGGAACGCTACCCGTTCCAGCCGAGTTTTAAGAGCTGGGTCTCTTAACCTACCCGGAGTGAATTCAGCAGGGCTGAATACCCCCTCTACAGTGTTAACAGACAGGGCTTTCCTTGACGTCCGTAACAAACAAAACAAAACAAAACAAAACAAAACCCAGAAATTTTAGAAAAAGAAGAAAAAAAAAAAACCCACAAAAAAGCAGGAAAAGAAGTGCCACTCTTCTCCTCGCCATCTGAAGTTAACCTTGTCTGCCCCTCAGCATGGCTACCCCCGGAAAAGTGTCATCACAATCACCTGGAAAATAGCAGCCGAAATGCTACAGGAATGGGCATTATTTTACATGCTGCGTCCTTTGACAAAAAGTGTTTATAGCTTGTATGTTTTCTCAGCTGTCGGACATTTTGTTCCTGAAAAATCACTGCTGATTGGAGGATTAGATACCACAGACCGATGATGATGATTGATGATTGATAATGATGATGATAATGAGAGCAAGACCGCTAGACCTTTATTATCCCATCTTTTCCCCTTGTTTTGAGTACCAACTGGCCGGTGTCAGCATTACGCCCGAGCTGTGCTACAGACAAGCTGCATGTGAGTAAGAAAGAAGATTCTGCTGGAGAGGTCCTGCTGTCGGAGCTGACGGGTCACTTGAGCAGACTTTTGCAATAACGATGGTGGCATTTTAATATTGTACTACAGTTTTGTCATTATGCCCTGGAGGACACCAGCCATTTAACCTTTTCCTTTTATCTTTTTTTTTTCCCCCCTCTTTCTTTTCTTTTGTTGTTGTTGTTGAAGTCTGTAAAATAAACAAAGGGGCAGCAGCATTTCTGCTGAAAGTACAATATTAAGTATCGTATCTTGCCATGGACTTCTTTAGAACTGTTTTCCGTTTTGTATAGAAAGAGCCCATCTGAAAACTACTGCCCCATTCTCAAAGTGCAGTTTTCTTTCGTGCAGGTATCCTCTTCCCCACAACCAGTATTTGAACACGAGGAAATAGTCAGATCTTATACTCAGTGGTACCAAGGTTAGTGCTGTAGCAATTCATGACGTGGAATTGAATGTACCAACCAAACAAAACAGAGAAGAAACGGCTGCGTCTCTTGCAGAGAAAAAGCAATAATGAATAAAATGGCTCTCGAGACAATAATTTACTCCACACCAACAGAAGCGGGGGGGGGAATATGCAGAAGGAGCATGTAGGATCATTTCAGTCCATCTTTCTGATGGCTTCACAGACCTGCTAGGTACCACAATTAAGTACTTTCATTTCCTTCAACATAATACTTGTGTCTGGAAAGCAAGAAAGATAAAGGAAAGGAGCTGATTGTTGAGGAGTCAGGGGATGAAGCGTACGTAGGAAGGAGAAATGGTTCTGCAGCGGTGCTCTGCAAGACATTAGGGTTTTCTCCCTGGGAGTTAGGGAATAACGAGATTTTGCCAGCTGTCTAGTGTGATATAAATGGCCCTTTATATGGGTACCAGTGGCTGCTCTGCTGGGATTTTCAATCCAAGCCTTTTCAGATTAAATAAAAGGAAATTCCTGATCATTCCCATACAGCCCTATAATTGTGCGCCAATTTGTATTAATTGAATTATGTAGGAAAGAGAGAAACTCTTAGTCATCAGTTGTTCATGCAAAGGGAATAGTGTTTTTCTGTTTTCTTTCCTCCCAAGGATCTGCCTATTCAGCTAAATTTGACAAAGAGCAGGCTTGGCAAGATTTTTTAACCGTTGAGATTTTTATAGCTTAGAGATGAAAGATGTATACATAAAGGTCTTTTGCAATGCATTTAATTATTAATATTTGGTTCCAGGAATTGCACAGATTAAACTTGTGATGCCACTTGTTCATTTTTAAATGTTTGACCAGTCTGAATTAATTCCTGATGATTCCTGAAGTAACAGTAGTAACGTTAAGGGGATTCTGAAATAGAGTTAATCTTTATGAAAAAAAACAGCACAGAGTACCCATACAAGTACTGGAAGCAACTGCAGTTAATTGATGATTGATATGACTGGGATAATACTTTATAACAGCATTCATAGGCCCCAGAATTTGATTACATTTAAATACGTTCTTAATTTTCCATGGTACTGGATAGTTTATCATCTCTCTGAAGGAAGAACTTCCATACTGTTAAAGCTCAGGCTCCCCCCTCTGCCAAGTGGCCAGCAGAGAAACCCAAGACAAATTATTGGCAGCCATAGTGGGAGAAACACCCCTCTCAGTTCCCATTGAGTGTGCTGGTAATGAACTTCCACAAAATCAGTCCACATTTTAGTGTCCAGCTCCAAATCAGGAATGAAGCAGAGGTGCTAAGCGTCCATGCAAAGCTGCGGTAGGTCAGGGCTCCTGGATAGGCCATGAGGCATTGCAGGGCAGCACAACTGGGTCTTTACCAGCAGTAACAATGCTGTTGGTTTCCAAAAAAAAAAAAAAAAAAAAGAAGCTAGTTATCAGTGTTGTACGTGAGATGGTGCATGGATTGCGTCTGAGGTCTGTCTTTTATATACTTCAGTATCGTCCCCTTAAATGGATCCGTCATTCTCAGCGTTTAGGGAAAGAAGTCAGGTCAGGGAGAAGTCAATTGATAAAATTATTTCCCTGCCCAAGAGCATTTTACTGACTAATTACTTGAATAGCAGTAATTCATTTGAAGAACCTATGGCACACAGAATTCCTTTCACAATCTGTAATTTTTTTTTTTTTCTCTCATAGAAAGTTAAGTTTATTTGACCAGAAACTCTTAAGGCCGTTCTGTTAACGTACAAGAGGAGCACTGAGAGAGATTGTCACCAACATTATTCACAAAGGCAGGGTATAACTGGAAGAGACCAGCGTCCTCTTTAGGCTTCCCCTGTAGTTAATGAAAAGAGAAAATCTCCTCCAAGAGAAATTGAGAGGCCTTAAATTTCAGCATTCAGCTCTGAACTGCCCCAGAGAGAAGTGTTCACAGACCCTTGGGAGGCTGAACTCCTTGTCTTTCAGCTGGTTGTCCGTTGCTCTCTGCACAGGAAATGCTGCAACAGAAAGAGGGTCTGGTTTTAATGAAGGAACCCCGAAACGATATGGGGTTAAAGCAGCACTCGTGCCAAGGGACACAGGCACAGAGTGTGTCAGTGGTAACAGAATGAGGCTAAAAGGTAAAGCTATGTACGCCAAGTTTTCTTATTTTACAGGCAGGAAGCATATCCTCCAACCTTTCCAGCATGTGTGTAAGGGCTTTTTGTGCTCCTCATACCTCTAGGTAACTTGCACAACCAGCAGAAGTCCACCACTGGGTTTCAGGTACCCAGTCTGGTTCTTGACAAGTTTCGTACTCATACCAGCACCCTCAGGCATTAATCCCAGGTACTTTGTGAGGTTGTTTTTGGGTTGGTTTTCCCCTTCAGAAGTATTTTAAGAGACATTACTCTGTGGGAGGAGGAAATTTGGATGTGGAGCTGATGCCCCCCAAGACTCTCAGGGTGTCCTTCCATCAGTGGCTGTGGTTCAGACCTGCCAAACTTCTGTGCTTGTGCAGAGACCATGGGCGATTGCTCCAAGGTTTCCTCAAAAATTCTGGTATCCCACCACAGGTGCATGACATTTCATAACAGTGGTGAAGGCCGACATCATACAGAGCATGCGGAAATACCGAATCTCATCTTGACACGGCACAGTAGGTCCATCTTAATGAAGCAGTTGGGAGAAACAAATATGCAGTGTCCCATTCCTTCAGAAAGACAGTGATTTATGCTTTGAAGTGTGAGTAAAGGATGGGCAATATCCACCGTGCCCATTACAGCTTACAGGGGAAACTGTGCCACAAGAGGTCAAGTTTTTTCCAGAAGGATCCAATGGATTTGTCAGGAAATGTCAAGTAGCCAGCATTACAGGAAAATGTAACAAGCAAGCAGCTTTAATGCAAAACTTTTTAAATTTTAAATTGTCATTATTTTTTTTTTGAGCACCTGTTTTGTTCAGTACTGTAAAATTGGCTCATTGCAACAGCAGTTTATACCTGGGGATGAAGATGCAGTATTCCTTATTCTCTATCATGCTTACACAATTAATTAGATTTAGGCTGACTTGTATATATGATTATTTGCTGGAGTAATGTATAACAAAAATTAACAGTGTTAAAAATGGCATCAGTGATGTTGATGTTTGGGGTAAACTCACAGTGCAGAGCGTGGACAAATAGCTGGACAACCTTTCTCCCCTTTAGTAATGGGAATAACAGTGATCATAAGTCATTTTCCATTAGCCACATTGAAAATGTATTCTAGTTGCCATTTATAAAATTACCTTCTGATAATAAATGCTGTTTAATGGAAAAAAATCTCTTTCTTCTTTATTGAAGGTGGGTGCCTCAACATCAGAGTAAGTTTCACCAGTAACATCCCGCTTACTTTTTAGTTGGGACTTCAATTTGGAAAGGTGATTATGTGAAACTACCTCTTCCACAAGTCTAAAGACGGTTTGGTAAATCTGCCCTACTCCCTTACGCTCATCCATACACCCATGCACAGAAACCCCAGCACTTCCACCTGCCTCCACCCATGTGCACAGGTAATAAATCTATTTAGAAAAATAAATAAAATCAGAAAAGGAAGAGTTGGAAATAAACACTGCAAAAAGAAAATACTACCTTCTTAAGAAACCAGCTCATATTACTGTATTGTGCCTTTGCCTGTGATTTGTAACTGGAGGAGTGCACAAAGAAATTTAAAGTTTTCTTATACTTTCGCAGTTCAGTATGGCGTAGCAGTCGCTGTGTTGTGTGTGCTTACGAAGACAAGCCCAGTGGTACCTTCAAAATGCTTAAACTCTGATCAGTTTCCCCAGTAAATCAGGTTTTTAGCACGCAAATGTAGCTATAAGGATACTGCATCTTTAGAAAGGAAAATGCCTTGAAAGTATTTTGCTATACTTGCAACAGTTTAAACATTCTGTAATATATGTGATAGTGAGAAGTATTTTCAAACTCACAATTTTACATGGGGTGTAAATAGGCTGAATGAAGTGCATTTGAAAAAAAAACCCTTTTCTTTTCATGGGGAAAAAGGGTAAGATAATGCCTTGCAGAGCTTAAACACAAAACGTAAGAAGTAAATTATTCTGTTTTGTCAGAGCATGTTTTCTCTGCAAAATGGAGTGGCCACTTCTTTGCTGTTCCGCAGATGGTGTGCAATACAGGGGAGTCATACTGAGTCCTTCAGTGTCGAGTAAGTCAACGCTCAGAATGTCTGTGACTGAATAGAGGAAAAAAACACTTAATCAAAATGAAAACCATATGAAAGGTTTTGTGGGGTTGTGTTTTTGGTTTCTTGTTTTTTTTTTCTTCCTTCTGGCATTGTGCAGTGAAGTGCAGATACAGTGACGGCAAACCCATTTGCTTCTTTTGAATTTGATTCTTCGCCTTTGATTTGATTCTTTCTTCTTGTATTTCCCTGACGACAACGCATCTTGAGTAAAGGTTGCAGAGCTTGAAATAGGCAGCTGCTCTTTGCTGATTCCAGGGGAGTTAAGTCTTCTAGGTGCAGCAGCATGTCAACAAAATCAATTGTAGCAGGACAGTTGTGACATTTAAAATGCACATACACTTCAGCAAGATTGCTTACAGTCTATTTTAGAAGATGAAACAGAAACTGAAAGTGCCTGTTACGAGGACTGATGGGATGTTCCTATACTTTTACACAGCAATAACTTAACGGGATTCTGTTAACAATACGGAGAAAATGAAATTTTACTCGGAGAACAATAATGCAGCACAGAAACAAACACAAAGTGCCATTTGTATTTTCACATGTTGAGATACTGGGTTAGAGATTTTAGTTGTTTTTTTAGATAACATCCATCATATACTTGTAAGAAGAGGATGAATCTTAGTTTACAAATGCCTCATGTCTATAGTGATTCTCAGTAGGTGTGAATGGAGGTCATTGTCAAGCAGCGCTTTAGGGGATTTCTTCCTAATTTATGTCTGATGTGCCCATCTACCCAGGGTATTCTTAAGTGAAATAATCCAAAAACCAGCAATAAGTTCAACAGAGCATTTTTAGGGTCTGTGGTAGAATGGGGGTTTCTCTTGACAAATCCTCTGCATCGAACTCTGGAAACACAAGAGTTCACCTTATGTCTCCTTTCTATTTGTCATATAATGCTCGCAGTATTTAATACCATTTTAGAACTGGTTGACTTTAGGAGTAGAAAAAATATTTCACCTTTCTTTTGGGGACAAATGAGTGAAAAACGGGAAACTATCGGTCTAGAGACTATTTGAATAGCAAACAAGAAGTAGATATTCCTAAAATGAAGTATAAAGATCTTTATATTGAGTAGGTTATACATTTGCATCAACAGACTAATTGATCTTACAAGAAAATGGCCAGCTCTGATACTTCCACTATTTTTTTTTCCATTTTTTTAATCTGATAGGTTTCTGTTAAATAAAAATATTAACTGCTGCTAGTGGATTCTTAAAATAGTAGTGTAATGCCATCCTTCCTGCTTCTTCTGTTTCTCAAAATGAGTTTATTGGAGATCAGAATGCCACTGGTTGTCTTAATACCTTTGCCACAGAAGATTGCTTTCCATCCTCTGAATTTGTCCCTGACACGTATCCAGGCAGAATTTTGTATTTGAAACATTCCAGGTTTTGCCTCGACTTTTCCTGACGTCGCTGGGTTGCTGCCGGAGTGGGAGGATGGATGGGTGTTCGGCTTTGATTCACCGAGGCAGGGTTGGGTGTGCACAAAGATGCTCATGTACGGAAGAAAATGCAGGTGCAAAAAATTTTTTAAAAAGCATGTTAAAACTAGCTGTTTATGCATGTTGGTTCATCGTGTGACAAGACCACTAGTTTAGTAACAAAGTCTTCTTAAATATTAGCCACCGGCGGAAATAAGCCCATCAGAACATGCATATACTTACTGTGTCATCCTCAGCTTAATCTCCAAATACTAACCTCATAACAGAAGACAATTCATGCTGGGGATTTGAGGAGGGCACTAGAGGATGTGTCATCAGAAGGACAAAGGAAATAATAGTTTCTTACCTCATACCTGAGCTGTTGTTGAAGAGGAAGGTTTGGTTCTTTGTTCCGAAGCAGCAACAAGGAGGCACCCTGGGAATCTTGGGGTGTTGGGAGGTCTGGCAGACTCTAGCCACGAGTGTGTTAGTCCTTGTATAGGAGAGGGCACCTTGTCTTCACTGTCCCAAAAATGAGCCAGGCATTTTTTCCTTCATTCTGAAAAACAAATACAGAGTTGGGGTTTTTTCCTCCGTTTTACTGATTTGCCAGCATACGTCTGTAGCAGCTTGTGCCTATCCACGTTAAATTATGAAATAAACTGATTTGGCCTTATAGTAATTTTTAGATTATTAAGTACAAGGTTGTTCACTCCTCAAGATAAGCAAAACCAGGCATGTGAATTTTAGCTGTTATGAAAATAGGAGTAGGAAAAAAGTTATCTGTGGTTCTGGTGTCCATATGTGTGACCTGCAACATCTTCCTCAGTTCAATCTCCAAAGCTTCAGTGAGCCAAGGTACTGTCAGTTACAAAAGAGGAGGTAAATGGTGGTTCACACATTGACTTGCTAAACCTCGCTCCGCGCTGTGACCTCCACATTTAAAAAACAATAGTTCAATGTCTGGTAGGGGACCCCAGGTGATGGCTTTGATGGATTGTCATAATCGTGAACCATGAAATAAAGAAGTAGATTCAGATCCTGCTTTTCTCCCCGTCCTTGCCTTTTTAGATCTAAAAGAGCTCTTTGGAAAGACAGTTTGAACCGTAATCTTCACAGCTGAGCTCATCTTTTTCACAATTCAGAATTCATGTTTGTCATTTCTGGTTTCAAACTGTTTTTTCACTGCTACATTTGTATCATATTTTTCATTAAAAAAGAACCGTGGTTTATTTCTTTCATTATCATCCTATAGGTTGCTTCCTTGGTAATGTAAATTCTCTGCTGAACACCTACATGGTGTGCTCTCTTGACCTGCTTTCTGTCCCTAAAAAGTTCTATCTCCCATTTGCACTTGCAATAGAATATACACAAAGATAGTAATGAGCTGCTTAAGTCTCATGCACCATCAGCCTTAAGACCTTCACCCACACACACGCATTCATACGCTTCAAGAGAAAGAGAGATTTGGACACTGCTATCAACATGTGGGGTCAAAAATACCATTAAATAGGAAAGTTCTTTCAGCTGTGTTTAGGAAGAAACAGTAATCATGAAAAATATAATTCTTGGCCAAGTCACTTATGGAAGAAGCAAATTCCCTGATGGCATTAGTTGAATAAAATCCCGAGGATGGGGTTGCATTTGGCCCCAGATTAGTTCCTTCTAAGCGGGTCGTTATTGTTGTATGTACCATTGAGTGTTCATTTGATCCTCCTGTGTGAAAATACAAAAACATCCCTTAGTTTACAAAGTGATTCCTTTGGGACTGAGGCTTCACAGCGACGGCATCAGTATGTACGACACCTCAATCTTTTCCCTAGATAAGATGCAAAAAAGGGAGGGTCGTTATCGGTAACCCCGTAGAGATGATAGTGTCGGTCGAGGTCCTACGCTTAAAAGGAAGGACTGAAAATACCAGTGCTAGCAAGAAAACACTCTCGGTTCTTAAGTCTTTTCTTTTGCCTTCTTTTCAAAAGCTTTTAAATGCAAAAAATTACTTTTCTTCAAAAATAAAAGTAATCATCTGAAGATCTAATTTCCCAATTGTTTCCTCTGCATTTATATACTATGTAGTGTTTAGGCAACACCTATGTTATAAGTTTATTAATATTATGTAAGTGTTGTTCTTGTATTTATGTATAGTGTATGTATTGTAAATATACTCAGAGCTTTTTTTCCTCTTACTGTAAAATGGTGATTTTTGCCCTATGATAATGTAAAGGGAGTCCCCTAATGAAACTCTGTCAGAGGATGATTATTCCAGTCTATTCTCAAAGATTTAAATGAACAAGTGTTATCGTTTTTAATGGTGTCTCAGACATATTTTGTTGGTGCATTGCTTTTCTGTATTCAACTTTCCTATGAATTGAGCTGTGAATTGAAATAGAGTTTAAACCTTTAAATGTATGCATTTGTATAATTATCTGAATGGAGGCATGAAGGTTAAATAAAGCTTTTTGTATGGAACAAACCCCCTAATTATTACTGTGGATGACTCAAACCTTCTGAAATACCAAGTTATTAACTTTTTTTAAATTAAACCTTTGTTAAAAAAAATGTTTTCTATAAACACATAGTGATTTTTGTAATGGAATGTTTGCTTAAGAAATGGATTTTACTTGCTTTTCTGAGTTTTTCTTTTTTTTTTTTTAAAGCCATCATATAGAGTAGACATTCTTTCTCCTTTCACAGTGTTTGTGCATCTGTGGCAAAGCTGGAACAAATAAAGTAGCATTCAGCAGTATAAACAAAAATGTCCTGGGATGATACAAAAATATTTTGCTTTACTATATAATCCGAGTTTCCCCAAAGTACTTTAAAATGGAGTCGTACCTGTGTGTGTGTGTCTCAGCTTCTTGCCTTGTGCTTTCCCTGTGCGTGAGGAAGCTGGCACAGGTTCCCCCGCAGCCGAGGAGGGATTCATTCCCTGTGTGCCCATGAAGTAAAGAAATGGCTACTTGAAGGAGGGCAATGGCACACTGGAAACATCAACTTCATGCCTAGCTGAAGAGGGTTGGTATTTATGACCGCTTCTAGGGATGTTTTGAGGCCTATGGGCTTCTCCCTCATGTCTGACCCTTCCACAATAAAGCTTCATTTATTTTTGAGCCAGTCAAGGACAACAGTGGATATCAGGTTGGAGCTATGCTTTGCCCTTACTGGTGAAATTTCTCCCAAAATATGATTTTACCCTTTCCCTTATATTTCCATCCGCTTGCTTTTAGCAAGATATGATCTGTTAAAACAGATCATATTGGTTATGATCTGGTCATAACAGATCATAACAATTATGATCTGTTATGAACAGATTAGATCTGCTATCTAATAAAAACCATAGCGCTACATGGTTACAGGCAGAGAAACAAGTAAACAAAATTATTTGATTTGGAGCCCTCTGAGCCTTATCAAGAGATGTGTCTAAAACAACGCTGTGCTAGAACAGATCTTGAATCTCCCAAACCACTGGTGAATTGAAAAATCAGATAGTCCTTCTGGCCCTTCCAAAGTACTTTTGCTTTCCACACAATAAGTTGTTTGTTCTTCCTTGTTGTCCTGTGTGTGTTTAATATCATTTTTTCTCCCAACAGTGCCATAAGTATAAAACACATCACGGCCTGTTTAGTCTGACTTCTCCAGCAAACGCCCACATGGTCCACTGCCCTGACCCATGGCCTGTTCCTGAAAAGTTATTTCTTCCACTTGCACGAACAACAGCTCGATTGTCATCTAATCCTTCCCCTTCTTTTTTTTTCCTCACCCTTTGTTATTGTTTGGAGTGAAAAGTCAGCGCATGGTGTTTTGTACATGGTATGGGACACGCCTGGCTCTCTGCAAGCATGACAAGGAGCAGCCGCTGGTAGCCAGCTTCAACTTTGCACATTGAGTTTCTTGATCAGAGGTTCCCCTCTCTACATGCAGAAACAATCTCATTAGCATTGTCCTTGAACCTGGGGAAGCTGCACACCTCCTGGACGGAGCTCTGGCAATGCAGACTTCCACCCATGGTTTTACAATGGCATTCCTCCTTGCCAGCCTGCAATAGGGAAGCTCATCCATACATAAGGTTTGGCTGAAAGACCTGCTCACTGAACTCCAGTGTGCTGCATTGTGACCCAGTGGTGTGTGGTTTTGGTTGGGAGCTGAAAGGAGGAGGCTAGAGGTGCCAAGTTTTGGTGGTCCCTGAGTATTTGTCCTTTCCAAAGAGGAGCCAGCCCTACCCAGATCACTCTGGGATGTAATTGGTCACTTCAGCAATACCTGTGATGCACACTGTGGAAACATGTCCCTTGGAAGCCCCCCTATCCTTGCAAATCAGGCAAAGTTGCACCCTATTGGTAGACTAAGGACCAAAGACAATCAGCTGAAGCTGGAGTGATTTGGTCGTTGAGCAAGAAAGAAATGACAGAATCACAGAATGGTTGAAGTTGGAAGGGACCTCTGCAGGTCATCTGGTCCAAGCCTGGCTCAAATAGGCCCACTTAGGGCCAGTTGCCCAGGACCATGTCCAGGAGCCTTCTGAATATCTCCAAGGAGTTAGACTGCACAGCCACTCCAGGCAACCTGTGCTGGGGCTTGGTCACCCTCACAGTAAACAGTGTTTGCTGATGTTCAGAATAGTACCTAGCCATTTCAGGTCCCTCCTCTCTCACTTTAGCCTTTATGCAGAACGGTTCCCTCATTCGGGTTTTGACCCAGTCCGTAACTGGCCACTTGTTTTTTTACCCCTGAGTATTTTCCCCAAGGGGCCCCAAATAGCAGCAGTAGCCACTACCCTTCCTGTTGAAGCGAACTAATGAAGGCATTTACTGCCTCACATATTTGCCTTAGCAAAAATATATAGCCCATAATAACTAAGACTGCCTCTTACGGAGGAATGAATAACCAGATTTAGCCAGTAAGCTCAAACATGTCAATATATTTTATCCTTCTTTTGTTTTTTTTGCTTATATCTTTGCAGAACCTTGTTCGCAGGTGTACTGTTGCCCTTTCCTGGTTATCTTTCTCATTTGCTGGGGATATCGATCTATAAAATCTCCTTGTAAAATGCTTAAAATAATTTTATTTTTTTTTTCCTGGGGTCACTTCTCTGCACCTGTATTTCTGGGTCTGAACAGAACATGAGTAGATAGAAACTAACAATAAAGTCCAGCAACAACTACGAAAGCAAACAGTGAAACCAAGGCACTTGCTCTATAAATCTCTGCTGAGCTTGGGTTGCTGTTTAATCTTTATATACATGTACGTCTCAAGGTTATCTGCTCCTGAGGGGTTCACTGGAGGCTTTTGTGATTTGTCATCTGCTCAGCTTCTTATCAGTCAAAGGTATTTCCCCTTGTAACATTTATTACAGGCTCCCCTCCATGTTTCTTACTAATGCAATGCTGAGAAGAGGCTCTGGTATGCAGTCTATAAGGAGTTATTAAATTTCTCTCTCCTGTGTTCAATGGGATCGTAAATGTGACACATGTGGCATAGCGTACACGGCACCGCTGATGGCTGAACACCATCACTGGGTACTGAATGAAAACAAGGAAGCCTGCAGCTCTGGAAAGGGGTTTTCTTTCTCCACCCAGCAATCTCTGGCTAGAAAAGAAGTATAGTTAAATACACTCACACTGAACCCTAATGCATAAATAAAGGGAGTGGAGCATCTCCCATATGGGGAAAGACTGAGGGATCTGGGTCTCTTCAGCTTGGAGAACAGGAGACTGAGGGGTGACCTTATTAATTTTTATAAATATGTAAAGGGTGAGTGTCAGGAGGATGGAGCCAGGCTCTTCTCAGTGACGTCCAATGATAGGACAAGGGGCAATGGGTGCAAGCTGGAACATAGGAGGTTCCACTTAAATATATTTGAGAAAAAACTTCTTTACGGTGAGAGTGACTGAACACTGGAACAGGCTGCCCAGGGAGGTTGTGGAGTCTCCTTCTCTGCAGACATTCAAAACTCTCCTGGACGTATTCCTGAGTGACCTGATCTAGGTGTTCCTGCTCCGGCAGGGGGATTGGACTAGATGATCTTTCAAGGTCCCTTCCAATCCCTGATATTCTGTGATTCTGTGATATTACTGCAAAAAGCATAAATAAAATAGCCACTGTAGAACCTTCGCTATCCCACTGGGTCTCATCTTCAGGTGGAAAAATCCCTTTCCACCAGTGTGAACGTGGCCACCCTACCATGCTGTTTCATTTCATCAGAGATGAATCTGGCCCTGGCTGATGCAACCAATGCCTCACCATGTCTGAGGAACCAGCAGTCTTGGCAGAGGAACATGCTGAAATTGCTTCATCACTGGGATGGCACAGAGCCCACCTGTGTGTGGCCAAGGCCAGGACAGCAGGGGATTTCCTGAGAAACAACTTCCTCTCCTGCCTCCACAGCCTGCTGGAACCATGTCAGAGCTACCAAAAGAGATGGCTGGCTGCTGCAGGTAGTGGGATGCAGTTGCATCGCTTTATCCAGCAGATAGAACCACCTTAATTCCTTATTTGTTCTTAAATACTGACTATGTCTACATTGACGTCAGATATCTGACTGGCAGCATGTACAGGCATACAAATACATATACGTAAGTATCTGCTAAGTACATACACATATATATGCACTTACACACACACGAGGATGCACTGTATGTATATATGTATGCATATACTGACTAGCACCTTCTAAAGGTAGTTGGGGAACTTCTGTGAATTCATGCCTGTGAGCACCAAGAGGATTACTGGGAATATTTTAGGAGCCAGGTGTACACCTAACTATGCAAAAGCTGCATAGCAGGTTTCATAGAATAGTTTGGGTTGGAAGGAACCTTTAAAGGTCATCTTCTCCAACCTCCCCAGCAATGAGCAGGGATGTTTTCCACTAGATCACGTTGTTCAGACACCATCCAACCTGGCCTTGAATGTTTGCAGGGCTGGGGCATCTGCCACCTCTCCGGACAACCTGTTCTGATTTTAAGATGTTAGAACCGAAAGGCAAATAGGAGGAAACAAATACCAGGAATCCTTCTGTGCCTGTCCCGCACACCTGAACTGGTGCTCCAAGGGGTTCCCCAAAGCCCCAGATGCCCCCCAGATTTCATCTGTTCTCATCTCCCCTATAGGCACCATAAGCTCAGCCCAAGCACAGGCTGCAAAGTCCATCTGGTAGGAGACAATATGCCCTGACCAAGTAGGGACACTGGGTCACCCAGACAGCCCAGAATCATGCCTGCAGCACCGACAACACAGCACCCAGGCTTGGACAGAGGCAGACAAGGAAGACACAGAGCCCCAGGGGACAGCAGGGACGCAACCAGAGGTTTTTGCCTCAGCCATCCTAGGGTCTTCGTCTCACCTTCAAACTGGTGGAGCAGTTCACAGGTAAATGTTGTAAAGTGGGAAAGCAGGGTCTGCTCCATGGATGCCTCCTCTCTCCTCTGGCAAGCAGAGGTCTGATACATCCCTGCATCCAGGGGGAATCACAGTGTGGAGGATGGAGATTCATAGTACTCAGAAAGGACTAAATAAAAATGAAATTGCTCTCTGTACATGCAAACTTCATGAAAAATTAGAAAAGGCTGGTAGAGGGTTTCTGCAGAGCTTTTTGGTTCTGATTACTCATTTATTTACAAATTACCATTTATACCATCTGGGGCTTTTCAGTGTAACTGACAGTAAACTTTGCGCTTCCCAGGGCTCTACAAATGTGCCAAGAAGGGAAGACTGCAAAGGCTTTTAGAGCAAATAAAACAAAGGAAGAAAAGCAGTGCATTGTGACGAGGTTGGGGGGGAGGAGAATGAGGGGACGGGGCCCTTTTCCTTCCTCAGCCTTGCTTTGTTTCCCGTTTTGTTTGACATTTGTAATCAAAGCCTCAGCACCTTTGCTTTAGTTATAATAACTGCTGTAGTTATTACATGAGCCTCCACAGATGTACACACAACCCAAGTTTCTAGCCTCCGGCACTGACCACTCCCCAGACAAGATGCTTGTTCCTGTACCACGGTACGTGTGATTCTGCAAGTTTCATTTATCATAAAGCAGCAGTACAGACACCAGAAAAGTACAGCAGGAGCCAGGGGCTCAAGACGAGGTTTGGCACGCAGTACATCAACAGCAGAAAAAGCTTATTCCTTGAGCTTTCATCCCTAACAACATCTGGGAAGATGAATGTGTAACACAGTCATGGTTACTGCAAATTACAATAAATTAATAACCTGCCAAGCGTGGGACAGAAGTGCTACAGTTATGGGGTTTTTTTTTGTGGGAAAACTAATGTGGCCCTTTGGGCCTGACAGCTTTAGTTTGATTCACATTAATGGCTGTGTACCCATAAACCTTAAGGAGGTTTCAGGGCTTAAAATATTTTCCTTGACTATCTTAGCTGGGAGACTTTGGGTAGGAAGTAGGGATAGCACTGGCAGCAATTTCAAACATTTTCATTTCAAATTCACCTCAGAGCAGTAGTCCCCAAAATTTAGTTTCACTGGCCATAACTCACAGGACTGGTGGTGACACCCAGTAGCTAGATAGCCACTTATCAAAGACACAGTGGAAGGTGACACCTTGCTGTACAAGAGAGGAAGGGCTTAGTAAATCCATGAAACCAACTTTTTCTTAACCTTGTTTTTTCTTTTCTATTTCTGATTTGGGCTACTGCTGGTAGATTGAAAGACTCTCTGCAGCTCAGCAAAACAGGGCTAGGATGCAGCCCCCTGGTCCTGAAGACATGGGGTGAAAGGTGGCCCATGTCTGCTCCTCTGTTGTGGTTTAACCCCATATGGCTGCTAGGACCATGCAGCTGCTTGCTCACTCCCCCAGGTTGGGATGGGGAACAGAATTGGAAGAGTAAAAGTGAAAAAAAAGACTAGAGGGCTGAGACATCTTAAAAGGTAGATCAAAAGCTGTGCATGTAAGCATGCAAGTGTATTATTTTCTCTGTGTTTTCCTGCATTCAGAGGGTCTGGGGTGGAGTCTGGGCTCTTCTGCAGGGCACCACCACAGTCCTGGCTCTAATGCTGCAAGAGGAGGAAGGCTGTGCACACTCCAAGCTGTGGCAGCAGGGCATGGAGCCTGATGGGATGATGTGGGAGGGCAGCAGAAGCATCCAGGCTCTGTTCCTTTTGGTGCCTACTCCTCCATGTGAGTGGTGCTGGAATGACCCCTTTTCCTGGAGGAGCAGGAGTTTTGGAGTTCCCCACACACTCCCACCAGAAAGAGTGGTGGGGTTACCATCTGGTTTGGAGCTAAAGGATTGGCCATTTAGCGGGTTAACAGAAACAATGAAGACAAGTAGGAGGAGGCAGCACCGACAGAAACCATCACACTGGTGTGTGCTCTCAAGGTGAATCTCTTCTAGAACATGAATCACTGATTCCTGTTCCTAGATATCTCCAGGGAGTTCCCTGTCACTTGGGAAGAAAAGGAGTTACAAAAATGTGTTTTACACTGGAGGCCCATTAGCTCTATTGGTTGGAGAAACTGCTTTGCAGCCTCCACCTGCAGTATTGTGTGTGAGGGATTTATTTTATGCTCTGTTCATCACAACAAACAGACCTCCTGAGTAACAATGTCACTTGGTGCAGAGGACTTACCCTTGTCCCAAATCTTCCTCAGAATCTGATGTTTAAATTCCAGAGTCAATATATATAAAGTAGCAGATTTGGAGCCATTTGTGTCACTTCATGTCAGAGCTAAAGGCCACCAAATGTTTCTTGTTCCCCATGCATGATGTCTATGATGTGTCTTTGGAGTACATGTACTATGCTGAAAGCAGTGGCATCTGCATGAGGTACTGTAAGCCTAATTAAAGTTCACAAAGGACCCAAATGGGAAGTATTTAATAACTGTCATGTAATACATTTAGTTATGATTATAATAATATAATGGCTAGAGTCTGAGCTGGTGCTTTTCACAGAATCAAAGAATGATATGGGTTTTAGAAGTGACCTCTGGAGATTGTCTAGTCCAAACCCCCTTTTAAATGTGGAGCGGCACAAGATGCAGAACTTGGGGTTTCTCAGTATCCTTTTGCAAACCACTGCCTTACTCACAACCACAAAAAGCACCACCAGATAATAAAAGTCACCAGTTCCCACCTGGGGAGGCAAGTCTCACACCACCCTTTTTTTCTGGCCTTTGTGTAGGCCCAGATACAGCTGGGTCTACATGAGGTCGTTGTCTTGTTGTCTTTAGTTCCTACCTAGCAGAGGGTGATGGGGAGAAGAAAGAGGTAATGACAGTAAGAAGAGGTGGTAAGGCAGCTGTGCCATGAACAAAGGACTAAGACAAAAGTAGTATATGAAGTAAGGAAAAGGGATGAAAAGACACAGAGCAATATTAATATCCCTGGGGCTGAGATAAGGGTGAAGTACGATTATACAGTGATCCCAGGGGTCAGGGTTCGGGGGAAGGAGCATAGTGACAGTACAAAGATTTGGAAATAATTAGGCTGTGAAACACTGAATCAGTCAGTGCCAAACATAACCATTTACACTTTCATTAGGACTTCATCCATATGTCCCACATGAAGGCTTTTAGAAGTCTCCCTGCAAGATTGGTAACAATTACTGATGCTGTTTTTTCTCCTTTTATAAAATATGGTGCCCTTCTCCCAAGATTCAAATTAAACAAATACAGAAAGACATATTTCAATAGCCTGTACAATCTTATCTGAAGTGATAATTGTATCAGATTTATCTCCAGCTTTATTAGAGGAAGATCAAACATTTACGTTTAGCCATGTGAAAACCTAAGTCTTCCTATTGTTTTATAGTATAAAACCAGCATTTCTAATCCTAGTGGGCAAGACCATAAATCATGGTCTTAAAGGTCCAAACCAACATCAAGTGAAGCAAATACTACAGGAGTGACATTTATTTCTTTTTCAGTACAAGTGTTTTAAGTTTCTTAAGAGACTGAAAGTTGATCTAACTCTTGAAAAGCCTGTATGAAATGACTTTAGGTCCAAAAGGAATATTTTCTTATTTAAAATTGTGTTTTAGCCAGTTTTAACTAAAACCATGAATTTTAGACATTTTGAGTGAACTTTGAGGAAGTTCCCTCTGCATCTGCCTGGAGATGTTGAGCTTTTCTTAATTTCACTGCTAACAGAAAATGCTGATAGTTGACAAGTGTGTAGTCACTAAGAAGCTGCCAGGGGTTTATAGGGTCCAAACAATTGATGATACCTGTTAAGGATGTGAAAACCTTCCTGGGCTATTTAAGTAGTTATTGAAATGTTTTGGCTGGATAAGTGGAGCTCAGTGAATCAACACATTTTTCAAAAGAAACTCTCCTGTGCAGAAAAACAGTTGACTGATGTTCCTCTTAACGTGAACGAGTAGATTACACAGTCCAAGTCTGGTGAACAAACAGCACTTAACTTCAGCCTAATTGTATGAATTTCTGTTCCTCTCCTGGTCATTCTCTCTGCATAAGGGGCAAAGATGCCACAGACACAACCGCCAAGGCCGCAAAGTGTATGTATCATGGTTTTATTCTATGTTTCCATGTAGAAGTATGATTTCATATTTTAAACGTGCAATAACAACAAATCTTGCAACACAACAGAGAAGCGGTGGCCCCAGAGCTCAACTGTAGCATGAGTTTGAACTCTGGTGGACTTATTCTGTATGCTTAACCGCAGCACCAGTGACATGTCAGCAGTTTATGGACTGGAAAACAAAGCCATTAAATTCTTTTTGGCATTATGTTTCTCACAACAAAAGAAGGTTTGAAGAAAGGGAGTTACAAAAATGTGTTTTACACTGGAGGCCCATTAGCTCTATTGGTTGGAGAAACTGCTTTGCAGCCTCCACCTGCGGTATTGTGTGTGAGGGATTTATTTTATGCTCTGTTCATCACAACAAACAGACCTCCCGAGTAGCAATGTGTGTTCTTATATAAAAGATAATTTCGGGGCTCTGAAGACTTGAAACTCAAATTTGGTCATAATTATTAGAAGGTCACCTAGGAATTCTGGAGCAGTTTGTTTATCCTGATTCCAGTCTGCTAGGTCCAAGAAAATACACTTAATTCAATCCAGGTGACTCTCCATTAAATATAATCTTGTCTTAATTGGTGCCACCTTGACCTCTACTTGTGAAGTCTGTTTTGTGGTGTACAAGTCTAGCTTTAAATGCTCAAACACACATTTTTCCATCTGATTCCCCATGATTTCATTATGACAACAACACACTTCATACCAGGGGCTCCATGTGTGTGTGAAATGCAGGGAAGGTTTAGTAAGGAGACAGCGTCCAAGCGGGATGGTGGTTGATTCCTCAGGCTGCTGGCCGCGATGGGATCTGTTTCTCATGCCCAGCTTAGTTATCACAACCTTTAAGATGTCCCAGATCAAGAGATCAGTGAGTGATTCAGAGGAACTGCTCTTTGGGGCTGCCAGATCCTGTCTGCTTTGACAGCGCATGGAGAGTAATACTAAAGTTAATTAGTCCAGCCAGTCTGATGAGTGCATCTGACGTAACTATAGCACCCTGTTGAAAAGTCCAGGTCTGGTAGGTAGCAGGAACTGAGCCAACCTGAAAGCCACTCACTCTCCTCAAGAGATAGGTCATCGTGTCCAATTTATGCGACCACTGAGTACTTTGCCTGCACCCTGTGAGTTTCAGTTTACAACCTCACCGGTGAACTTTCCTCTTTGAGGTAACCAGCCTTCTTAGCCTGGCAGCCCTATAGTAGGCTTAAATTCAACCTAGGGGCACTGTTTCCAGAAGACTCCAGCCTCTCTTAATGATTTGCCACTTTTGCACTCCTCTGATGAAGTGAGTGACAGAAGGTTGAGGTGCTCCTGCAAAGTGGTGGACTGAAGAGCATTAAGAACCACAGCTCAAAGCAGTGCATCAGATGCCCTCCTCTTGGCATCAGGGCTTTTAATCTGGTCTGGCATTTAAAGATGATGAAAAGATTGCAGTGAATTTCCATTTCTGACAGTGGCAGAGAACAGAAACTCCTTTATTTTGCCAAAAGCCGCAGTTTCCATTCTGGGAAGGAATACAGGAGTTAAGTAGCCCATATCATGGGCAATAGCCAAAAGAGAGCTTGTCATGTTTGATCAATTGCTGGTGGTAGGAGATTTTCTGTGAAACGTGGTTAAAAAAAAGAATAAAAATGGGCGCAACCACTGACATAAATTAATACACTAATTATATTAAACCTTGGCTCCAATGCTGGCTGCTGCTTCAGAGGGATTGAAAAACTGAAGTTCTGAATTATGTACCAAACCCAGGCCACCGATTCATCTGGCAACATTTACAAATGTCATATCAATGCTTTGCCAGCGAAGAACAAAGTAGAAACACTGACAGGTCCCAGCAAGCTTGGAATAGATAGAAATTGGATAGAAATTCATGCGGTATGGCTTACAACAGGTACAATCTGGATTGAGCTGAAGGTCAACATTTCAGGTACTTTACACAAGCAGGAGATCTGAAAGATTTCAGGTAAGTTAGATGAAAATCAGTACTGTTAATAAAACTGCACCATATGACATAAGGAAGCCGAGCACTGCTTGATACAATTCACAAACATATTCATTGTCAAGACAATATAAAGGGTATTTTATATGCAATATTTGAATAGCATCTACATATTGCCAAGCAGAGGGCAGGTATTTTGTCTTTCTTTCAAAGCGAGTCACGTGGCACTGTGGGATGCAGCTCCCATTTGAGATGGAGACAGGAAATGGTCATTCTTGGGGCTGCAGAGAGAATTTAAAAATCGAAAATGTTCAAGAACAGGGAAGGCAAATAGAAGGTACAGATTTCTACAGCATTATTTTTTTGGAGCCACCTTCAAAATTTGAACCCTAGCATGGAAATTTTGATACTGATATTGATAATGGTACCTGGCACTTTGTAATAACCTGAGTAATTAATATTGTAATGCACTTTATTGAAGAAAAAAAAAAATCATATTGCTGCCCGGGAGCCACATGCAGTTCTTGAAGCAAAAATCTGGGATCTTCAGCTTCCCAGTGGTGTTGTGGGATTCAGCATGTGCCATTTTAAGGCACCTGGGTGGAAAGGAAGATGTGAGTGTCAGAGATGAGTAGGGAGAAATGTGAGGTTTTTAAATCTACCTGAAAAGATACTGAGGTTGCAAGGTCCTGGAACAAAGGTCTCCTGAAGCAATGGTGGTACAGGGAGACAGCACAGGGGACCTTGTTTTTAAGGTATTTTTAAAGGCTAACCAGTGTTTTATGAATGTGTGTCTTAATTTTACTTTGGAAAGTGTAGGCAGGAGGAAGGGGTGATGGGTAGAGTAAAGGGGTGCATCAGTACTGCCACACATCATGTTCAGAAGACATGGCCAAACCTCCTTTGTGGCCTTCAAATTGTGACACTCTGGTGTTTTGCTGTATTACACAAATAGCTACCCAGAAATTCATCTGCCCCAATGGATCTCACTGCAAACCAGGCTTCAGTCCTGACATGATTGTCTGTTGGTTTTAGGAGGAATAGGTCACCATTTCACCTGGGAGCCCCCCCAAGGTTTGCCCCCCAAGCCCATGTGGATGTGCTGACTTCACTGGGTTGCAACTATGGAGTGTGGCAGCAGCACTAAATCAGGATTTGAGGCCAGAGTAGGCCAGGCATGACTCCCCACCGGAGAAAGAGTAGGAAAGAAGCTCATACAGGCAACTAGTTCAACAGGGTCCTATTTTGTGTTGGGTTAAATCCAGCCATATGCTTATGCCATGGTGACCCCCAAGCTGTACCAGAGCTGCTTTACCTAAGCTGAAATAATTAACAAACTATTGCCAGATCCCTCAAATACATTTTTTTCCTTTTTATATTTATCTGACCATCATTTTCAAAGCACATTAGGAGCACAGAAAAGCATCATTCATTATGTGGGTGTACTGTTCCATGTTGAACAGATGTATTTCCAAATAATTTGAAATTCACCTGGCTGGTGTTTTATTTCACAGTAGCTTTGGCTTCCATGGTACTATGCCAAGAAAGACATCTTTATTTGTGCCCTTAACTATCAGTGGTGTCAGCAAATTACTGGCAACAGCACATATTAGTGTCTTCATCAGAGTGAGGATTTATGATGTCACCACTAAATCCATCAGGGACATTACATCCTTATAATTCATAGCTGACTCTTGAACACATGAAAGGATAGGCAATGTGCCAGCTAACAAAGAATAATTGTGTTACTTACATCAGCCATGATAATTTGCTCAAATAATAAAAATACACCAGTGCACCAAAGAAAAATGAATGCACTGATAAACACAAAGGAGAAAAACAGGGAAGTACTGAGCAGTGCATTAAATACCCATCTTTTTGGCAGAACCATTTTCAATTCCTGATGTTTTAAGCTGATGGAAGCTTTGATCAATATTTACACTTCGTTCAGTCAAGAAGAACATGGCATCATTATTTAAATGTTATTTTATAACCAAAAGGATGGCTGTACTGTACGACAAGAAAAAATGTTATGGGCAGCAAGTTGCAGCCTTCCATATTTTTAATGCAAAATTGATTGACTATGCCTGAGAAGGATATTAAATGGGCATTCCAGAAGCTTAATTTCATCTGGGGAGGAAGCTGAGCCCCCACTGTAGCTTTCTGGATTCTTCACTGCTCATGTCAGGCCCAGATTTTCTTTAAACTTTTTCCCAATGAGCAAAAATTCACAAAGATGGGAGTAGTAGAGCTAATCAGAAAATGGGATTTCTTTTCTTGAGAAAGCATTGTTAGAAACCTCATTGTTAGAAACCATTGATAGAAACCTCAGTGTTTCTATGAACTGAAAACCGCGGAGAACGTCGTTCGTGCAGCGCTGTTTCTTTCTTGCTAAACTACCTCATGGACCTCCTGGTTATCGGGAATGATGGGAAATGTAGTCCCAGCAGCACACCTGGAGAGAATTAGGGCACAAACAAATCTCTGTGGGGTTTTGTAGCAGTCAACTTGGGGTCTACACACTCAAGACGTTTAATTTGGAAAGTATCGATTATTGGCTCAAACTACCTTTGATTTTTAGCACCAAAAAAGCCTTCCCCCCTCTTTCTCTACTCTACACATTGAAAATTCTCTTTCAAAAAACCTTTTCATTAAATGTTAGCCTCAATGGAACACTTTCGGTCAGTTGAAATGAATGCGATTTTTGGTAAAACAGACTTTGGTAAAAAAAACTGAAAAGGAGAAGCATATACTGAAGACATTTGCTATATTAACCCATGTCTAATTTATTCAGTGCTGGAAAGGACTCCGTAGTCAAATAGTTTTGCTTTTCAAAACATTACACTTAAACTTGGAGGGACAGTGGAAGGAGGGAGGAAGGAAGGGGAAATCTGGTGTAGGAAACCATCTATACAAGCTACTACAAAGGCTGCCAGGCAAAATATTAGTCTCCTGTTAAATTATACAGTGTGATATGGAAACCCTTGCATTCCTCTTTTAGTTTCTGAAATGCAAGGAAAGAGAAAAATAGTCACATCTTAACTGAGCCTCAAAAGCCAAAGTCGGGAATGGTGCTCTTTGCTCCATGGTAATCCCCAGTTTACACCAGCTCTCAGTTTGGCCCCCAGTGCCAAGGGACGGTAAGCTCCAGTGATTTCACCACCACTATCCTGCAGCCTATGAATCAGAGACATTGTATTGCCGCCAGGAAAAAGGAACCTGTTGAAAGAGATGTGCTGTGTAACCATGGCAGTCATCAAGAGGGTCACAGATTTTAACCACATTAGTGAGCACAGCACAGCAAAGCAAAGCAAACTGTCAGCACAAGAGCGTAAAGGGGAAAAATCCAGGGGGAGGCAAACCACTGCAGTGATGATATTTCCGTGATTATTTGAGAGGAGAGAACAGTGCATACCTTGTTATGTGAGTTATGAAAGCAGTTATAATCTGCGCTTTTTACGGTTTGGAAGATGTTTACTGGCATAGATCATGTCACCAATGGTAAGAAAAGTTGTCCATGCTTACTACATCAAGAATAATGTGCAGCCAGACAAGGAGTTTCTAGTTTCTTATCCAAAACTCATGAAGTGCAGTTTCTCCTGCAATTGCTGTTAGCCAGCTAGAAATATTAGTGTAATTAGTCTACAATATGTCATGGGTTAACTGGAATACCTGAGTCACTGTGCATTCTACATACCTCTAGTTCTTAGAGTGTTCAGTCTGAATGTTATCATGTTAAGATGGGATTTATTGCTATAAATATTTTTCTTATGACTCTTTCCCAGTACTTGTTTGACAGTGATAAAAACCAAACTGACATATGTCTATTGTGTGGTAATGCACTTAATCCATGCCTTGTCTCTTGAGTTTTATAATCTGTAGGCTGAATTGCATAAAGGAACGGCTTTTACAGTATTTCAATCTTTATAAAACAAACATTTGTGGATTAAGGGTGCATTTCCCTACTGACACATGTTGGCACACCTACTTCTAATTTCCATTGTATAAGCCAAGAGAGATTTCTGCTTGGTAAGAACATGTAGGTGTATTGATGCAGGTGCACTGCATCTCAAGGGTTACCTGATATCATCCAAAAGCCAAATCTGCTCTTGACTGTCTGGGAGGCCATGAGGTTGGTGCAATGGGAAACTGCTCTGGAGCGTTTTAGTGCTTTATGTGTTCAGGCATGTCTGGCACATTCGTAAACTGTCGTTATGCCATGAGAAGGTCAAGGGGCACATGAGCGGGTCAGGCCAAGCAGACCTGGACAGACTTTTTGCAGGTTGCAAAGGACCTCAGGGGGATAGGAGGTGGGATTTTGTGTTCACAACTACAAATGCTGCTGTAGCATGCTTTGGCCAAACAGTGATGAGCACATGTACATATAGTTAACTCAGGGGTAGAAGCAAAATCTATGACACTCTTATTTAAATAAAGATAATCTGTGGAACTGGATCTAAATAACATCTTGCTCCACAAGCAGGAACCTACACACAGAGAACACATTCACCAAAGGGGCTATAGAAAATATTGCACCAGGGAATCATCTCCATCACAAGCCAGTGCTTCAGAGTGCTGAGGTATGACATATTACTCACTTGACCTGTTGCATCAAAATGTACTTGTTTTATGAGTAACCCTCCCCAAAAATGTGGCTTGTGTAAACCAATCTGTCCTTAAGATGTTATCAGATTCAAAACTGTTATGAACCTGGGTTTTGGATTTGATTCAGGTGTGGTCAGAAATACAAGTGAATGATTTCTATATTTGGAAGTAGAATTTCTAAAGTTCCATGCATCAACACAGTTACATCCAACTGAGCTCCTCCTATTTGTGTGAACATTTTGAATCCAGAAATAAACACAGCCTACACCTCTCCTATGTCTCAAAGGTAACACGTTCATACCTTAAGCACTCTTTTGTTGTGAAACTTGCAAGGAGCCCCACAATTTATGTTATGGCGAAAGTACATTTATGGTCTTTAACAGGTCAGCTTAAGCAACAAATGAAAAAGGCAGCAACTTCCTCGTAACCCACTGTGAGTAAAGAGGGTGGAGTCCGTTTAGGAGGTGGAGGTGCTTTTGAGAACCTTTCAGCAACCTATTCAGGAATCATCCACAGGCAAGATCAAACCTGCTGATTTACAGGCCAAACGGTTCATACCTGTGACACATGCTGCAAGTGGGAGATTATTGCAGCAGAACAGCTATGATCTCATGATCACTGACTGCATGTGGATCTCATTGCTGCCATCTGAGTCCTATATGGACTAGACAGACTGCACACTCTGTATGAGGCTATGAGTCAAGGAGACTGCAAGACCTTTGAGTTAAATAGGTTGATGAGAGAATATCACACTTCATCTCTAGATGAAGTATCTTGTGGTGATGAACACAAGAGCCAGAAACCAGTTGATGAGAGCTATTTTTTCTGTGCCACCATTGCTCTTTCAGCAAGTCACAGCGACAGAGGTAGAGGGAAGTCTGGGTGTGGTGTTGCAGAGGACAGATAATTGCTACCTTAGCAGTTCTTCCTTCTATTAGAAACACATCTAAACCCCAGTTTCCCCATGTTCAGCAAAGGACTGAAGACCCACCTCTTTGTTCAGGCTTTTAGCCAACTTCCCTCTCTGATAAAAATAACAAATAGTGAATGCGGAGCTCTTGATGTGTTCATAGTAAACTGGCAAAAGTTTCTACTTGATTTTCTTTCAAAGCCAAAGTAAGTCATAGAATCATTCAGGTTGGAAGAGACCCTTAGGATCATTGAGTCCAACCAGCCCTACTCTATAAAGTTCTCCCCTACACCATATCCCTCAACACCACATCCGATTGATCCTTAAAAACATTCAGGAATGGCAACTCCACCACCTCCCTCGGCAGCCGATTCCAGTGCCTGACCACTCTTTCTGTGAAGAACTTTTCCTAATGTCCGCCTAAATGGCCTAAAAACCCTTAGTGCTTCAGGAGTTCACAAGATGTTTGTTTCTCAGATCAGGGAATGGCACTTCTTTATAACTGAAGATTTGTGAGTACCTCAGATACCTGGAATAAAGAGAAAAAACAAATGAGAGAAGTAAGAGCAATTTCACTCTTTGTTTTGAGGAATGCCATGGATGCCCTAGACTGATTTCACCAGGTGATGCCTGTCTGCCTGTCAGTATACCTCAGCAGTAGCTGTACCCTGGTCCTACAGCAAGTCTCTGCTGCTCTGAGGGCTTCACAGAGAACCCGATGAGCCTTCATATTAACCTGGTACAGGTCTTTATTCTTTTTCTTACAAGAACCTGATTATCAGTCAAAAACGTGACATTTGTGTCTATCCAGGACTAACACTTTGCTCCATAAAAATTGTTATGTGGAGGGAGGGGAAAGGAAGGAACATATTTTTGAGTTGTGTTCATTTTAATGAAACAACACACTTTGGAGAAAGGTTTATATGCATGTTCCCACACCTCCACACATTTGGTTTATGTAGACAGCATGTTGTAATTGGCATCCCTTCTACTCCTCTTCGCCCATCTTTTCTTTGCAAAGTGACATGGGGAATATCTACTTCTTCAGAATCCAGTTTCATTCACAAAAGCATAGCTTCTTTCATGCAGGAAGGCTGGTTTGAAGACACTTATGCAGCCTGTTTGCACTGGGCCGGATGTTTAACACAGTTTCAAGTTTTGGCAATAAAATCTTACTTTGGATAAGGAGTTGCGGCTTACAATGACCACAGCTGCAGTTGCACCTTGGTATTAAAAGGCCCTTCTTTCTTAGTGACCTTCCACATAACTGAAAATGAGGTATATATTTCTTACAAGAAGGACTCTGTATTGTATGAAAGCAATCTCCTTGAGAACTTTTCCAATATCTGCTTGATTATAATGTTCTATTTAAACAAACTAGCAAGCCTATCAGAAATGGTACTTATTGCAGGGCAAGAGGCTTTTGACCTTCTGTGTAATTATTCCCATCTCACCCTTGGAACTCTGCATTACGCTGAACTGAATTTGTGGCATTGTGTATTGCAAAAAGGAACTGAATTGTATCCATTAGTAAATTTGAACTGGAACCCACAGTAAATGTCAAGACTCTTAATTGCGCTTTCTATAATGGCTTCCAAGCTTACTAAGGAACAATCAAAAGCTATTAGTTATGACTAGGTAAACATTTTAAGGATATTTTTTTGCCAGAAGACTCTTTACTTCTGTTTGATGAGTCTTTGTACATGATTTAATGTAAAGTTATGAAAGAGTAGATGTGTTTGTAATAAAATTAGTGCAGGGACTTTTATGAGAACATTCAGGCCTAAATACCCATGGTTTTAAAGTTTCAACTGTAAATTTTTCTGCTTTAGTCTATATTATAGCAAGGATTTTTTTTATGCTAAAGTGTCTGAGATGTATTTTGATCTACCTTCAGTGCTGGACTTTCTCCTGTTAGATGTTATCTCTTCCCTGTTCAACAATATGAAGTTGACCATGGAAGTGATCTTCCTTTTAATGTGAAATCAGTGATAGAGAACCTGCTGTTTTCTTTACTAGAGTAACATTATTATTTTTTTCCAAAGCTACATAACAGTCTTGTGAAAGATCTGGTCAAGAACAACGTAAGGGAAGTTTCTTCCTTTGAAAATTTGTTACCCAATATTTGACTGAGAGGTAGGCAGAGGACAAAGACTGTAGCTGCTTGCAACAGCTCCTCAAAAGCCAGGGTTATCTGACCAATGGCAACACATCATTAGTTATCCAAGACTAAGAATCTGTTCAAAGATAAAGTAGTTGGCGGCTGCAGCAAGATTGGTTAAGATACAATGCTTCTGTAGCCAGCAGCACAAAAGGGAACAATGTGTTTAGCCTCAGATCTAGGTCAGATCTCAGCTCACATAACCACATATGCATTTAAGTTGCACAGAGTGGAAGCAGCTTTCAGCGGGAAAAAGGGTTGAAATAAGTCCAGAGCAAGACTTGAAATCTTATCAGCGAAGCCCCAGTTCTGCTACCATTTCCCACAACCTCACTTAGATACTCAGAAGAAGTGCATATGGGGCTATGCTCCACGGCCCTTCAGGTAACTTCTGAACTCTGACATATAATAATAAGCAGCAGTGAAAAAAACCCCAAACCCTGAAGTAATTAATGAGGCACCAGCGATCAAATTTCTAAGTCAGTCACTTGCTGACAAGTAGCTAAATAACTTGAGAGGCATTGGTCACTGTTACATCTAGACACCAAAGTACAGGGTTAGACAGTGAAAACTTGACCTGCAGTCCCTGTGCTTAATGTGCTCTGTGTCCCTGAAGACACGGAGACAACCAAAAGGAGACACAAGGTATAGGGAAGCAGATGAAATTTAGGCTGCTTTAATCTAGGTTCAAGTCCACCATCCTAAAAATTTCTTCATTTACTGCTCTTAACAACTGCTGCCTCTTATTAATGATAAAATGAATTTATGTTGATTAACCTTTAGAAAATTATGCTGAACCCAGTAGAAGATAAGCGTAAAATCATTAAGAGATAGTTGTTTGTGACTGGTTCTTTTTTTCCCCAAATGGAAGCATCTGATAAAGCTATACAGGTCATCTGCACAGGGACTGCAAAATAAGAGACATTGCTGTCTGCAGTGACTATGTGTGAGAACAAGGATGCCCTTAAGGATGCAGTGAAAGAGAAATTAGAAACTTTCTGGGAAGAAATCCAGAGAGCAAGTTCTTCACAAGCAGTTTTCAAAAAGATTACCCAAGATAAAATGTCAAAAAGCACCCGACAGTCAACAAGAAACCTATTTTTCACATTTTGAAGTCTAGTCTTAAATAATAGTGTCATAAGAAACTGGAGCGTGTAATCAAGAGGAAGTCATTATAAGAAATACTGGTAAAAAAAGATGCTACCACTGCTCATTGTCATATACTTTCTTCACAAAATTAATTCAGGTTGTGGCTTTATTGATATGAAGAGGTAGACTTTAAATAGAGAGGAGGAAGGATGAAAGATAACCACAGTAAAGGAGAAGGAATAACTACCTCTGTCACACTAGAAAAGCGAGAAGACAGAGATAAACAGAAGCAGTGTGAGATGATGCCAGTGATGACCTATTTATTTTTCCAAAGAGCAACATTGCCCCAATAATTCTTCTGCCAGTGCCCTATCTGTATGCAATCAAACTGTCCCAGTGCTATACAATGCAGCTTGCTCATCTCTTAGGAGGAGGTGCTGCATTAGAGTGGGATTCACCTGCTCTATTTCAGGTAGCTGGGCTGCGTCAGGCACACAAATGTTCATCATTAGGTCATCTCATCCCCATGCTACCACTGCTCTCCTGGCTCTATGTCGATTAAGTAACTAAATTCAGGTGCTCTAATATCCTTACACATCCATGGTAACATTTGCAGCACATGAGGCCAATGGGATGAGGTTCAATAAAGCCAAGTGCTGAGTCCTGCATTTGGGTTGTAACAACCCCATGAAGTGCTACAGGCTTGGGGTTGAATGGCTGGAAAGCTGTCTGTCAGAAAAAGGACCTGGGGGAGTTGGTCAACAGGCAGCTGAACATGAGCCAGCAGTGTGCCCAGGTGGCCAAGAAGGCCAACAGCATCCTGGCCTGTATCAGGAGCAGCGTGGTGAGTAGGACTCAGGAGGTGATTGTCCCCCTTGTACTCTGCATTGGTGAGGCCCCACCTCAAGTACTATGTGCAGTTTGGGGCCCCTTACCACAAAAAAAGACATTGAGGTGCTGGAGTTGGTAGAGAAGAGCAACAAGGCTGGTGAGCGATCTGGAGAGTTAGTTTTATGAGGAGAGGCTGAGGGAACTGGGATTGTTTAGCCTGGAGAAGAGAAGGCTGAGGGGAGACCTTACTGCTCTCTACAACTACCTGAAAGGAGGCTGTAGAGAGGTGGGGGTCAGTCCCATCTCTCAAGTCACAGGTGATAGGACAAGAGGAAATGGCCTCAAGTTGCACTACGGGAGGTTCAGATTGGATATTAGGGAAAAGGTTTACACTGAAAGGCTTATTAAGCATTGGAATGGGCTGCCCAGGGAAGTGGTCGAGGCACCATTCCTGGAGGTATTTAAAAGGCGGGTTGACATAGTGCTGAGAGACATGGTTTAGTAATGGTTTTTATCAGAGTTATGTTGCTGGTTGGATTAGATAATCTTAAGGCTCCCTGCCAACCTAGACAATTCTATGATAACATGTCTCTAAGCCATAGTAAAACCTATTACTAACTGGAAGTCATTATACCATTGACGGGCAAAGAACATCATATGGACATCCTAAAAACAAAGCAGCAGGACAGTGTGAAAAGCGTGAAGGCCACAGAGAATCTCCCTGGCCTTTAGGCAGCTGTGGAGGAGTGAGACAGCAGATCTACTGAGAGCAGGGTCCTTTTTGTGGGTCTTTGAAAATTTATGAGCATAGAGAAGCTAGGAGGGAATAGGGGCACATAGGGGTTATTTTAGCTTTAGGTCAGTGCCTGGTCTAACACAGGTTTCAAAGCCATAGCCAGAATGAACAGGATGAGGGATAGGACACTTATCAAAAAGTGCGTAATGCTAGGACCCCACTGCTCCTAGGGTATCAATCTCAGCTGATGCTTGGCTTGAACTCGGGTACTATGGTGTGTATTGCCCAGTGCCTTAAAACTATCTATTTTGAGGTTTTGGACTTTCTCAGTAGAAGCCAATGCCTGTCTTGCTTGTCCCTGATGCCAGACCTTAAGCTTGAAGCACAACTAAACCCATTATAAGGAGCAATGTGATTGTTCCCATAGTAATAGACCTGGCCTTTGGTAACTACCTGATGGTGAGATGAAACCACCACCTCTGGTCTGCGACTGCACTTCACCACACCCCAGAGAGAGGTGAAACGGGTACATCTTTAACCGATCATGATTGATCTTTAAAGGTAGGACATGTAACCATACTATGTGTATTTGTGTAAAACCCACATGATCTATTAAGATAGAAAATGCAACAGAAGGGTAGAATGAATAGATATTAAAAAGTCCTGGACTTATGTTGCCTAACGTATGCCCACTGGAAGACTGAGCAGCACTTCCTATCCTCTTCCTATCACCTGCTCAGGCCCCTCATTTGGTTTGGGATACTGTTTCCCCTGAGCAGCAACAACAGGACTAATTACCTCTCCATGGAAGACAGCAGATACCTACTTCCCTTGAGAACCCTTGGTGTTTCAGGGTACTGCTGAAAGGTGTTGAGTATCACATCCATGCTTCCATTTTGGTCAAAAGAGCTGCCCACTTCACAGTCAGAAAACTGACCATCATTGTTAAGGGCAGCTATTGCAGCAATTATGTTTTACATGGGTGAGTACCTATTTCCTTGGGGCCTGCAGAGAAGGTAGCTGTCACCCACCACACTCACAGCTATCCCTGAGGTTGTTGAGTAGGTTGGACCTGCACTGCTTACAAAGAAGAGATAGCTGCTGAGTGGCCTTCCTCACCTGTGCGAGGCCTGTCAGGAGCTCACTACACTAGGTGACCTGAGGTTTACAATAAACCAGGGAATCACATGCCCTAGAGGGTTCATGAGACACAAATACAGGTTGCAAAACCAAAAAAAATTTAAAAAAAAAAAAAAAAGAGGTTGGAAATCAAACCTGTAAGGAATTTGTGGTTTATTTAATGACTTCATCCTCCCTACAAAGAGTCAGCCCCATGAACCTAAGCACAGGCTCTGACTACAGCTATACCTGTAAATTAAGCAGTGTGGGGAGCACTCACAAGCCCTGCAACACAATCACCTGTATTGATGCATCGCTGGAGCAACCTCTGGCCTGAGTTAACATTCTTCCCAACAGCCAAGCATCCTTAAGGAGTTAGTACAGCCCAAGCACCCTTCCCAACAGGAGGCTGGATGCTGCTATCCTGTTTTGGAGACTGAGTTGAACAGTGTAGACAAGAAGTGTCCCTTGACAGCTGGCATCAGTGCCAGAAAATGGGTTCAAGGTTTGTTTTTAATGTCCCATTAGGCAGCAGGATAACTCCTCTGTTCTTGCAAGTTGGTGTCCCAGGTCTTCAGCACCAGGTTCTTCCATGGTTTTTTTAAGAACTTTAAGCAGTTTGTATTTTAAGCTATTTTATTGAAATCTAGGGGCCTGGTAAGGGCTTTAAGTCAATGATTTAGGATATATTAAGACTTATATGAAAGACTTACATGGCCATGAAGAGAGACCACAGAGCTGAGAGTTTTGTTTTCTTTTCCTGTGCACTTTGGAATTAAATTCATAGCTACTTGTAGTGGGCAGAGAACTGTTCAGAGCTATCCACAGGCTGGGTGAAGTACAACTTGTCAGCAAGTGGCTGCGAGCAGAAGTGATAAGAAATTTAACTTTCAATTAGTTCATCTAAACACATGTATCCTGCATAATCAGACATGTCCCAGAACATCATACTTGGCCTCAGCTGTCGCTCCATGAGGACAAGGGTCATCCACAGGACAGACTCCATAGCTGCCAATTCCATGTGGGCCATCTACTTTCCTGTGTTTAAAGTGCTATCTTGAATCTTGCAGGAGTCTATCTGGAGTAGCTGGAGAGTCTGCCATATGAGGAAGCCACCAAGAATGCACAGGCAGTGGAAGCAGGGATGGGTATCCTGGGAAGAGTATAGTAATGCTGTCCAGTTATGTAGGGATGGAGTCAGGTCAAAGCACAGTAGAGCTGAACTTGGTGAGGAATGCAAAAAATATTGACTTCTATAGGCATGTCAGCCAGAAAAGGAAGGTCAAAGAAAGCATACCTCCCATGATAAGCACAACTGGCAAACTGGTAACAATAGACTAGAAGGAGGCTGAGGTACTCAACAAATGGTTTTTTGCTTCAGTCTTCACTGGCAACCTCTTTCTCCACACCTGTCAAGTGGATGGACTGCAAGATGGGACTTGGGGGAGAAAAGTCCCTCCCACTGTAAGAGAAGATCAGGTTTGTGGCCAACTGAGGAACCTGAACATGCAGAAACCTAGGAGACCTGACAAGATGCATCCCAGACTCCTGAGGGAATTGGCTGATGCAATTGCCAAGCCACTCTTCATGGCATTTGAAAAGTCATAGCAGTCAGACGAAGTCCCTGATGACTGGAAAAAGGTACATTTTACACTCATTTTTAAAAGAAGGACCCTGGGAACTACTGACCTGTCAGCCTCACCTTTAAGCCTGGGAAAATCCTGGAAGAAATACTCCTTGAAGCTATGCTAAAGCACATGAAGAACAGGGAGCTGATTTGAGACAACCAGCATGGCTTCACCAAGGGCAAGTCCTGCCTGACCAATGTAGTGGTCTTCTATTCAGTAGATGAGAAATTGGCTGGATGGACACATCCAAATGGTCAATGGCCCAAAGTCCAGATGGAGATCAGTGATCCTCAGGAGTCCATATTAGGACCAGTACTGTCCAATACCTTAATCAGTGACATAGGCAGTGGGATCGAGTGCACCCTCAGCAAGTTTGCAGGCACCACCTAGCTGAGTGATGTGGTTGACACACCTGAAGGGTGGTATGCCATCTAGAGGGACCTGGACAAGCTTGAGAAATGGGTGGAAGTGAATCTTGTGAAGTTTGGGTAACCCTGGATATCAAAGCAGTCTGGGGAATAAAGGGATTGAGAGCAGCCCTGTTGAGAAGGACATGGAGATACTGGTGGATGAAAAACTGGATATGAGCCGGAAATGTGCACTCACAGCCCAGAAAGCCAACTTCATCCTGGGCTGCATTAAAAGAAGCATGGTCAGAAAGTCAAGGGAGGTGATTCTGCCCCTTTACTCCACTCTGATNAAAAAAAAAAAAAAAAGAGGTTGGAAATCAAACCTGTAAGGAATTTGTGGTTTATTTAATGACTTCATCCTCCCTACAAAGAGTCAGCCCCATGAACCTAAGCACAGACTCTGACTACAGCTATACCTGTAAATTAAGCAGTGTGGGGAGCACTCACAAGCCCTGCAACACAATCACCTGTATTGATGCATCGCTGGAGCAACCTCTGGCCTGAGTTAACATTCTTCCCAACAGCCAAGCATCCTTAAGGAGTTAGTACAGCCCAAGCACCCTTCCCAACAGGAGGCTGGATGCTGCTATCCTGTTTTGGAGACTGAGTTGAACAGTGTAGACAAGAAGTGTCCCTTGACAGCTGGCATCAGTGCCAGAAAATGGGTTCAAGGTTTGTTTTTAATGTCCCATTAGGCAGCAGGATAACTCCTCTGTTCTTGCAAGTTGGTGTCCCAGGTCTTCAGCACCAGGTTCTTCCATGGTTTTTTTAAGAACTTTAAGCAGTTTGTATTTTAAGCTATTTTATTGAAATCTAGGGGCCTGGTAAGGGCTTTAAGTCAATGATTTAGGATATATTAAGACTTATATGAAAGACTTACATGGCCATGAAGAGAGACCACAGAGCTGAGAGTTTTGTTTTCTTTTCCTGTGCACTTTGGAATTAAATTCATAGCTACTTGTAGTGGGCAGAGAACTGTTCAGAGCTATCCACAGGCTGGGTGAAGTACAACTTGTCAGCAAGTGGCTGCGAGCAGAAGTGATAAGAAATTTAACTTTCAATTAGTTCATCTAAACACATGTATCCTGCATAATCAGACATGTCCCAGAACATCATACTTGGCCTCAGCTGTCGCTCCATGAGGACAAGGGTCATCCACAGGACAGACTCCATAGCTGCCAATTCCATGTGGGCCATCTACTTTCCTGTGTTTAAAGTGCTATCTTGAATCTTGCAGGAGTCTATCTGGAGTAGCTGGAGAGTCTGCCATATGAGGAAGCCACCAAGAATGCACAGGCAGTAGAAGCAGGGATGGGTATCCTGGGAAGAGTATAGTAATGCTGTCCAGTTATGTAGGGATGGAGTCAGGTCAAAGCACAGTAGAGCTGAACTTGGTGAGGAATGCAAAAAATATTGACTTCTATAGGCATGTCAGCCAGAAAAGGAAGGTCAAAGAAAGCATACCTCCCATGATAAGCACAACTGGCAAACTGGTAACAATAGACTAGAAGGAGGCTGAGGTACTCAACAAATGGTTTTTTGCTTCAGTCTTCACTGGCAACCTCTTTCTCCACACCTGTCAAGTGGATGGACTGCAAGATGGGACTTGGGGGAGAAAAGTCCCTCCCACTGTAAGAGAAGATCAGGTTTGTGGCCAACTGAGGAACCTGAACATGCAGAAACCTAGGAGACCTGACAAGATGCATCCCAGACTCCTGAGGGAATTGGCTGATGCAATTGCCAAGCCACTCTTCATGGCATTTGAAAAGTCATAGCAGTCAGACGAAGTCCCTGATGACTGGAAAAAGGTACATTTTACACTCATTTTTAAAAGAAGGACCCTGGGAACTACTGACCTGTCAGCCTCACCTTTAAGCCTGGGAAAATCCTGGAAGAAATACTCCTTGAAGCTATGCTAAAGCACATGAAGAACAGGGAGCTGATTTGAGACAACCAGCATGGCTTCACCAAGGGCAAGTCCTGCCTGACCAATGTAGTGGTCTTCTATTCAGTAGATGAGAAATTGGCTGGATGGACACATCCAAATGGTCAATGGCCCAAAGTCCAGATGGAGATCAGTGATCCTCAGGAGTCCATATTAGGACCAGTACTGTCCAATACCTTAATCAGTGACATAGGCAGTGGGATCGAGTGCACCCTCAGCAAGTTTGCAGGCACCACCTAGCTGAGTGATGTGGTTGACACACCTGAAGGGTGGTATGCCATCTAGAGGGACCTGGACAAGCTTGAGAAATGGGTGGAAGTGAATCTTGTGAAGTTTGGGTAACCCTGGATATCAAAGCAGTCTGGGGAATAAAGGGATTGAGAGCAGCCCTGTTGAGAAGGACATGGAGATACTGGTGGATGAAAAACTGGATATGAGCCGGAAATGTGCACTCACAGCCCAGAAAGCCAACTTCATCCTGGGCTGCATTAAAAGAAGCATGGTCAGAAAGTCAAGGGAGGTGATTCTGCCCCTTTACTCCACTCTGATGAGACCTCACATGGAGTACTGAGTCCAGCTCTGGAGGCCTCAGCACTGGAAAGATATGGACCTGTTGGAGCTCTTCTATGAATAAAGGCTGAGAAAGCAGGGGTTATTCAGCTTGGAGAAAAGAAGGCTCTGAGGAGACCTTATTGTGGCCTTTTAGTGCATAAAAGGGGCCTACAGAAAATGTGGACAAACTTCTTAGCAGGGCCTGTTGCAAAAGGACGAGAGGTAACGGGTTTAAACTGAAAGAGGGTAGATTTAGGATAGATGGAAGACATTTTTTACTAAGAGGGTGCTGAAACACTGGCCCAGGTTGCCCAGAGAGGTGGTAGATACCCACATCCCTAGAAATATTCAAGGTCAAGTTGGATGGGGCACTGAGCACCCTGAAGATGTGCTTGTGAGACCCCACCTGGAGTACTGTGTGCAGCTATGGAGTCCTCAGCACAGGAAGGACATGGAACTGTTGCAGTGGGTCCAGCGGAGGGCCACAAAGATGATGATGATGAGTGCTGGAGCACCTCTCCTGTGAAGACAGGCTGAGAGAGTTGGGGTTGTTCAGCCTGGAGAAGACAAGGGTCTGGAGAGACCTTATAGTAGCTTTCCAGTATCTGAAGAGAGCCTACAGGAGAGCTGGAGAGGGATTCTTTATCAGGAAATGTAGTGACAGGAAAAGGGGTAATGGCTTTAAAGAAGAAGAGGGGAAATTAAGATTAAATTCTAGAAAGAAGTTCTTTAGTGTGAAGGTGATGAGGCACTGGAACAGGTTGCCCAGAGAAGTTGTGGAAATATAACTCCATCTCTGGAAATATTCAAGGCCAGGCTGGATGGGGCTTTGAGCCATGTGGTCTAGTGGGAGTTGTCCCTGCCCACGGCAGGAGGGTTGGGACTTGATGATCTTGAAGGTTTCTTCCAAATCTAACCATTCTATGATTCTAAGAAGACTCTGCTAATTTCCAGGGGATTAGACTAGATGAACTTTTGAGGTCCCTTCCAACCCAAGCTATTCAGTGATGAAAACCCTGACATCTAGGTGGCTGATAGTGGGTGTGTGGAAGAATTGACTGGTTCTTGCAGGCAACTGTTTTGCAGTTAAGTGCAAGCGTCAAACTGGGTGAGATGTCTAAACGTACTTTGGATGCATAGCTTAGGGCAGACAAATTGCAGTGCAGGAGTCTAATAAATTGCTTTGTCACAAGCATAACCAAAGCAGTAATGTGCTCTCACTCAGTGCAGGCAATAAAGTTCTATGGAAACAAGCCAGTACGATTTAGCACTGGCTTTAGAAGTTCCTTAATGTTATTTGCTAATGCTACAATTGTACTTTTGGAAGGCCTTTACAGGGAAGAGCAATCACACTGTCTTGCAAAGAGGCTGAAAAACAAACAGATTTATAAATGACTCAGAGAAGGACTCAAAAGTGGCCAGACTAAACAGCACTCGTGGCCATCTGCTCTCCCTCCAAGCAAAAGTATAGGAGGGTTGATGAGGCAGAGAGTGATATTTCCTTCAGAATTTAAAAGCCTGTGCAAATGTCTCTCACTGTATTGCCTATATTAGTATATAAAATTAATTTAGGGTACTCTCAGAAAGTCCATATTTAACTTTGAGCACACAGACTCTTCAGCACAGTGGTGGGTTGGAGGCAAGGGACTGCAGTTGTGCTTGAGGCAAGGACTTCCTGGGGCAGAGAGCTTGAGCATCCAGAGTCACTGAAATGTCATGGGAAAATTGCTGGAGTCCCTCTGACAGGATTTTACTAGCTGCTGTGGAGGCACTGTATGCTCCAGAAGGGGAAACTTCTCCTCTTGTAAAAACTGGCTCTCTGGCAATTAGAGGTTGCATTTCCAAAAGTCCTCACCAAAGCTTAAACTGCTTTCATTAGAGCCAGCTGGAGTTTTGCCACTGACATCCCTAAGATCAGTGTCAGTCCATCTCTCTCTAAATCAAATTAAAGTAGCTGCGTAGTATTATAGAAGAATATTATAGAAGGTCTTCAAATATGTCATGGCTTTTTTCCTGCCAACAATTGGACTAGAAAGTGACTGATAACTAGTTGAACACTGTGTCCTTGGTTTTAAATTCACTCTGCTACCTGGGTCACCTTATAAAGAAGAGAATAAGCTATAAAAACAAATAGGTCCTATTCATGAACACAAGTCAATCCCAGAGGCTACTGCTAAATGAAATGGAGAGCTAAATAATTTTAAAAGCTGGGGTTTGTTTATTTGGACATAGCAGGATAAACAAGGTGGAGAATGTATTGTGCTGATTCTCAAAATTGCATCACAGGAGCAATAATCAGTCTTTTAATTACTTTCCTCTGTAGTCAGCTTAGNGATCTTAAGGGTTTGACAAGTGAAAGCTGAATGCCTGTTGGAAGTGACACATATGCACTTTCCCCCCAGTGTTTCTGAAATAAAGAGGAGATTTGTAGCCTATATATTTTTGAGACAGAACAACAAAAAATAAGACCTGGATAAATGAGTCTGTGACTTGTTTCTACTTGCAAAGGGGGCCTCCTCAGACTGATCAAACTGGAAGTGACTCACAATCACAATCAAGGAATAATAAGGTTCTTATAAGAATTGCCTATCTAATCATCAGGGATCTGGACTTGACAACACAGACCTGCATTCCTAAAATAGGTTTTATAAGCCAATGTCAAGGGGGTGAAAACAGGAAAAAGAGATCCACCTAAAAGATATTTTAGCGTAGACCTCCTCTTTGTCCCCTTTAACTAATTCCACCTTGCAATTTGGTGGCAGCATACAATAGACCAGAAAATTCTGCTGTGTGCCTCCTTTTCCTAAGTATTGAGAGCATTTAACTGGAAGACCAGGTTTTCCTCCCAGGGACATGCTTGGCATCCTATTCATTTAACTGACTTTGATTCAGCGCCACAAATTCAAAACAAAATTACAGAAAAGCTTAAGACAAGAGAGGGATGAACTTCAGGTGCATCTGATCCAAAATCCAAACAAACAAAAAAACCTCACACTTGCTCAGCCTAACTTGACTGAGCTCACTAAACTTGCTGAACTGATTTGCTGTTTGACCTGAGAGTTGCCTTGGTGCCCACATGCCCAAGCATGCCCCAAACCACTGGTCTGAGTAGTTTTGAGGCTTAGCTCCAGTCTACAACACATTTAGATTCAGAATTTGACAGAGCAGAATGACCTGATCCAGAAATCACAAAGGGAGCACTGCCACGTACAAAGCTAAGACATGTATGGCAGACAGGAGCTTCTCATTTTTATACCCACTACATAAGCATTTATAAATCTGGTAGAACGAATCCTAGAGCCTGGTTCCTACAGCTGAAGCATTCAAAAGCTACACTTCGAAGCACCATCTAAGACCTCAGCTGGATCTGTTCCATTGTGCCAGTATAAGTTAATTATTTCATTTACAATAGGAATATGCATGTAGAAAATGTAAATTTTAAGCAGCTGGGACACAGTGGCAATTTATTTGGTCAGCTGCAAGCAAATTCAAAAAAAAAGTCAAGACTCGCTTTCGTCTCTATTACAATAAGTTAGCTGTACTGTTTGGCCATGGCCCATTTTGCAACACGGTATGCAAAATGCTCTTTCTTATATAGGACTTCTGGCTGGAGAACAAGTGCAACAGGAAAAACAGCAATGTAAACAATTCCATTTAACTACATTTATCTGGGCAAACACACAGCAAAGTCTGGACAAGCTTTGTCTTTTGGAGAGATTCTTAAGCTGAGGGTCAGAGTGCCAAGATTTCATTACTCTTGCGCTGAAAGAGTTGCTGCTATGCTAAAAAAAAGTTAGAAACCTGCATCCAAATACTGAAGATGCATTTGTACTTTATCCTACACTCTTCCATTGGCAAAGGGAGAATGAACTGGGTGACATAATAACTCTTTTCCATCTCGAAGTTCTACTAGGCTGTACATTTTCTTTGATAATTGTTGTGATTTCTTTTAATGACTTGCAGAGTGCCTCAAGTTTTGGCAGAGAAGTTCCTTTGGTTAATAGCAGTATTATTAATTATAATAACTGCATATTTGAATAAATGTTTTTTTGCTATGATATATTTTGTTGTTCCCTCATAAAATTTCCAGGAGTTCCTATTTTAAACTTGGAACTAAATTACTTGAGAGGATGTCTTTTTTCAACATCCTGTAAAGACCTTAACAGGCAGTAGAACACAAAATTGAAGTAAATTTTCTTTTTTTTTTTTTTCAAAACTTGACATCTTCTCAAATGCAGGGTGTCTGCTACTTGGGAAGTTCATGTTTCTGTTTGCTTTCAAAATGGAGTTCTGAATCAGATCTAACTTCGACTTCAGATTTTTAGGAATTTCTTATAAATGGAATTCCAGGAGAATAATTAAATGAACACACAATACCTAATTAATTAAATAAAAAAGCTGGCAAGAATCTGGGGGTTTTGCTTACTGTACTTTTTCTTCCTCATGAGATCACATATGGACAAACGTGGTAGTGTTTTTATAGCCTCCTCAAACAGGTCAGATACAGCTTTAGGGACTGAGTCTTGTTATAGTGAGCTGAAGGATGAAAGAATACCAGTCTGAAAACAGCCAAACAATCTTAAGTGTATGTGATGACAGGTGAGAGAGCAGGCAGGACTGTCTCTAAATACTCTAATAGATGGGGGATGCCCCAAGCCAGTATCCAAATGCTAGTGGCAGTGCAACTTGCTTTGTAGAGCTCTGGTAGTATATTTTAGAGCTTTTGATTGTGGGTAAATATTCATCAGATAAGATTTAAAGGAAGCAAATTAAATTAATATTAAAACTATTAAAGAGGAAGTACAAATTTAATAACTCCCTTCTTCGGTTTTATCACATGAAGTAAAAGGAAGCAGAGACTGTGCCATGATTCTGCATTATCCTTATGGGTAGTCACAAGAAACACAAATTAACAGGGCAATAATTATTTTGTTTCACTGCTGAATTGTAATATAGGATTTAATGGAACTTGTGCCTTGCCTGTTTTGGAGAGATTTGTAATGCAATTCCCATAAAGAAGATAGTATTTGAAGGGTAAAGTATTCCCATCTGAGGCAATGGGTTCAAAGGCAACAAAATAAATGTTTGTGAAAAGAATCCCAGTCAGATAAAACCATTATATGCAGGCAATGAAGCTGTGACAAATGCATGAAAGAGGTCAGATGTGCTCAATGGCTGTTTTTCTTCTGTATTTGGAGATTGGAAGTTGTGTCCATTCCATATAATGTTGCGGATGGAATGGAGAAGTTACTGTCTGTAACTCCAGAGGAGGGAAGGCAACATCTGCTGGAGAACTTGCACCTAAAAGTCTTATCTTTGAAGGCCTGTGGTAAATATTTAGCGAAGCTTGAAAAACTGAAGGAATTTCTGAGGATTTTAAAAGTCTTGGTACTGGTCTGGTGTTTGAAAATGATGAAAGGAGTGACACAGGTGGCTATCAGATAATTATCTTCACAGTCTTGGTTAGAAAATACAGGGCCATGGATTTTGGACTGCAGAACAAAGAGTTAGAAGCTGTAAGTATTTTTGTTGGAAGGTAGGTTTTGTTTATTGTCTTTTGTTCTGAAGCTTGCAGACAATGGTAACTATACTGATGTCACATACTTGGATTTCTTCAAGGCATTTGATTTTCTACCTATTACATTTTGACAAAGAAATGTGAACTATATAAAATCAACTCAGTATAACACATAACAAGCATGTCAAAGTGGCTCCTGGAGAGTTCTCAAGCAGTTGCTACAAAGGCAGAACAAATCTGTTTCCATCACTGACTCTTAAGCTGGCACTGTTCTGTATTTTCACTAACAACATTGATGACCATGCAAAGTGTTTTCAGGTAGAGTTCTTAGGCAACACAAAGGTTGTTGGGTTAAAAAATATAGAAAGAAACACAACACAGGCAACAGCAATGTAATTGCTGGCTTAAAGAGTCACCATCTGATAAAATGTGTTTCAGTACAGATATGTGTAAGCCAATACCTCTAGAAACAAAGACACAAAGAAACAATGCCTTCCACAGGAAGGTGGGCTTAACCCTGGATACCTTTTGCCCTGTGTTAGATACTTGGCCCCTTAACAGAGCCATGTGTTCTGAACAGTGTTTGTTAACTCCTTGGTTCCAAGTCCTTAATTATTTAGCCTTTTAGGTTTATACTACCAACTTAGATGCAACCAGGGACCCTATTTGGGGGTTATAAAGGTAGATGACATCTATCTTAACCACTCTCCATGGAAAAAGTGGCTACAAGAAAGGCTTATCCATTATCTTTGAAAAATTTTATCTCAGAATAATGCAGTGGCAAAATAGCAATTCTGATCCTGGGGTATAAAATAAAAGAATATCCCATAAAGACTGGGAAAGGGCATGGCTGTCCACACAGCTTTGACTGTAATACCATACCTGCTCTGATGTCCACATTTCAAGAAGAATGAGGAATTAGCAGTGTGGATATAAACAGGGCCTAAGGATTGGGATTGGACTAGATGATCTTTCAAGGTCCCTTCCAATCCCTGATATTCTGTGACTGGAAGACAAACCTTTCCTATGGGTTAACATATATACCTTTTAAAATTCACTGAAGAGGAGAGGTCATTAGTCCCATATGTTAGTGTGTATGATGAGATCTGACAGTGGGATACTTTCCTGTCTTGTTGTCAAAGGCTTAGTGAGAGGTAATTGCTTGAAGTTTTATTTAGACAAATTTGGCCTTGACATTAGTTGCATTTTCCTAGCCATAAGGGTAGTCAAGCATTGAAAAAGCATAACTGGGATGGTAGTGGATTTAGACTTTCTTAAATATGGTCAGAAATAATGTTGCTAAAGCTGGGCTCTAATCCAGAAACTGGATTAGAAAGTGAAGGTTAGTTTGGTGGCTTCCTGAGGTGCTGCAGTCACCCTATCTGTGGACTGTGGTTATTTGGTTATTTCTCTCTCTCTTTATGAAAATATGTAACTAGACATTTAGCTCAAAATGCTTGTAACTTCCACATTTTGACAACAATTTGTTCTGGTTTTCATACATCACATATTCAGTAGGTTGCTGGGGAGGGGACAGGGGGGATTCTCCACTCTGTCTTTATGTTCAATGTCCAGATATATTTGTATGCTTATGTTTGTCCCAGCTGGAGGAAGGCTGCACATCGATGTTCTCAGGGGGAGGAGATGCAAGCTTGGTCTCGCCTGCTTGCATCTTGCTCAGGAGTCAACTGGTCACCAGACTTGATTCAGTGCAGACCAGTAGAGCTTTTCTATTTTGTACCTGTGGCATTTATAACCCTGCTGGGTTAATCCCTAGCACACATTGTTTTTTCCCTTCATCTGGGACAAGACATGAGAACTAGAGACTTTAATAAAAAACAACTTGAACAAAATCACCAACAAATTAATACCATCATTCTGTAATCATCTGCCATGTTGTCTGCCAGCCATTTCCAATTAAGTATATGTTATAGTGAACGAATTATGATGAACTACAGTGCACAGCTGCACTCTGAAACTCTTAATGTGGGCCTGTTCTTCTATGCTGCTTCAGCCATGCAAAATTGAATAAGGAAAAGAGTGGTGGTGGTGGAAATAAGGGAATTAATTCATGTTGTAATTTAGATGGCAAAATCTTCAATGTACTAGTGCTGGAGTCCTCTGAATATCACTTTGGTAAACTTACACTGTCATCATGAGTGATTTTTGGCTCACCAGTGTTTTGTGAGGTAATGGTCTGCGTAATGGTTACACATGAGTAATCAGGATAAAGAAAACCACTTAATATGTCATCTTACACTGCCCACAATCTATAGCTGGACATTAACTCATCTCATCCAATCTGACACATCTGGGACTTTGAATTACTATTGGAATTACTATTTGGGAATGCAAAAGATCTGCTCTCTGTACTTGTACCTAGCTTCGAATTCTTTCCTCCTGGGCACCCAAACATTGCGTTGTCTGAACCTGATATACTTTAACCTTTATTAGCACCTCATGGCAGAGGACATTGTTACCTGAGCAGTAGCCAGTGGCTCTCAGAAGGACCATTTCTATTGTCCTTTGGTCAGCTCCTCCACTGATGCAGCCTGCAGGAGCTCAGCTGGTTTCAGCAGAGCTGTGCTCCTTCACACTACAGAATGACAGAATCACAGAATGATATGGGATTGGAAGGGAACTCTGGAGATGATATAGACCAACCCCCCCTGCCAAAGCAGGTCCTCCTAGAGCAGGTTGCACAGGAGCACATCCAGGTGGATTTTGAATGTCTCCAGAGATGGAGAGTCCACCACCACACTGGGCAGCCTGCCCCAGTGCTCTGCCACCCTCAAAGTGAAAAAGTTCCTCCTCATGCTTAGACGGGGCTCCTTATGTACAAGTTTGTCCCCATTTCCTCTTGTCCTCTCACTACCAAAGTATCACTCTCCCTGTAAATAATTCCTGTCCTGTGCCGTTCTGAAAAGCTGGCTGGACCCATCCCAAGCCCAGAGTTAAAAATAAAATAAATAAATAAATAAATCCAGTTACTTCAGAAATTCAGTCCAGTGGAGCTGGCCTTGTTGGCCTTTTCACTGCTGCCAGCTTCTTGCCCAATGTTACCAAAACTGAAGTAAATACCATGTAATATCTAAGAGACCTGGATTAAACCTCTTGATCGTCACTCTAAACCTCTTGATCTTCATTCTGTGCAAATGCTTTTCTCAGTTTAAGATCTGTTCCCTTCTGAGCAGGACAATAAAACAGGGACAGGCTTTGTGCTAAAGCTGGCATGTTCCATGCAAGTGTGGAACGTCTTTCAGTAATGGTAGCTTGTTAAGTTTTATTTTTCATAAACTATATCAACTAACTTCAATTGCATAGTTTTTATTTAATTATTTATTAATTGAGTCATATCCACTTGCTGGACTATTTTGCCTGGTATTGAAATCAGGATAACATGTTCATAATTATCCAAGTCCGTCCAATTACCTTTTTGAAGTGCTAGCAGAATGCATGGGTTGCTGGGGGCAAGTGTTATTAATTCTGTTGCTGTTAAAATGTGGTAGATGTTTCAGACGCTCCTCAACTTTTCATCTTGGTATTCTATTGTTCAAGAGATCTATGTCTGCAAATTAAGAAATGCCATTTAGAATCATAAAATCATTTTGGTTGGAAGAGACTGTTGGGATCATTGAGTCCAACCATCAGCCCTACTCTACAAGTCCTCCCCTACACCATAACCCTCAGCACCACATCCAATCTACTCTTAAACACAGTCAGGGATGGGGACTCCACCACCTCCCGGGGCAGCCGATTCCAGTGACTGACCACTCTTTCTGTGAAAAATGCTTTCCTAATGTTCAGCTTACACCTACCCTGCTGCAGCTTGCAGCCATTCCTTCTTGTTCTATTGCTAATAGCCTGTGAGAAGAGACCAGCACCAACCTTTCTACAATGTCCTTTCAAGTAGTTGTAGAGAGTGATGAGGTCTCCCTTCAGCCTCCTTTTCCTGAAACTAAACAGTACCAGCTCCTTCAATTGCTCTTCATAANTGCAGATCAACACTTCCACCTAACTTAGTGTCATCTGCAAACTTACTCATAGTTCTCTCTCTATCCTTGTCTAGATCATCAATAAAGACATTAAACAGAAATAGTCACAACACTGAGCCCTGAGGAACACCACCTGTGACCGGCCGCCAGCTGGATTTAACTCCATTGAGCACCACCCTTTGGGACCGTTCAGCCAGCTAGTGCTTCATCCAGCAGATTGTATGCTTATCCAGGCCATGAGCAGCCAGCTTTTGCATGAGAATTCTGTGGGGTTATTTGTTAGTTTTTTAATTACTGATAGGATATGATAGAAAGCATTTCATCCTCAGAGGGTGGTATGATAATATAATGGAAGAAGAGGATTTAATGACTTTGTTTTTTTGTGCATTATGAATAAGTTAAATAAGCTGTTCAGATATTTCTTCTAGAAGATATAGTTTCCAAATCTACTCAAAAGCCAGAAATCTTAAAAATTTACTTCTCCTCTATTTTTATTCTGTATTCTCAGTGGTTACCCAAGGTGTGGGGATGTGAGCAGTCCAAAAGATAACATGTCGGCAGTACATGTTGCATGAGGATGTACAAAGAATACTCTGAAATGATGGTAGATCATCTCAGGGCACTTTTAGAGAAAGTTATAATTAATTTGTTCCTCAACTTCAGTCTTCCAAAATGGCTGGGTTACAGCTACAATACTTAACATCTCTCATGTATCATTACCAGTCATTAGTGAATGTCACCTGTCATGTTTTCCAGTTCCCTCATTACGACGTGCGTTTCTGCTTCTCGATGACTGTGAATTGCCCCTGTTCGATCCTGAACTGTTGAGACAGCTGGCGGGAACATCCAAGACGTCAATTATCTCGTATGTTTGGCAGATGGACAAGACTTTTTCCAAAAGACCTTTCTGACAGACTCTTACTGAAGCTGTCATATTCCCCACCTGACCCTCATCCTTACTACATTTGCTTCTGTCAAAGGACTTTGCTATGTATTTTTGTAATTACTTTCCACAACTTATCATATAACTCATATTCTTAGCGATGAACTGTGAAATGTAACAGATGGGATTGCAAACCCCCAAAATACCAGGAAGTAGACATTTTCCATGGTTGCTATGTAATCACGCGGGGATGTTAGTGACATGTGAAATTGCTTAAGACTTGCAAATCTTTCAAGAACACCTGCAAAAGGGGTGCTGATTTTTTGATTAAAAAGTAACATGAATCTCTACAACTGTTACCCATATTGGGCTGTAAATTCAACACACTGATTTTAAAAATTGGCCTTAAGGAGAACTGACCATGAGAACTGAGAACCGAGCCACGTAAAGTACAAATGCAAGAAGAAAAGTCTAAAATAAAAGTCACTGATTGTTCTGTTTTAAACTCACTGAGATGAAACAATCAAGTCCTGCCACTTTTGGTTGTTATGCCTGTGCTTGCAGAGGTGCCCATTTTGTACCTTTCTTTTGGGTATGTCCCAGTAGTAATGAGCATGATTAATGCCAAAGAAATGTCACCTTTTTGAAAAGCCTTAAGGTCACCCCAAGCTCTCCTTTGCATCAAATATTATTGCTGTGCACAGCACCTATCCTGCACTTAATTGTATGTGAAATACTCTAGTCATCGAGAGAGAGTGCATACATTTGAGACTAATTTTAAAAACTCGTTAGAATAATATCCAATTTGTGTTTTTAAAAGGAATGCTTACCTGAGGCTCCTGGCCAAATTCCAATCCCACTAATTTTGTTTTACTGAAATAAATTATCACCTGCAGTCTTACTTGGACAGAGTATCATTTTTTGGTTCTTGCTCCACTTGGGTAAGTAGTGTTGCTTTGAGATGTCAGCTGTTGTTATGTTTCACTGATAGGTATAAATCAGGGGTGATTTTGGAGGGAAATACGGACCAGGAGGCTTTGAACCTTGGTCCCATCTGGATGAGATACTCAGGCTATTTTGCAGGTGGGACAGGTCCTCTGAAGACTGACTCTGGCCACAGTGACTGGTGTATTCAGCAGCTTACGATCCCAGTCCCAAATCACATTCTGCTCACCAGATTCTTTGGTATATAGCATTGTGGTCCTGATGATAGTTACATGTGGAGTCAATTTTATCTACATGCTTCCTCTCATTAACTACATGGAATTAATCACATGAATAGAGTTATGCCTGGGCTTGTGATAGGGGCTTCTATGTTTCAAGTGATGTGGGATGGATTTATCGTGCCTCTGGGTTTGGGGGTTTTTGCATAAGTTGTATAAAACCCATGCTGCTTCAGCAATACTTTAATTCCCTCTTAGAAGTACCCCACTGATTTTTTCCATTGCCTAAAACAGTTTTTACTTTGATTTTTGAAGACCAGACCTAAACTTATATTTAATTTCACTTACAAGTTCCTGAACACTATAAAACTGTTAAAAATTCACTAAGAAAATATTTGTTTTCACATGCTGTCTGTATAACACAAATATTTTGTCACATTAACATTCCATGGCAGCTTAAAAATGAAAATGCATACAATATATTTATTTCTAAAGTGCTGAATATATTCCTTTTCAAAATATTTTCAAATACATTATAATTATGAAGATGAATCACAGAATTTCTTTGCCTTTTGGATTAGCCAGAACCACTATATTTATTCTCCCTTGCTTATACTGGTAATCAAATCTTTGGTTGCTCTCCAGAAATGTTCACTAGCCTGAAGAGAGAGCAGTGAACAGAACAGCAGAAAACTAGCGTCTTGGAGTAATTCTATGTGAGGGGTTGTTTAACACCAACTGTTCAGCTTATGGCCAAATGGTTCTGTTAACCAGTCCAGAAGCTCTGCAGGCCTCTCAGCACAGCTCTGGGCATCATCTAATACAGCCTGTACTAACTACAAACCTGCGTTGTGTTAATATGGCTCCCATAATATGTGAACTTGGAGGCTGTTTCTCAGCAGCTTAGAGCAGAGTACAGCTATTCTGCCTGCACCCACCTGGAGGGAAATACCTCCAAACTTCCCACAACTCAATGACGGCTTCTACACGTTTCTCTCAAAATGTCTCCTTTGCCATAACTTTTACATGCAATGATAATGCACAGATGCCTTCATTGAAGCACTTTTAAGCTAGAGTTTGGCACATGGACTAAGTCTCAGGAAACCTGGACTTTGCCACTGTTCTCCTGATGGTTCTGAGCAAGTGGTACTTCACTTTGTGCCTCGATTTCTTTGGCTTTGCACTGAGGCTAATTACATTTCATGTTTGTTCTCATCTCTGATATTGAGTCTTCTGCCAGCGCTTCATACAGTGTGGTGACAGGTGTGAGGAAGTCCTCAGACAGCCAACTCTGGGGCACTTTCCTCTCCTACCCTTATGCCTGTGAAGGAGCTCTTCTCTATGCCACAGCAGTGTCTTTGCCCCTTCCAAGGTGCTGTGTGTGAATGACTGTTGCCTATAAAAAATCCAAACCACCTGCTGAGGACTGGTTATTCTCCATAGTCCACAGCCCAATAGTCAGAATCTAGTTACAGTTAGGGGTAAGCTTATGACAGCATCCTGACCTTTGTTTAGCTTAGGTCATTAATGACCAAACTCTGGTTTGATGTGAGATGAAAGTTCAGCTTACCGGTTTTCCAAAATTGCCTAGTATTATATGTACTTAAGTTTGCTAGATTCTTCCCTAATTAACCTGAAAGGTCCCCAGGCATTTAGGTTTAGCCACCTACACGTGGTCAGGAGCATCTCTTCCTGGCGAATTATTTCAACCTGTAGGTAAACAGACACCTGAGTGCTGTTGGTATTCCCTGGAAAAGTCTCCAGGTTCACTTATGGTAAAAACCGCAGTCAATGTCATTAGTAAGGGTCATTCTTGCTCTTTTGTATACGTTAGGCAGTTTCACCCCTTTGTAAAGCTTTCTCCTCCTCTTTACAAGGAGGAGGGGCAGATTTCAGTTTTAAGTATAAAAGAGAATTTATGCTTCTTGAGTAAGTTCCCAAGGCTTGTAGACAATAAGAAATTCCTGCTGAGTCCAGTATCTGTTTTTCCACTTCTGCATTGAAGCCAGGTCACTGCAAAATTAGGCATCCAAGAGTCTTGGAGCTGTGAAAGTGGTTCTGTCAGAGCCTACTTCTAGTGTAGAGACTCAGTTACTCAGCCAAAGCTGCTAGGAATTTGTTCTTGAATTTTTAAGAGTTACTGTTCCTTTCCAAGCAAGGGACTTTGTTCTTTATCCAGTATCGTATGTGACAAGTACATGCATCCAAGGGACTTGGAGTAGAGCTCTGGCTTTGCAGCACATGTTGCTTGCAGACATGCACAAATACTCTGAGCAGGGGTGTCAGGGTTCCCCACAGGTGATGAATAAATCCTGCTGCTGCTGCTGATGATTGTATCTTCTCTTTCTTTCTGGAGTTTAAAAAAAAAGAAAATATCACCGGAGCAAACAATGAGCACAATCAATAAAGAAGGCAGAGAAGCTCTGAAGGATACAAGTACAAAGAGTAATAAATTCCAGGCAACTCTCAGTTTTCTGCATGTGTTGTTTCCAGATTGAGGATTGTATGGGTCAGAACCACAGGGTTGTATAAACTGATTGAGGGTCAAGTCTGCTTTATTACCTTGGTGTTGCCCTGAACATAAATATGCTGCTTCTTAGAGTAAGCTCATATTCAGAAGCATCATGGTCACTCCAGTGTGTCCTACAGTCCAAACTAACAAAACCTGTTTGAGCATGTACTAATTTGGGGTAGAACCAGCTCAGCTGCCCCTGCTTTGTATCCTTGGGATCCAAACAGGTACAAAATATGACATGTGTTACACAAGCAGCTCAGACCTAGCACTGTTCACTAGCCTTGTATGACCTGAATTACCTCTGTATACTCATATTATTCTGTAGCCAGTTTAAGAACCTCTGCTGGTCTTCAGGTTGATGGGAAAAATGGATATAGAGGTACCAGAGAGTTTCTCCAGCAGCTGTCTTGGGTTAAGCTAGTGCTTTGACTCGTGCTTGTATATTCTGATGAACCCAAGCCAATCGAGCTTGGCTGGACATTAATACCCTGTATTCAATAACTCAGCCACTGGGCTATCCATGCTCTACTTTCATCCTCAGTACCCCACATAATGAGGAGCTGCTGGTGCAATTTTTACAAAATCACATTTGAGATAATCTTCAGATTGATGTTCCTATGGCTGTTATACATCATGTTAAAAATATAAACTATAACTTAAAGAACAACTGTTCCCGGGACAGGCTGAGGCCTGCAGCTTTGCACCAGAGGGAGCCATTTGTGGAGGGTCTTTGTTTGGAGCATGCCCCAACTCTGGATTTCTGACAGCAAGAAAGATTAGCAGGTCCTCAGAGCCATTTAAAAGCAGACTGAAAAAAAAAAAAGCATCTTAATTTGCACAGTCTCACAGTTGGAAAGACCTCAGCTAACTTCTTCAGGGTAATTTTCTTTTTTTTTCTTCCTTTTTTTTTTCATGTACATTTCTTTGAAGTGTTTTGCATGAAAGTGTTATTGCATATTTTGGGAAATGTTATTGTCCTTGTGTGTTTTCTTCCAGTGTAACTATAAATTTCTATCCAAATATGCTCAGAAGCTGTTTGCTGTCAGAACATGAAATCAACTAGTAGATAAGCAGACATAAAGGTGGTTATTTCCATGGAGAAATCAAAGGCACAAACCAAATTAACAACATTCTTTGAGTTTTAAACATAGGCAGCTATATGGGTGGCGGGATAGGTGGTTTGGCTTTTTAAAGTGTATTTCCTTAAGTATGAGTTTGAGTTTAAATGTCACCAAACATGGATTTGCATCTGACTATTGATGTTCTTAACAATTATTTTTTTTTTATTACAGTTTACTCATGAAACACCATCTTACATCTCAAACTGTGATAGATCATTAATTTAACTGCCTAAAAGTTAGACGGGTAGCATAAAGTAGGTCATGTACCTGCCTTGATAGCCCATGGAAGAAGAGAAGCAGCTCTCAAAGGTCATCATCCCATACTTTAAATATGCAATATCCCATATTGGTCTTTAAATGGAAAGAATTGAAAGCCTTGACCTGGTGACTGCAGTGAGAATGGAGATCAACTGGGTTGGATGAATTGTATGAATCTTAGATGGCTAAAATTAATTATCTTATATCCTGACTGAAAAGCATAGAAGATATTTATGAAGATTTTAATGAGTGGTAGTTGTAGTTACCGCCTGCTTTCAGGTTTTCTTATGCACTCCTGGTCCACGTGATAAGTGAGCTGTTTTTCAGTTAATGTCTATAGTACATGAATAGAGCCCTGTAGTTTCTTTGACTTGGTACACCAGTAGTAAACAGACTGACTAAACAGGATAAGCACTACATGAATCAAATACTGAGAAGGCAGCAGTGAAATATTTGACTTTTGCCAGCAACAAAAGAATCCAGGTGGGAGGAGCTCAGAGTGCTTTAGTAGAGGCAAGACCAATGTATCCAGGAAAGTTGATAGAAAATTTTATTATGGCAAATTTGCTAGTGGTTTGGAACCATCTACACTAGTAGAATAATTGACAAATGCACATCAAATATTATTCAATGAGCTTTTGGCTCGTGCTCTGTTTTTCAAACTATCCCTGAGCTATTAGAAAATTTAAAGAGACTTTATTTAATCAAAAGTATTTCATGCATGGTTGAGAAGATAATGGTGAAATGTGGGGAAACACTGATCCATGCTGGCTCCAGGCAAAGCTAGTAAGATCTCTGAAAGTTTTCTAAACAAAGCGTATGTACCTCATTACATAGTATATGGGTAAAAAAAACATGTTTAATTTTCCTCAGTGATACAGGCAGAATGGAATTCTGGCCATTGATTATGTAGCCTTAAAAGATTTCCACAGTTAATCTTGGACTTCAAAATGTATTTCTGATTAACACTCCTGCAGTGAAATAATTTACTGGTATTTTGTCACAGGCAGGTAGAACACTTACAAAATTTACACTTTATTTTGTGTGTTGGCAGGCTTTTTTTGCAAAACATCCTCAGGGCTAATTACATAATTATTAAATTATTACAAGCCCATTCATATAAAGATGGGCAGAACATATCAGTACATAATTGAACTGTGGTCGATATTTTGGATCGTGTTCTCAGCTGCTCTATGGCACACGGGATAAACAAGCGTATCTCTGTTTACATCACTGAGTCTGGACCTTTGTATTCTTTACCAGTTCTGACTCACCAGGAACCAAACCTTCTTCTTCTTCTCTCCGCAGAACTGCTCTCCAGATACATCCTGGGCATGGAAATATGTGAAATAAGTGAAAGTTCTGTTGAGTGGTTTCTCTGATAAGAACAAGGAATGTTTTAAGAAGAAAAAGTTCATAGCTGGAATTGCAATCATTGCAGTTAGTGCAAGCTGGTCTTAAAGCAGATAGATAGATTGAACTTTAATCAATCTGCATGCTTTTCCAGATGGCCATAAGTATGTGTTTTATAATCTGCATTTTAAGCAATGTTTGTTTCTTAACTCCTGAGGTAAGAGTAAATTAATACATAACCTTGAAATCAGTTTAAAGAATATCACAAACACCAAAGACTATTTTTCTTTCTGACACATAAATAAGATCTCACTGAGAGACAGTGATAGCCCACTTTTCTCTGTTTCTCTCACAGGGACATGTACGGTTGCCTGTGAATACTGTGCTGCCAGCACCTTGATTACTTATTCGTAAGCCACCAGGCTCTCAGGTCTAAAGTAAACCAGCATTGCTCCAAACTTGTCTCTATGTCCTGGATGTTAACAGGAAAACCAACAATTATCAGAGCACCCTCAGAGGCCTTGGACTCTTGGGATCTCTGCAGGACCTCCCTCTATCACTAACTCCATTTTCAATAAATCCTGTCTGTGCCATGGTTGGGTTTGTCTGATCTGTATTTCCCACTTGGCCAACCTAGAGAGTCCCTTGAGATCCCACAAAACCTCTCCCATGAGAAGCAAGCTTGTTTTGAGGGCAGCTGGCCACCTAGCATCATTGTCCTCTAAGGCAGAGCACTTCCACAGTCTGTTGGTCTCTAAATTTTTGGTCATGCGTGGTTGGCCCCAGAGCATCTCTGGTAGCCCAGTCAGCTTTCCCAGTCCCTGCCCAGCAGATTGCTCCAGAAAGTAGATCTTGGCTGTGAACTTCAGGATCTGGCCCCGGCAGCTGGAGCAGGTAGGTGGCAGCCTGGTCCCTGAGAAATGCACGTCCCTCTGAGCAACTTCTATTATCTGCCCTTAGGAAGCAGCAGATCTGGAGGGAGCCTCAGTTGTGTAATGCCAGTATTAGCAGCGGGATCAGAAATGCCCTAATTCCTAGAGTAATTTGGGGTTGTGTAATGCAGGGAATGAGCTTTGCTTTAGCACGTGCTCCAGAGCGGGAAGGAGGCACTTCAGGGAACGGGATGAAATATGCTGCGACTCGGATGGAGGCAGTGGATTAAGTGGGATTTTAAAACAAAACAAGCATTAGTTGCAACAGCAGCAGAGCGTACCAGAAGGTACCACCTCTCTATCTATGTGGGGAAAATAAACAGAGCAAAAATCCACCATGAAGGTGCAGGACAGCAGGAAGCTTCATGAGAACATGGTGTTCAAGGATTACAAAGCCTGCAAACTCCTTTTTTACAAGGTTGAGGCTTTCAGTATTGCTGCCACTAAGTGCCTTATCCCCAGTGGCTCCCCTGCAAAATTAGTGTGCTGCTTAACATTTTATTATTCAGTATCTCACTAAGTGGAGCTGTTTCCTTTATGCCCCACTCACTGCGAGAAGCAATAAACTCCAAAGCATGGGAGCAAGGAAAATAATATGAAGGAAAGCTTAAAAAGAAACATATTTTTTTTTTCCAGTATGAATTTAGAACATCTAGCAGAGTGCCCTTCAAAATCCTTGCAAGACAAACAAACTGAGAGTAGAAAAGAAAAAAAATGAAACTATGGTATCCGCTGTGTGCCAGGAGCTCTTGTAGGGACATTTCAGGTGAGAGAAATACGCTCCCACTGAACAAGATTCAGACCTTGTTTTGAGTCACCTTCTGGAAATTCCTCCTTCTCCATCGGCTCTAGAGAGAGGGTAAGACTGGTGTGCTCCTAACACTAGCTTTTCTTTAGGGACCTTGAGCAAGGTGGGATGAATCTGCAGCTGGATGATGATGTGTTTGCCCGGGTGAACCCTATGTAATTTGCCTCTGAGGACTATAAAACAAAAAAGCAGTGTAGCAGGTCAAGACGGAGCTACAACTGTAGCTACAACTCTCCAGGGAGCGCTTCATGGTTCTTTTACTTGGCAGTAAGTGTGTGGGAACAACTTGCTTGTCTTCTCCTGCTACAGTTCTACCTTTTGATTTTGTTTTCTTCAAAGCACAGTCAAAAGATGTTCCTTCAGGACAGGTCTACACCACAAGCACCACTAGTGGCGGAAAAATAAGACCTACATGAAATTTAAAATCTGATTTGAAAGCAGTCTACCAGATGCATATTTCAAACTCAGCTCATTGAACTCTTGCAAAATACATTCTGGGAGCTTCAGATGTATACACTGAAAGGCTCAGTGTTGTTTTGTTGTTGTTTTTTTTAAGATCTCTAAGTGTACGGAACATTAACTTACATATTGGGCTGCCAATACACAAACTCTGTGCATAGAGTACTTAGGATGGAAACATACATGTAATATTCATGCAGTATGACTGGTATTGTTTCCTTTCTCTAAGTCGCTATGGAAAATCTTTGGGAGTGAGCACATTCTTCTTTAGACCACTGCATTCTGAAACCCAGTATTAGAGAAATTCAAAGGCCGTGAACGGCAACAAGACTTGTTTGCTGTACTTAATGCCCTGCATCATGTGGCCACTTGCATGCATTTGTGGACGAATATTTGTATGCACAGAAATAGCACCACAAGGAATCTTGGCAGTGCTCTTGAAGGTTTTTATAAACATATATGTACACATGCATGTATTTGTTTCTTGCTTCTTTAAATTGCTACCGAGTTGAACTAGGAGTGACTTTTGTCTACTTTCCTTCTTCTCAACAATTTCTGGGTATATTATTACCTCATCTGGTTTATTATTGTACCTTGTGTTTTTTTCTTTCTTCATTACAGTTCTGTAAAAAGCTTTTGGGCTTATTGTTAATTTTCTTTGTCTCTCTTTTTTTTTTTTTTTTTTCCTCCCCGGTCTTAATTATATATCTCTGAAAATGTGTTTCTGAGGTTTTTGCTTTGGCTGGGAGCACAGTAGTTATATTTATGGGTCTACCATCAGTTTGCTACAGTTCAAGTGATTTTCTGCTTTTTGCTTGTTATGTTTTTTCCTGGACTTGATATACTTTATGAGTTTTTCTGCGATATTGGCTTGTATATCTGGCATAGATAATATTTTGCCTTTCTGCTAATATCCTATCAGAGACCCAAAGAGTAATAATTTTTTCTTCCTGTGTAATGTTGGAGATTATTTTTTTTAAATGAGCTGGAAAGCTTTATTAGTTTACCAGAAATGAAAGCCTGTAATGAATCCACATGGAATTCTTTAATCATATCTTTGCTATTTTATAACTGTACCTTCAAGTGGAATGTGTTTATATTTGCTGAGGAAAAAGAAAAAAAGTTCCCTTGTTTAGCATTTCGGCATTATGCAGGAATTTTCAGTGCATGGGGTTGCTCATCATTTTTTCAAGAGTTCAGAGTACTCAGAAGGGAGAGAGAAGAAAGGTGAGAGGTGCTTTTCCAGCCTGAGAAAGGTGAAACAGTGGCTCCTCTTTGCCATCAGAAATAAAACTTCCAGCAAATTGACTTGTGAGCTCTCAGGTAGAGCTGGGTTGTGGTACTATGAATGACACTAGCAGCTTAGCACTGTATTAAGGGTTTCAGCAAGTAGTCCTGTTTTATTAAGCTTTCTCTCCATGACAGGATTCCAAGAGAACTTTTAGGCTAAGTAGGTTTTTACTTCCAAAAATTAGTAGATATTCACACTTTTAGAGGTTGCTTTGATACTCAGCGTTTCAAATCAGTGAATGCAGTAGAAAAAGACATTTGACATTTATCCATGTTTGTTTGTACCTGAGAGATCTCTTGTGGAGATTTTATTAAGCCAAATGTGAGCTGAGTCCAGCCACATTTGGAACTGCAACATCAGACTCATCTGACTGTCACCCAGGATGCTGTGGGTGGTGTGTACAAGGCCGTTAATGGCTGCTGGGTTTATTTGCTCTCTGTAGGCTTCCCCGACGATCCCCAGCTGAGCTGTGGAACCTCTCAGGGCAGGTTGCTCATCATGTACTGCCATGCTGCTTCTTCTGCGTGCTCTCCACTGGAGCTTACTGACGGCACAGTCTTTGCTAGAGGCACATCTTTTCAGAGAATATGAAAATACCTTATGCAATATAAAGGAATAAATGTCTTCTAGCTTTTGAAGCAAAAGCAGCTTAAAGTGTCACAATAAAAGAGTGAGGAGAAAGGTCCTCTGGGGAGTCCAGGAAATCTCAGTTCTAAATGTTAGACATATTTTTTTTAAATACTGGATCCTAGCTGATGGCAGATCCTGGTTACAGCCATAGGCCTGGAGTTTTTCAGCTGATAGCTGCATTTCATAACAAGGCATTAAAGACTTAGCAAAAGATCTAAGGGCTGCCTGCTTAAAAGATCTAGGATAAACAACCTGAATTCTGCCACTTTCTGATGTGCAAAAGAGGTTCTCCTTCTCTCACATTGCTTTCAGCTGCCTTGCAATTGCTTAACACAGGGAATAGCATTACAGCATCATGTGGTTATAAATTTCTTACTGTCACAAATTTATTTTGAAAGTCTCGTAAGACCTTATTTTCAGAGTCTTATTGATTTCTAGGTTACCTGGATTGCTTTCTTAACTAATCTCTCTAGGACTTTTTAAAACTTGCCATGTCTCTTTATGTCCACTTTTTCCCCCCTTTTGTTATATAGCATTCTCATCATTGCCTTTCAATTATTCTGAATTCTTTTCTTCCTTCCTAATACAGTCATAACTGCATGGCTTCTTTTGACAATTTAAATGGGATTGTTTTACTGACATTCTCTTTGTTTCTGATAACCATTTATACAAAACCATCACTTCAGTTAAAAAAAAAAAAAATAATGAGGAAACAGTTAAGACAAAATCAGAATCAAATCAGAAAGGGAAAAGGAGGCACAGCTCCCCCAAAACTCTTATGTATTCCTCTGTTTACTCATTCTTCAGACATCTTGCCAGGAAGGCTCAGTGTAGAGGGTATGCAAGTGGTAGTAAAGGGAAAGGAGAGAGGGTGTTGTTACACAGAGACAGCGGATACATCGTGGAGAGCCAGCCAAGTGCCAAGGGCAGCCCTGCACCTGAACGGTGGCCAGAAGATGATGCCTGCAGTTCACAGAGTTTCTGACATTTTGTGGTTTGCTGCTGGTGGAGAACAAAAATGAGTGCTCTGGTGTTGCTTGGTGGGGGTTTTTGTGTTTTGTTTTGTTTTTTGTTGGTGTTTTTTGTTTTGTGAGGGAGGAAACAAGCAATAAACAAAACCATCAGAGATTGTCTGCAGCATGAATGAGGGCATTTCATGATAGAGCTGAGCTGTGAAGCTCTGCTCTGAGCAGAGCGTAGTCTTCAAGCCTACAGCCCAGCCAAGTGCCACAATATTTTGCAGACTCTGCCTTGCTCCTTAAGCTTCTGCATATTCACCTCTTCCTACATGCTATACAAATATAGGAGGAGGCAATAGCCATAAAATCTTACTTTAGATAAGACTTCTAATAAGGAAGTGGTTGATCTGGATTTAAGCTTTTCTGTGCACCCCCAAAAAGTACAGAAAACCTTTAATTTGGGTTCTGTCACACTTCCAATGTCACCAGGCCAGGGAGAGTCCCTTCTGTCTACCTGGAGCCTGAATAATGATACTGAAAACAGGGTTTGACAGAGGGAAAATATTTCAATCAGCTCAACTGAGCTCCTAATTTGGTCTAATGCATACCCTGGGGTCTATTCTGCGTGTATTAAATACATATGTAAATGTCTTTGCATTTTTCTGACATACATGTCACATTGCACAAGCTGTCTCGAGAAAAAAATGAGAGGTGCGAGAGTTTAGTAGGAGCTGCTGACACGCTTCAGAATTCCAAATAAAGTGTTTCTTCAGAGAAGTGTGACAAGCAGGACTTTTGCCCTCCACAGTGTCTCAGCTCTTGGTCAGAGAATTTTAAAGGACCTTGATTTTCAGGATGTGCTTTTAGCACCAAGATCTTCTACGATAGCAGCTTGAGCGATATGAAACAGTTAAAAAGTCCCTCTATGTATTTGAACATTTAAATCAGGAATTAATTTTTGTATGTCTCTTGATAGTCAAAATGAGTTCTTAATTTCAACTTCTTATGAGGGATTGATTGATGGTACACTAACATTATATCTAAATCTTGCACAGATTTTTAGACTGACCTCCATGCGGACATGCTCTTTTACTCATATTGAAAGATTTCATTTCCCATGTCATTTAAGATACTGAGTTCTTTGCACAACTCTAGTCAGGGAGAATTGGATGTCTTAGTACAAATGGCAGACTATGTCTGACTATGGCTTTTCCACCTGGAAAAAAAAAAGTTAGATGATACTGGAATAAAATAAAGCTTTACTTTTCAGAGGGAATTTTTAAAAATACCGTGACTTTTAAAAGATATAACTTCTATATCTTGAAAGAAGAGAGGCAGGTCAAGTCATAGCACCATGTGAGAAAGAAAATTAATTTTCTGATCACTTTTGGAAGTTCATCCAGACCACAGTAGGAATTCATTGAATTCATTGTTCCCTAGAGTCTCAGCCTTTTCCCTACATATTTCAATGTTTGATTAAAAATGAAGAAATGAACATGTGCTGGAGGGATGCAAACACTAGGCTATGAAAATGAGGGAAAGCCAAGATGGGACTAACAGATGGCCAGGCATGAGGTCCCCTTTTTAAGACACATACCATCACATTAAGCTACTGTCCTTCTGGAACTGTAAATGCACTTATAGAAAGAATAAGGGTTAACTTTTCTTCACTTTGTTAACACCAGACTTTTTCTTCCCTTTTCCACTTTATTTTTGTTTCCATCATAAAATATATATTGAAGATAGCTGGAGCAACTGTCCTCTGGAAATGCCACTGTATTTCTGTTGTTTTGATCCACCCATATAGTCTAAAAAAATCCTGAGTACTTACTTCTCTCTGTGTAAACACAACAGAGAGAAAGAGAAAAGGGAGAGAAGTGTTGTGACTTCAGTTTACTAGCAAAGCTAGGTGACACATGACTTTCCCATCTAACTATTCATTCTTCCTCAGCATTCCCAGATGCATGGTTTCCCTCTCAGTTGTCCAGTTTGTTTGGTCCTAACCTTTTCCCCAGGCTTCCTCTCAGAAGAGTCTCCTGACTGGTCATATGTACCCAGTCCTTCAGATGCCTTCTTCTCATCCACTGAGGATGGAAGCTTTTTCTACCTGCTGCATTTCCCCGCACTCCCCCTGGATAGAAGGGAGCAATGCCACACCTTGTGATCTCCTTTGTCCTCTAATCGTTGTTCCTTTCCCTTGTTATGAGTGGAAGAAAATAGATACAGGTTGTTATGCCTTAAAAACCCATCAGAAAGCCAGAAAGGAATAACCTTCCTTTGCCTTCAGCATAGAGGGTACCTTTGGCATAGTTGTAGGTCTTACTTGGTCCTTTGAAGAGAAGAGTGTGATGGAAAGTTGCAAGAGTTCCCAAATCTGTCCATGAAGTTACATCAGACATTAACAGAAAAGGATATTTGAAGGGCTGCTTCAGGCTTAGCAGCTCTTGCTCAAAAAAAAACCCCAGCAATCTGACTTGAAAGATATTTTTGCCATGAGACAAGGTCTGATTTCTGTGCATGAATTTGCCATTTTAAGCAGTTACAAAAGTAAGTGTCCACTATAAGTGTGTAGCTTCCTAGTGCTGCTACAATCCCATCTTGCTTTTCATATACGAGCAGTCACTAGCCGATACATGCCTGCAAAGCACTATCTCTTCACTACTCTTTCAGTGGGGCTCAGCATGTCTTGGGAATGGGGTCCAAGGATGCCTAATGGGGGGGTTATGTCTACATTACTAAAGCCTCCAGACCAGACCCTGGTCATGCGGTTGGTTCCTTTGTGTGCTGCTTCGTGCTCACTCCCAAGAGTAAATTCTCTTGGGAGGAGCTAGCTTGGAGTGCCCTGGACCAAAAACAGAGAAAAGTTACTCTTGTGAGGGGACTGGATCACCAGGAGACCCTGATAGATTGTGCTGGAGCTCAGTCCCTGGCCTCCTTGTTTTTAGCTGTGTACACACTCAAAAAACTCAGCCTGGTGCGGAATCGTTTGTGTAAGAGCCATTTAGCCCACAAAGGATCACAGACAGTGTACTGCAGACAGCCCAGTATGCCATGGTCCCAAAACTATCTCCCTGATGATGAGGACTCTGAAGAATCAAATCTTCCACTGCTTCACAATTCTACAAACTTTTTCAGTCAGGTAATCAACACTTCCTTTTTTTTTTTTTTTTTTCACAGATTTCTCTTCAAATGCACCTCTAATGGTTCTGCACATATTCATTTCTTCATAATTGTGGGTTTCGATCAAGCTTAATATCCCCTCTCTAATTTTTCAGCTGAAATATGTGGAGAAGATCTGACATGGGTAGGGCTAGTAATTTTATAAACTCAGCCTCTAATTTTCACACAGGAATCTGTGAGGTAAGCAGTGTCTATTTATTAAAAAAAAAAAAAAAAAAGAAGAAGAAAGAAAGAAAGAAAACCGTGAACCTCTACTGCTCTTTTAAAATGTTACTGTATCTTTCTAGCTGTGATACCACTATCACAAAATCCTCCTTTCAGAGAAATTTTAGATAGATTTTGATGGCCAAAAAAGGGGCTTTATCATCAATAAGTATAAAAGCAAAATTGTTCATAGGTATTCAAAGCGAATTTAATCTTGGAATTAGCAACAGAGTTGGTTCAAAGTTTCCCTTAGGTTGGATGATTCATAATTTTGTTTGCTTTTTTGCTGTATCTATGAACAACTAGTGAAATGTTTACTGCTAACAATAGCTAGGTACAGTCAGCCAAAAAGAGATGTTTCTTGGTCTTTATGCAATAAAAAGAGGTAAATTTCCAATACGCAAGACAATTATTTTCCATACTTATGATTTTTCTGGATTTTATCAAAATTTCCTCTTATAAGATGCCCTAAAACATACATTTCCTATTCATAATTATAAGAGCTGATTTTCTGTTTTAGTTCTTAAAAGTGCATTCTAATGTAATATCTCTCTGATGTGTACAAATATTAACAAACTCTAAAATTGTACTGAGTGATTATACATTTGATGAAAAATCTAAAAAATTGTCAAAGCAGGGACTGTACTTGAGAACCTGAATGTATAGAGAAGCTGTATAGTACAGACATCTCATGCATTTAAGACGACCAGAAAAAAAGCAAGTTCCTAGGTACAGTCTTTGAAACATCCTCCCATACAACAGAAAGTACAGAAAAATAACCGAAAATTCTAGAGAAAAACAAAAGCTTTACAAGGAAGGTGCCAAAAATTCTGAACTATTTAGAGTACGGTAAGCTGAGGGAAGAAATAATGGAGATGCCGTAACACGTTCAAGACTGTCTGCAGTAACAAAAGAAATTAAACACTGGTGAAGATCTGAGCACCTCTGAAAGATCCCTTAAGCAGACCAAATAGATGCTATTTAAAGAGACATTTCTTCAGCACTAGAGATGGCAAAGGATGGAGAAAGCCAAAAGAATACTCTGTGCTAAAAAAACCCAGCTGAAGTGGCACTATTTCTGCAGAAAGTAAGAGACCTCGACAAATGAGACTGGTGGGAATGACTGCTGTCATCTGCCTTCTGCTTAATGGATATGGTGAGAAAGGAGGGGGGAGCTTAAGGTTTAACAGTGCTTTTATCCAAACCCACAGGACATGCCTAACACAGAGTACAATGAAACTTTAATATCTCAGGACACCAATCCACTAGGTGAAATCCGGGAAGTACTGTTTCTCATCCCATTAAAACTGCGCAGGTATTTTTCTAGGTATAACACAGCGTCAAAATTCAAGGTAATCTGGTGCATTGCAAAATTTACTACAGATTCATATGAATTTCTCACACAGCTCCTACAGGAAGGGATAGTGCAGTACCTTTAGTAGCATTTCAGGTGCAGATTCAGACCGTGTAGAAGAATATCAATCGTCTCTGCTTATAGGGTCCAGTTCTGAATAACCAGTCCTCCACTCCCTCTGCTGTCTCACTGCTGAAAAGGGACATCTCATACTGCAAACCCATTACAATTTTAAGCCCCTACTCACAGATTTTAGTAAACATTATATTTCAGTTAACATTTTATATATATAAGTTAGGAAAAATAAGTCTTTCTAACTGAATTTCATTTTCTGCACAGGAATTGGGAAAAATGGTCCTGAAATCAAGGTGTGATTATATGTCCTGTTTTGCAAACTATAAGTAAATATTAAGCAATCAGCATCTCCTTTTTGTTTCTATAAGCCCTGCATTGAGTAATGCTTAGTACTCTGTTGGATCACATCAGCAGACATGACATGTTGTACTCTACGTGTCAGATGTATTTAATTTTGCCACGCATTCTGTGGGTGGCTGAGGAACAAGCACATTCCAGGACCTTGAAAATCCTTCTTGTTCTGCAGAGAGGGAGGGCATTATTTTTGAGGGTTTTTTTACAAAAACTTTTTCAAGTTATCTTACAGTGTTCACCTTGAAGTACAAGAAGAATTTTAAAGGGACCAGACAGTAAATCAGCTCAGAAGGCAAGAAAATATACCAGCGCCAATCATTGTTCGAATGATAAGTTCACCTCATGAGATATACAGAAGAGGTTAAATTTTTTTTGGAAAGTAGTTGCATTGGCTCAGTAAAGAGGCACATGCATGTTGTAGCCATTATTCTTTTGCTAGCAAAACGCCGTATAATTCTATAGCTGAAGCTTCACATTTGGCTTAATCCGCAATACCTTTTTTTAGCTACAGAATCAGCTGCCTTGGTCACACAAGGTCAGGACTATAAGTAGCTCCAATGAACTCCGGAATGTATTTTCCAGTAACAACATCTGGCTATTGAAAACTCCACTGACAGCTGCATTGGTGGCTGTGAGAGGCTATCTTCAGGTCAAACTGCTGTAGGGCTGGCTGAGCCCTCCTTTTCACCAATGAGATTTACTTTTTCCACCCTTTTCCCTTTGAATCTGGATGATATCAAGTTTTAAACCTTTCCTTGGACTCATGAAAAACACACTCATCACGTTAAGCTATGAACTGATGTAAGACTATAGTTGAGCAACAACATAGTTGAGCTTGAACAGTTAAATTTAGTTGAGCTCGCAAGAAATAATTTTTGCAAGCTTTCCTTTGTGAAAACAAGTCAAATAGACAGATCTATACTATCTTATGAATCGGGTAAAGCAACTTGCCCTGCTATCCCATCAGCAGATACTGTAATAATGCTGCCGCCTCTTAGAGTTAGGACTCTTTCCTCATTTCTCTCTCTTCCAGGAGGAATTATGTTTTCTCAGTGTCTTGTGAAGTGAGGTTTGGCCTAGGTATGTATGTTCTCAGAACACAAGGCGGGGCTAAGCCACATCTTCTCTGGGCTTGCTACCTTCTTCCCCTAACCCATTACCATTTACATGTGATAAGAAGAAACTGACCACCTAATGATTGGTTGGTTGTTTTTTATGGTCTGCACACCCAGTGGAATTCTACTGATTTAGCTGTCCCTTACTTCAGTCCATTTCTGTAATGTGGCAGAAACAGCTGAGTTTTACTAAGCCCAAGCTACGAGCCATAAAGCTAATGTAAAAGGTGAGAAGCTGCAAGTTAGGATGTGCAGGTAGATAGAGCTCGTACACTCCAGGTAATTTTTCAAAAGTGGATATGCTGCTGGGACACCAGATGACATGCCTGGAGAGTCCAACTAAATATGAAAGAGTTCTCTGATGCACTTAAGATGAGAATTGTGATCATTGCCTGGAAAGATGTCAGTCCTTTTCAAAGAAATTGATTTGCTTTGGCCTGGGCAAAGTCAGCCACAAAAGAGATGTCACATCTTTCTGTTTGCTTGGTTGTGTTTATTGCTAAATTTCTGCTTAATTGTTCTGAGGTAATCATCTCATTGGAGATAATTTCCAGAGAATGCAAACCAAACTGGCAGGTACCACAATAAAAGCTCTTTTCAACAGGAATTAGGAAAGATCATTGTAAATGTTAGTGGTTGCACTTCTAGGAGAGACTGAATCTTAGGCAACTTTTTTCCAGTTGGCTTTAAGGTGTGATTAAATTGTTTTGCATAGCTGAGGACTGCAGGAAGACTGCTTCTTGTGAATACTTTACTAGGAAATTATTTTAGCTGGAACATTATTTTTGAAAATGTTCATTTGCCGTTAATTCTGGAAATGCTCACGCCCAGCCCTCAGTGGGTTTCAGTATTTGCAAAGGGCTCGATCAAACTCCTACTGAAATTAAATGGAAAAATCTGAGTAGTGGAAAAGTCTCTAAATATAATCAAGTTTATCCTTCTCTGCTTGCTCAGAGGACTTAACTGCCATGATTCTTAAATGAACCACAGACAAGAAGTACAACAGATAAAATCCTGTCCTATCTGAAATCAATGACAGCTTCGCCTTTGACTATAACGAAATCAGGCTATCAGTTAAAAGGCAGAAATGACACCAACAATGTAGCCTTTACTTGTTTCCCTTCATTCTTCTCTACTTCTGTCATTTATCCCAAGACTAAAGTGCATTGCAAATTAGATTTTAACTCTGAATACTAACGCAGCATTAGCAAGGCCTAATTATAATCTCACTTTATATTTTCTATTGATTTTGTGTAATCTTGATATACAGAGAGATAAGAACTGGATCATTTCAACCCAGTTAGATACTGTACTGCTGAAATCTGTGGGAGCAGGAGCTGGCCGTAATCCAAAGCCTATTGAAGGAAGCTGGGATCTTTTCTTTTTTTTAGACAGCTTTCATTTCAAATTCTCATTGAGGACCAAATGGAAACTGTTGCTGAAGTACAAAAACTCTTTTTTTTTTTGGCACCTTTCTGAATTAAAACCCTACTGGGTAAAGGTTTCCTTTAAACTCAACAAAGTCTTTTTAAAAAAGGATTGCAGTTTAATATTTCCAATTGTAATTTCTTCCATACAAATAAAAATAGTCATGTTGTATAAATGACCCTGGGTTATTAAGGAAAGATGACTGCAAATGGAAAAAAAAAATCCATTTGAAATACTGAACGTAGGCAGCATTTGTATCTGGCAAAAACCATTTTGTATGCTACTATATTGGCTTTGAACTTATTTCCCATGGGAGTAGATGTTGCTCAAGAAAACAGGTGTTTCAGTATAATACCTGGAGGGCATTATTTAAGTAAGTTTAATATTGTTTGTTTAAGGAACCCACTCAAGTTATCTTGCCTGTTGTTTTGACACAGTTCAGCAGAAGACATTTATTAGGATTTAAATAGACCATGGTTCCTAAATGTAAATGCTCATGACTGCTACCTAAATCTGTTTAGACCTGCTAACAATTTAAAACTGTACCAGGACATCATGTTTTCCAAGCTCTAGTTTTTGTATATCCCATGCCTCAAAACTCTGAAAACAATCACTTTAACCCTTTGGAACATCAGACCAAGATAGCTGCAGTCATGTTGGCCGGTGTCTTACTGCTGGTTCCTGAGAGCTCTGCCTTTGAAGGTCAGATTCCTCTCACCTGACTCCAACATCTCAACCTTAGAGAGAAGTCTAAGATAATTGCTGCAGTTCCTTTAGAGAATAAAAAAGGAGGACATTTTCGAAGAGAGATTCATGACCCTATCTTGCAGTGCGATGAATTGCCACTTCGGTTGCCCGCCTCCTCCACTGCTGACAGAGAGAGCCTCTGCAGCTAGAAGGCTTTCTGCAGCCAGTTTTTACATGGATAACATTAGGGGAGTTAATCCCATGCCTGTGACTAACGTTTTAGGGAGCATGCCTGCACAGGTGTGTACAGACAGCCCTGAGTTCATGCTGTCCACACTCCTGCTCAGTCAGCTACCTCTGAAGAAAGGCAAAATGAGCTCAGGTCTGCCTGCACCTGCCTGGGTAAATCGTGCCCTTAGAAGAGGAGGTGTGAGTGGCCCGTTTCTGCTTTCAGCTGCATCCATGCAGATCTGCTGAGGTCAGCCTTGGGGGGGAAAATAAAATCAATAAAAAAAGGTAACTGAATGATGTCAAAAACTGCCCTCTTTCTGACCCTGAGTGTGAAAAGAAGAAATACAGAAGAGAGGCTCTGTGTCCCAGGAGATATAATTAATAAATATGTTAGTCTAGGATTTCTTTTTAAAGGCCATTAGACTCTAATTGCTCTGAAAGAGGCCAAGTTCCATAAAATCAGCTTCTGCATGGTAGCAAGTGCTCTTCTTCTCATGCACAGACCACTCCACTCTGAGTGTAGAGCAGATTCAAAGGTGTCTAGGACATGAATTAAAATACTTATTTTTGAAACTCTCTTCATCTTCTTTGAGTGCTGGGAGTTCTATTTTTATGGTGAAAGTAAGCAAAGTAACATATGAGTGCTCCTTTTTAAATGGCATACTTGATGTACTTTAACAAATTAAGCATATTGAAAGTGTCTGGTAGTGAAATTTGCAAAAAAAAATACAGAAAATATTTTTGTTTGTGCTAAAACATATGGTTTTAAAGCTGGCATGTGTGCATTTTAAAAATGTTATGTTTTTCTTCTGAGTATAAATCTTTTCCTTTTTTCACTGGAGATTTCGTGAAGAGGAATCAATTCTGGAGGCAGATCTCTAGTCATTAGGCTGTCTAACATTGGAGTTTTGGGTGTCCTAACAGAGAAAATCATTCACTAGGTTAAGTAAATCTTGATAACAGTATAGCTCCTCACAAATTTCCCACCTACTTCTTTCAGTGTTGTCACTTAATTTGGTGGATAACGCTAATGAGGTCTCAGATGTATGAAGTATCTGTTCAGTCATCTGTTGCAAAACTATTAAGGAATATAAAAGTTTATTCTAAAGTATATGCCAATAAATACTAGTTTATACTTTTACTCCAAATATACACTCCGAAAGCAATGCATTGTTGACATTAAAATGTCCGTTAGTCTCACCGCTGTGCCTGGCAAGGTCATGGGAGCAGATCTTCCTGGAATCTCTGCTAAGGCATGTGGAAAATAGGGAGGCTATTGGCGACAGTCAACATAGCTTCACCAAGGGCAACTCATGCCTGACAAATTTGCTGGCCTTTTATGAAGTTGACAGAATCTTGGAAGACAAGGGTGGGGCAACAGATGTCATCTATCTGAACCTATGCAAAGCAGTTGATGCTGTCCCACGTGACCTCATGGGCTCAAAATTGGAAAGTCATGGATTTGACAAATGGACCACTCGGTGGATAAGGAACTGGCTTGACAACCACACTCAAAGGGTTGTGGTCAATGGCTTGATGTCTAAGTGGCAGCCAGTAATGAGTGGTTTCCCTTAAGAGTCCGTACTGGCACCAGTGCTGTTTGACACCTTTGTTAGAGACATGGACAGTGGGATAGAATGCACCTTCAGCAAGTTTGATGATGACACCAAGCTGTGTGCCATGGTCAATATGCTGGACGGAAGGGATGCCATCCAGAGGGACCTGGACAGGCCTGAGAGGTGGGCTCATGCAAAACTCATGAAGTTGAACCAAGCCAAGTGCAGGGTCCTGCACCTGGGACATGGGAATCCCAAGCACAAATACAAGTTGGGTGGAGAATGGCTGGAGAGCAGCCCTGAGGAGAAGGATTTGGGAGTGATAGTGGATGAGAACCTAACTATGAGCCAGCAGCGTGCACTGGCAGCCCAGAAAGCCAAACACATCTTTGACTGCATCAAAAGAAACATGGCCAGCAGGCTGACAGAGGTGATTCTACCCCTTTACTCTGCCCTGGTGAAACCCCATCTGGAGTACTGTGTGCAGCTTTGGAGTCCTCAGCACAGAAAGGACATGGAATTGTTGGAGTGGGTCTAGTGGAAGGCCATGAAGATGTTCAGAGAGCTGGAACACCTCTCCTATGAGAACAGGCTGAGAGAGTTGGGGTTGTTCAGCCTGGAGAAGAGAAGGCTGCAGGGAGACCTCATATCAGCCTTCCAGTATCTGAAGGGAGCTTACCAATGGAGGTGGACTCTTTGTTAAGAAGTGTAGTGACAGGAAAAGGGGTAATGGCTTTAAATTGGAAGAAGGGAGATTTTGATTGGATACTAGAAAGAAGTTCTTTAGTGTGATCATGGTAAGGCACTGGAACAGGTTACCCAGAGAAGCTACAGATGTTCCATCCCTGGAAGTGTTCAAGACCAAGCTGGATGGGACTTTGAGCAACCTGCTCTAGTGGGAGGTGTCCCTGCCCATGGCAGGGGAGTTGGAACTCGATGATCTTTAAGGTCCCTTCCAACCCTAACCATTCTATGATTCTATAATTCTGTGTCAGTCAGAAACTACAGTGCTGTGTGATTCCTCCAATAGGAGCTGTGAGGACTGAAGTTCCTCTGGGAGAGAAAGCCTAGTGTGTAGCTGTTACATTCTGCTTGTCTTACAACAACACTTAGTTGGAGGCAGAAATCCCATTTTAGACATACAGGTAAGAAGGCATAATCACCACAGTCTGTGTGACTTGAGAAAGAAAAAGGTAGAATGGAAACTGGCAGGGAATGATTTGAACACCTGGGTCCCACTGCACCAGTTGCAGACTGGTGTCAAACTTAGGACCACTATTATCTATGCTGTTATGAGGCACCAACCGACTTTAAATTGATGTTTGATGTTTGATTGAACAAGAGAAGCCATTCTGCTGTCTTATTTGCTTTCTGGAGCCAGAAGACTATTGTTGATACTTTACTCATGTACGTTTAGACAGGTAATACAGCAAGACAGGCTCAATAAACAAAAATTCCCATGATGAAAAATGACTTTGATAAAAAATGGTTTTATTGTAAACTTTTCACTTTATTCTTTACCTCCTTATTTTTGGGGTGTTTGGAGCTTGGTGTTACACATATCTTTCTCTCTCTTTTCTTTGCATGTCTACAGATGTACGTGTGTCAAGGACAGATCTTACTGTCATACATAGACAGAAATCAATATCCTCTTTTCTTCTACTATGTCAGTCTTCTTGTGTCATCATCAGAGATGTCAGTGCAAAAGGTAGTCCTGCTTGTCTAGTTTACATATCTCACTTCAAATTTTAAGTTCTAAGTGAACTTACTCTATAAAAGCAGGTGCTTATTTGGCAGGGGTTGGTCTCTTCTCACAAGTCACAGGTGATAGGATAAGAGGAAATGGACTCAAGTTGCACCAGATTGGATATTAGCAAAAAAAAATGTACAGAAAGGGTTATCAAGTAGTAGAATGGGCTGCCCACGGAAGCAGTTGAGGCACCATCCCTGGAGGTATTCAAATGACTGGTTGACATGGTGCTCAGGGACACGGTTTAATGATGGTTTTTTGTCAGAGTTAGGTTGACACTTGCAGTAGATGATCTTAAAGGTCCCTTCCGACCTAGACGATTCTATAAAGTCAAAGAAAAAATGTAGGTGCTTTCAAAACCATCCCAAAAAATCCCAAAAGAATTACTGACCATTAAGTTTTAAACATCTAAGTTAGGCACCTACTTTTCTTCTTTTACTATACGGAGAACTTTCATACTTAATGTAATGCTTCCCTTGGTCCCTAAATATTAGGTGCCTAAGCTGGGCAAAGGCAATCCCTATTAGTGGAACTGATGTGACCTGTGCTTAAATATCTGCAATGCAAATAGCTGCATTGCAACTAATTATATTCCTAAACATCTGATCTTTTTTGGAAATATTCCTCAAGAAACTGTGAATTACATAGGAATGTCTATTTTTTCTTCACTGATTATAACAAATGGTCATTGTTTCAGAAACAGGTACCATTAGATTGTGGGCACTGAAATTGGGAAAGATTAATTCCACTGTTTATAACCCTGTCTCTTTGGGAAAAAAAAACTTTAGAAACAGACAAAGGGTCAATTAAATTAGGCGTCATCCCTGATTTGTGCTGAATGAAACTTCTTGTGAGAGATATTATGCGACAAAAAAAAAGTACAGCTTAAGAGGCACTAAAATATTTCATAGAATCATAGGAACGCAAGGTTGGAAATATACATGCCAAATCCAGCAAATAGCTTGAGCCAAAAACTACTGTGGGATCCATCGTGGTTTTCCAACTACATTCATATTCATGCTAGTCACAGCTGTCTTGTTAGATTTTCTTATTTTTATTATTCACTGCATCTTTATCTTACTGTTACCTGAAATGATCTTGTTTTGTGAAGTAAAGAAAACATCTGAAGAAAGGCATTTTGTTCCTTTATCATAAATCTCAACAAATACTTTAAAATAAGATAGGAGATCCTCAGCTTCATGTAATTTCAAATGCTGTATTACAACTTTACTGAGTATAAAGACCATGCAGGGAGCAGATCACATCACATATGATTCCTTTTTATCATGAGCAGACTATTCCTTTCATAAACTGATAAAAGACATTTAAAAATTACTATGTTTCTTCCTTCCATTACCTCTCTTGTCACAGCTTTGATAGAATCATAGAATCAGAATGGTTTGGGTTGGAAGGGACCTTCAAGATCACCAAGTTGCAACCCACCTGCCAAGGGCAGGGACACCTCCCACTGACCAGGTTGCTCAAAGCCCCATCCAACCTGGCCTTGAACACTTCCAGGGAAGGGGCATTTATCTCTTGGAATCCTTCTTTTATTTCCTGTTCTCAACTGGTTACTAATTTTTAACTGCCTGTTCTATTCTGACAGGATATATTAGCTTAAAATAGTTCTTTTGCCCTCTTATGTTTATCCCCTGATTTTGAAAAGAGACCAGCCATTTCTCCTCTCAGCTTTCTATTTACCTAGTTAAGGAACCAAAGATAGTTCCATACTGAGGGGCCTTAGCACACTGAGGCCACACAAATTTTTGGTCTTGGGACACAAGAATGGAAATCACATTCCCAAGTAATATATTTAAATTCTTTGTCCCAGGATTTGGTACAGCCCAGTGCTTATGAATGGAATTCACTCACAAGAGCCAACATGCCGACACCTAAACTAACCCCATAGGAAATGCCAGAGATAGGAATACGTCTGAGATTCTCGCCATGGTCTCTACCATGATATTTGTATTTTTTCTTCTAGTTTTTTCTTCTACTTGAAATACCTGGTCTGATACATTCAAAGAATAACAAGCTAACCTGTTGTCTCCAGAGACCTAAGTTCCTTGTTTAATACAGAGTCCAGCCAGGATATACTGAAGCATTTATGTTTTTAGCAGTTCAGACTTGAAACAGCAGATATAAATTAATGTGACTGGTAGAGCTTCCCCTAAAACTGTTCACAATGGCTGTGGATTATTTTGAGATAGAGTCGGGTATTGGTGTGGTCTCAAATCTACAACTTCAAAGCCAACAAAAAAAAAAAGATGCAAAAGTTAACTGAGTTAATGCCATCAGTGTACCATTAATTTAATGTTATTGTGTTAATACATTTAGTTGGTTCAGAGAAAGGATTTACAATGTCTTTATTTAAAAACGAAAAGTATAGAGAATTATCACCTGTGTAAATTTTGTGTTACAATAGCATCAGAGTGTTTAAGAAAAAAAGCATACAAAACCAAAACAGACCAAAAGGGGCATAAAACAAGTAATATACAGACATTCTGGAAAAGTTTAATTTCATACAGACAAGGTGTTCTCAAAAAGTTCATTTGCTAATCTAGTACAACAGTAAATCTTTCAGCTTCTCTTAAATCTTTCTCTTTCAGTCTTTCTGAGTCACATTTCTGTAGGTTACAAAAAGCGCATACTTAGCTTTTTGCCCAAAATGTGAAGGCTGTTGTCATCCTGATTTTGAAACTCCATGAAATCATAACTACAATCATAAGAGCAAATATACCCTTGTTATTAAGTAAATAACTAGTTAAGGCCTCCCTGAAATCTTCTCCACCCACCAGTGTAGGATATACCAAGTTTTTCACATTCTTTGTCAGATTTATTTGGTTGTCTGTTCAGTTACTGATGCAATTAAAGGGCTCTATGTAAGTATTACATTTATTACAGAAAAAAAAACCATTTGCGGACTTCACTCATTCATCACTGTTTTAAAGACACATTTTGGAGTTTGGTTACATAGCAACATTCCAGTCAAACATCCCCATCGGCAACTCTGCTATAGTTGCCAGAAGTGTATCATTCAGCAGGTGATGGTGGCAGTTTAGATTGCGTATTCTGGTGAAATAATTTTGTTTCAGTGAACTAAACATTCATGTACACACAAAATATAAGATAAGACCTTAAATTACTGTCAAATAACATGTCTTTACCAATATGCTTATTTAAAAATTGTTTCATTAGAAATATTTTTTTTCTTATCCCAAAGATTTTTTTGTATCGTGAATGTCCAAGTAACGTTGGTATGGATGTCTAGAAATTGCATTTCATTGGGTTAAAGTAATTGCACAGAAATGATCGAAATAGCATGAATCCCTCAATAAACAGGGTCAATTTATCTCACCTATCTTCAGGGCACCAGTTCAGTATATGAGTCTAGTGATATCTGAGATTCCTTAGAGTGTAAGATGTTTGTATCCTGTCTAACGTCAGGTCTACACAGATTTTTTTAGACCATGTAGGACGTTATGACTGATGCCAGGTGCCTATGTTTAGGCAACAGAATTGAATCCCCAGATGCTTAAATCTTCTTTTGGGGTGAGATTTATGTACCAGCCTGGAGATGTCCACACATGAGCAAAATTTCTAACCTGTGAAAGTAGTTTGAGCTCTAGTCAATACAGTGAATGGAGTATGGTGTATTCAGTTGACCAAATGTATGGTAGACAGGTTTGAATAGCTCTCCAAATTGTACTGGTTCTCCTAAAAGTCAGCTCAGTTGTGTAAACATAGAAATTCAGTACCATATAAACTTCTCTAGGATATTCTGACTGGCTCCCAGCTGCCATTCCAGAGGGTTTGCATTTCTCATACACATGTCCACATCCAGTAGGAAGGTCAGACCTTTCTAAGTTCAGAGATAGCTATGATGAGAAACCTATTTCTCTCCCTGGACAATTCTTCACAGTTAATAAAGATAACTGAAGATACATATTATTCTATGTATGTTATGAGCACTGTAGATAAATAATGGTGATGCTGAGGTATGGACCTGGGCTTGGGTGAGGCCTACAGATTTGCCCAGAATTGTTTTTAAGGATCTGCAAAGAACCAAGCAATAATACATGTCACTAGAGGTATGTGACAAGACCTTAAAAATCAGGGTGTAGGTGGAAGTCACAAAAAAGTAATTATTTTGGAATCAAACCCAAGAGTTTTTATACCTTGGCTATTATCAATATCAGGGTGGTGGGGGATGTGTGTGTGCATTGCTATTTGATTTTATGCTGCTGTTGTAAGCTCAAAGTTGTATGATGCTTTTGTCAGATGTTTTATTTCTTTTGTTTTCAGATAGTCAATGAATGAATTAGGCACACTTACAAAAAAACCTCCATAATCCTAGTATAGAACTCTCTTTTGGTGTATGTTTTGCAAAGAGAAAAGAAAGACATTGGGAATTCACATTTTGAGAGCTTCCTTCTGTGTGGGCTGAACAATACAAAACAGATCGTTTCCTTTCATTACTGTGTGGTACTGTCATTTAAAGCAGAATCTGAATGGGAATGGAGCAGCTGTTCTTTAGTTCCCTGGAGTTTAGTGTCTGACAGCTTAAATTCAGTAAAACGAGCCCCAACACAGTTACGAAAAGAATCCTGTGCTTGCCACTTTTACTAGGTTTAGCAGTTTGAAGTAAGATATCATGCCACTGCCCAATACATAAGGAGATGCAGACAGAGCTTTGATTTAAGATGATGGTTTCATGGGCTTTGGTCTGTATCTCAAAGATTAGAAGTTCCTAACCCATTCACTGTAATCCTGCCAGAATCAATCTAAGGTTAACAATGTGGTACGATTTAAATAGGTTCTTATCTTCTTTAATCAAAAATAGAGAGATGATGGTAATGCACAACTCTTCTGCTGGACATCAGCTGTCACTGGTCAGGAAATAAACACTGTAGAATTAGTGAGTATCTAGATCCTTTGGCTCCCTTAGTATCCAGTCTTTTGAAGATACTCCTTTGTTTTGTCCTATAGATCTGAAGCCCATTCTCTAGGTCTCATCTGAAAGTTAAAGTGGAATTAGTAAAAGGACTCCTCTAGACTTTGCTGTGCCTTAGACTAGCACCGAACAGTCATACCGTCTTCATCCAGATACACTTGACCTCTCAAGCTTGTCACTGTCGCTCTAGCAGTAATTAATGGGAGTTATGACTATTATATTCACTCACATACACACACACAGGTATTTGCCCTTTGAAGATGTGCTGGCTGTTTTGCATGCCAAATTGTTTTTACAATGACACTGAGCAGTGTATCCAACTTTCTTTCCAATGTAGAGTGCTTCCTTCACACATAACTATAATACTTCATAGGAGTCAAAGCTCTCTGGAATCCTTGCACTGGAACCTTTGTAGTGCAGCCTTCCTCCTACAGCACCTGTAGACATAAATTATGCAGTTACATCCACTGACATGAAATCCATGCTTGGTGGAGAGTGGTTACCCAGTCAATACAATAATAGAGGGAAAGTGTCTGTCTTTATGACAGAACTGTATGTTGACTGTTAATAAAACCCTATGAAAAATATTGTAAGGATCTCAGGTTATCTAATCTTGAAGGTTAGATTCTTGATGAAGAAAAAAGGATCTAAAGATATTCATATGCTAATTGCAGCCAGCACAACTCTTTTGACCACTGAAAGAGTTTCAAAGGTTCCTCCTTGAATACATTTTTAAGTACATGTAATATTCATATTTACAAAACAGGAGAGGAACTTCTAGCTAAGTTTTCCTACCTGTGCCATCTTCTCCAATGCCTACGTACTGTACTTGGTGCACGTGGAGGAGCACGGGTAACACTCTTTTTCTCCATCTCAGCTTCTTTTTTAACATCCCATAGGATTGACAGGAATCACCCAAGAAAAAAACATCAGAGCCAGGATGCTCCACTCAATATGCACCATCTATATTCTTCTTTCTCCAGTGGCAGATGAAGCGTTTTGGTTTAAAGGGGAATCATAGTTAGGATTGCAAAAAACCCTGATTCTAGGCACTACTTCAATGAAGCTTTGTACACCAGCAGATGAGCAGAAAGGGAACCTTGTGACCCAAAATGTCACCTTTTGGATTAAGTGAGACCCAATCTATTTTAGATTCTATGCATAATCTGCTGAAAACAGAAATAGGCTTATTGCTTCCTATATAGGTCTATTCAATATGGTGGGTAGATGCCTACATCTGCGTGGGCATATAAGCATATCTGGACAAGCTTTTTAATTAATAGCTGTTTAATTTGCAAAGAATGTTAATATTATTAAAGACATGTTAATACCAATGTATAAGCTAGTTAATCTTTTATAAACTGCCAACATGAAGTGACATT
>VZTM01041551.1:349-10706 GCA_013400555.1 Jacana jacana | reverse complement strand
TTGGAACAATATTTATTTTAACATTTTCCACTATTTCTTAAAGCAAAACATCTTCTGCTTAAAATACATGGGACATTGAACTTTTAATAAATATGACTGTGTTGGAATGTGGTTACACTACTTCATGTGTATAAGGTAAGGAATTATTTTGAACAAATAAGAGGACTCAGGGTATTACAAATGATTTCTCAGTTGAGTAAAAGAAAACATAACTTTTAGGAAAATGATTCCCAGTAACTCAGGTTTTGGTTTTCCTCTTACAGGAAAAGTACAGGGTAAGTAGGAATAGAGCTGAGTAGGAATTTTCAACAATTCAGACTTTCAGCTGAAAATAATGATTCAGTCAAGGGAAATCTTTGCATGGAAAAGATTTGGTTTTCACAGGTTTTTTTCTACATATATGCTTTTAGGAATTATTTTCAAAATTTGTGTTTCTGTTGCTAATAACATTGGAATCAGTAGTAAAGCCAAGTTTCTTTTTAAAAGAAGAAAAATAGAACCTACAACAATTTCTAGAAGACAGATGCTCTAAAGGAAAGTGGCTAACACTTGCATATGTTCTTTTTGTTCACCCTATATGTATTTCTTTTTAAAATTGTTATTCAGATATATACCAGTATTTTTAGAAAGTCCTTTGGAATACCAGGAGTGTCACTACAGTCCCTGATGCTCCTTTAAGCACAAAAAGCCGTACTAGCAGTAGGAAGCACTTGACACAGGAATAACACAGCTATCCCAATCTATGTGGTGTAACCAGGAGATGTTCCTGGTTGGGTCTTGCTTTTGCCTCTGTGCTCAGACATCAAGCCCCTGCAAGGAGCCTGAGAGAAGGCAAAGGGGAGGCAGTTTCACCTGCAGCATTTTAAATCATTCTGAGTGGGATAGATTTACAGTACCCCTTCAGGCCAGTGTAAAGGAGATGTACAATCCTGCAAACAGGGACGAGCAATGTTTTACAAATTGTGAAGACACGGAGACAAAGATGCAGAGCAAAGCCAGGAGTGAAATCTAGCCAGTCTGATTATTCAGGCTCCGAGTGGGAGCTGAGACTTTATCCCCTGAGTGAGCAACCTTTGAACTCATGCTAAATTTCAGATTACGTTGATGACTGTGTTCCTAAGGAGCGCAGGTTCCATCAAAGGACTGAGAGCGCACATGAAAGCACAGCAATTGCAGAGGACAGGAATGAAGGGAAAAGCATTGACTCGCTGTGTGAATGCGAAACAGATCTCCTATCTTCTATAAATATTTACAAAGTAATTAGAAAAAACGAAAGAAAATACACATCAACAAATGAGGCACATCAAAACACTGTCACTAAAGCTTGCATTTCAAAAAAAAGTTAGGAGGAAGAGAAGGGCAGCTGCAGTCTATAGAAAACTTCATTAATGTTTTCAAATCACTCATAGGATTTAGGTGCTGAAAGGCATGCTAAATTGGGATTTATACATAATCAGATCATTGAAAAACATACAAATGGCTGCCAGAGTAAAGTACAATGTTCACTTTTGAAATTACAAAAAATCCTTTGTTTCAGAGACTGAATTGACTAAAGTTTAGTTTCAGTGAAGCATGTTTTTGCTTTGGGTGTCATTATTTAGTTTGGCCTCCTTGCCAGAGAAACGTTTTTACTGACTGCAGCTCCTTCAACTGTTGTTTTTATTCTCCAGCAACTAAAGAAAAAAAAAAAAAAAGGAAAAAAATCAAGGCTGTATTAGATGCTTCATATTTAAATGAGAACTGCTCAGTGTTTACCTTTAATTTTGAGATGGCAGCTGGGGAGAATTGCAGGGGGCTTGATTGCTTGCCAGGATTTCTCAAACAGATGGATTTGAGCCTCCTCACTTAAATAATCTGGAAAATCAAGTTGGACTAGTTGAATGAAATTGCTGGAGAGTGGGTAAAGAAAACATCCATCCGTCCATCCATCCATCTATCTATTTAGGCACCTAAATCACTTCCATCACTATGGCATCTGTGCACCTTCAATAGCAGTGTCACACAGGAGCCTCAGAATCCTCACACCACCAAACATGCCCTTGGCAAAAACCCAGCAGCTTTGCCAGAGATAAAGGATTATGTATATTATGCCTGTACATAGTAAAGAAAGGATTTTTGGACTTTAACAGCAGTTTCTGAGGTTTCTATGTCTAAAACATTCAAGGACACATATATCCTAAATCTTAGGACTTAGTGATGATGAATAGCTCTGAATGTACTGTTACAGTACATTCATCAAAACCTTGTGATTAGAGAAGGAATAGAGCATTTATTTCCTTTTATAGTTAGCTGGAGGTAAGAGGCAGTGTTTCCAAATGGTTACTAGGTAAACTCGTTTGTCATCATTTTGTTTTCCTTTTTCCCTTCTCTCTTTTTTTTTTTTTTTCATGTGAGGACTGCCTGTCTCGACACCTGTAGAGACAGGCATTATTTAGTTAGGAATTCATTTGGAAGAGGGGGGAGAAAATGGGGGTAGAGTTGAGCTGTCTGTTTGGACACCCAACCTTGTTGAAGGTAGTTCCCATGGATACAATAGAAAAAATATATTTCTCTGCAAGGAAGAACAAAGTTCCGGTAGATAAGGAACATAACGTATGTCCTCTGCACAGAGAACAAACTCTGATCCTCCTGAGCTGCGCAGTACATAAAGGATATTTGAGACCAATACAAAGGGTAACCGCAACCTGTGTCCGGGAGTAACACTAGATGAAAAGGTCTAAATAAGGAACTTGAGCCGTTTCTCCCCCTCACCAGCCCCAACTTGGCAGACTACACTGGCATCAAAGTAGTTTACAGGTATGGAAACAAGCAGATGAATTAAACGAGCTGCATACTTCATGGGATTATGCATTGCATGTACTTTGTAATGGTTTAAGAATTGTTTCATTGCCAAGAATCAGAGTAGGAAAAAAGAATGTATCAAATTTTTCTGTATTACGTATTTATAGAGATATACATAGTCTGAAGGGACCATCCTTTGCATCAATGCACCGCTTTCTGAGCAACCACTATTTGTATCACAGTTCCCATCTTCCTTCAATTTTCTATTAGGTCAAGAGACTCCCTCCCCTTCTTTCCCACTGAGCTACTCTACAGCTAAACTGTGGAAGTCCTTCCCACAAGATGCTGCAGATGTGGGTTCTTAAATTTGTTCACACAAGATTGATCGAGCTCATGATACACAAACATTCTGAAGGCTATTAAGCACAAAGCCACCACCTTTGGCTCAGGAAACACCTCCTGCCTGCACAAGGTGGGTAGCACCAGTCCTTGCTGGCCACTTGCAGAGGCAAGATGTGGGGCAAAGGACTTTGGTCAAAGAAGTTCTTACCGTCTGCTGTGTTACATGACTTTGCAGAACCATAAACACATAATGATTCTCCTAAATTTAATCACTTAATTGAGATTCTTCAGTTAGGGAAAGAGATGCACCAACGTGCCCCCATAACCCCCAGAGAGGGGTTGAGAGGGAGGTACCCACTGCACTCACCTCATAACTTAGTTGCCTTCTGGAGATACCTCTCTCTCCATTGCTTAGAGACTGCTGGGAAACCAGGGTTCTCAATTCCCTTAATGCCTATTTGTTCAGCTTTAGGTAGGGTAAATCTAGGTCTGCGCTTTCATATGAGCATTTACACGGGAAGTGCTCACCACATAATTGTTGAGAATGAATGTCTACTAGTTGGCTAGAATAATAAATGTAAATATGTACCATAAAGGAACTGAGTTCATACCAAACTATAGAACCCAATCCTGCAAATCCTGCAAATCTAGCTGGAAACCTCTGATTTCTGAGCATTTTTCTTTAATGTTTTTAATACTTTTTTCATTTGTTTGTTTCTTCAAGGAAATATAAAGCTGACAAGTGTTTTCAAAAAAAAAAATTTCAAGAGAAAAAAATAACTTGTTTTCTTTTGATTGTCCCCAACAGTCTCAAGGGAAACACTTTACTTTGCAGATTTCCCGTTAAAATGAGAAGAAAAAAAAAAAAAGAATAGAAAATATCAGACAAAACAGGCTCTCTAAAAATTGTTATTGTGGTCAAAAGCCACTTTCCAATTAAATAAATGCCAATGACACAATGTCTCCAAGTTCTAATCTCCAGTTTTCCAGTTTAGAAGTGCTTACTGATATAAGTGGTATCACTGACTTCATTACAACTACTTATAAATAAAAACAATTGTTATTTAAAGGCATGTATAATATACCCTAAAATTATGGGTTCTTTTAAATGACACCATGTATTTAATTCAAGTTGATGCAATTTGAAATCTCTCGGCATCTTGCAAAACTCAGATCCCTTAGCTGTTACAGGCAGCAATGTTTCATGCATCATTGTTATACAATTGTTTTTTTATATTGAAATAACTACTAGACCCCAGGTCTACACAGAGCATTAGTGTAATCCATGCAGGTACAAGGAAAAGGCAGCTTTTAAAAGGTTTTATAAAAATCACCATAACATGCTGGAGTGCAAAGGTAAAGAGTTTTAGTTCGCCTGAGTATTAATGCCTATATATGGCCAAGGTTGGAGCATAGGAGCTTTGCTCACACTTATTTAATTTGGGCTGGATTTTGTTAGTTTTATTTATACGGAATAGTAGTGAAACCCCTGTATGTATCAATGAAATAGCACACAAGGCTGACCATAGAATCATAGAATCACAGAATGCTTAGAGTTGGAAGGGATCCTAAGGGTTATCAAGTTCCAACCCCCCTGCCATGGGCAGGGACACCTCCCACTAGACCAGGTTCCTGAAAGCCCCATCCAGCCTGGCCTTGAACACTTCCAGGGATGGAGCACCCACAGCTGCCTATGGCAACCTGTTCCAGTGTCTCGCCACCCTCACAATAAAGAATTTCTTTCTGGTATCTAATCAAAATCTCCCCTCTTTCAATTTAACACTGTTACCCCTCATCCTGTTTCTATGCTCCCTGAAAAAAAGTGCCTCTCCAGCTCTCCTGTAGGCTCTCCTGACCATGATTAAGGACACCTTTACATCCAGAATGAAAGGCAATATGAATAGCCCAAAGCCGATTTGGAGACTGGTATTTTCTCTGAAAAACAGTACAATAAAGTCAAAGCACTGTGACTACAACAGTATTTCCATCTACACTGCAGAACTAGTGATTCGCAGCTCCTGACACTGACAATACAGAGCACTTGTCCTAGGTGGAGCAGCCAGAGCGCATACCACTAAGTACATGGCTCCTGCTCTCTTCCAAGCTGCTTCTATGTCTCTAATGTACATAACATACAACTATTCATTTCTGTGTGGTTTTTTTTTCAGATTATATTGTGAAGGCTATGTTGTATCCTACCAAAGCAGTGTTTCTGTACCATGAAGCTAAGAATATACGTGGTAGGCTACCTAGTATGGGGTGATGGGAGACGGGTGGTATTTAAGGATACAGAGGACAGTGGAGACAGTCAAGCTCAGGGCTTAATTTATTTATACTGCTTCTGGAGAAAAGCATTCCAGAGTGCTCAGGCTTTGTTTCAGAGGGGACTGAAGTTGCACTCCAAAACAGAGTCGAGGCTAAGCTGAAGTCTCCACAATGTGGAGAACCAGGATTTCCACCCAGGAGCACCCGGAAGAGCTAAGCTGTTGGGTAGTATAGCTATATCCTCTGCCCAGACTTGCTCCTCACCAGACACAAAGAAGGCTCTGGGAGCATCCCCTGCATGGCTCCAGCCTCATCCTCCACCCAGCAAGCTCTAAGGACACCTGACGAGAGGCTGTCAGGCTGATGGGGACACAAAACAGAGAACTCGATGTGCTGCCCTACACTACAGAGGAGCTGGGGAAGAACCTAAAGTCACTCATGCTGGTCCCTAAAGAGCTAAAAACCTGATTTTCCCTCTGCTTTTTTCCTCTCCCCTAAAAAATGTCTCCATTATGTTCCTAAACTCATCTGGGACTGAGAGTCTCCTTTTCATCTCCCTCTTCATGCTGAAAATGTGTAGATGCTGTGTGGATTGGCTGGGTCTGTGCGTGGTCATCTTGTTACCAATATATAGGTCACATACCTTGAGACTAAACAGAGAAAATGTTTAAATGGTTAGATCATAATCAGAAACGTTTTCTTATTGCGTATGCAATTTTTCTGCTAAAAAGTGCATGTTTTTGACATCCCTGGTTACGTACTCTAATGTTGTTCTGTAATTCAAATACTGTGTAAAATTATGTATTTGCACCCCATCTCTACTAGATATAAAATAGCTAATGGAAAAAAAGAGCTAAAAAGCAAAATATTCAGATTCTAAAGTACTACAGCCTGAGTGTCAGTGTTTCAGGGGGGATAACAGCCCCATAAAGGCAGGGAAGATGATTTTACCCATCATCAGAGGTGATTCAGATACTGGAAGGTTCCTTATGCTCAGTACAGAGGAACAAGGAGTAGACAGGATGTCATTCATCTCACCCTGGTGTGTATGTGAAAGAGGCTAGATGAACAGACTCCCTGCAAGTGTTTGTTTCTCTACCCTGACAATAAAGGGAGGATAGAGCAGCACAGACGTCTATATTATAGATGTTTGAAGTTGGGTGTAAACAAAATATTTACTTCTGGATTAGAATTTCTTGGTGCCATAAATGCTCAAAACTCTTCTTTCATACCTGCTAATAATTATGAACTTGGCCCTAATATCAAAGATATTTAGAGAAGAAACATATTTTAGATTATTTATTTATTTATTTACCTTCTATGTTGCAGGGGGAGGTTTAGCCTTCAAGGCACGTTTTGGTCACAAATTTAAAGCTCTCCCTGCTTAAGCTACAACTGAAATCTAAAAGTCTCATGTAGTAAGGTGACTCTGGAAAGTGGGGTTTCAATATTCTTCTTACCACTGGTAAGAGTTAGTAATAATGATTGGGTTTATACTGTAAGAATTTGAAAGACATGAATTATAGAACAATATAAGTGGCTTCTTTTAAAAAGATTACAAATCTTTTTCATGGCGGGTGCTGTGAGACGAATAACTTCAGGAAAAAGAAGAGAGCTGCAAATACTTACACAACATAATGCCTTTGAATGACATGTAGTCATCGTGGATCCTGTATAAAGAAAATGTTGCTAGGTGGTTGATAAATAAAAACAAAGTGGGTTGGATGCGTGGCTGAGTCTGAACATGAATTTTCAGAACTAGCAAATGAATATGACATGAACAAAGGAGTCAGCAAGGAAACAAGAAAGACTTTCAGACGAATGCTGGAGTTACTTGCATTGCTTTCCAGAGGTAATTAGGCACAGTCAGGTGCAGGAGCCACCACTGTTATGTGGCTGCAAAAATTAAGGCAATAAAGACGAAAGTAAGTTAACTTTAAGGTGGAACGAAGGCAGCTTTTCAACACAGGTATGAATTCAGCCAATGTAAATGGTGGCCTCTGAATGAGCAGAAGAGTGAACTCAGGTAAGGGATGAAACAATGTGCAGAGAAATCAAAGAAGCCACACAGTAAGAAATAACATTTGAAATTATTTGTTCTGGGAATTATTTAAGTGCAATCTAATTCTGTACCGCTATGTGACACAGATTATATATACATATTATTTTAAAGTGATAACTCACAATGTACCATGAATTTGGGAGATCTTACAGATGTAAAACTTGGACTGACAATTTTAGAAAATGGAGGCAGGTTTTGAATTTTTTCATTTAAAATGATTAAAAGTTGGTAAGCATCACCTCAAAGTTATTATTTTGTTGCTCTAAATACAACTCCATATAGTTTTCCTATATCCTGCTTCAAATGGGATCAGGCCATGCCTCCAATATCACAAGTATAATTTGCTGCATTGAGAAGTTTCCAATTTTCTTTTAATTTTTTTTCTTTTTTTCTTTTTTTTTTTATTTTTTATGATAGTTTAGCACAATATATCTAGAGACCTCAAGATTAAAACGTGGACAGATTTTCCCTCTTAAAACAGCAAGCATAACTTCCTGAATTTTGAATTTCACTAATCTAACAGTACAGCAGTATCTATTTTAAAGGAAGTGAAAAACATAAAAACATTTCCTTCTTTTCTTTGAAATTAGAATTTCCCCTCAAAGTGAGAGCAGAGCAAAAAGGAGGATCAGAATAGGTGATATTCAGCCTTATGGAGGGGTGAATTTTAAAGGCATCTTATGCAAAGCACATGTTCAATAACTATTTTTTTAAAAATGTTCAGCCCTGCAGGGCTAGGAACAAGAACTTCATACTATTCCTTCTAGCGGAAAAGGCTCTACAATAAATATTAGTCCTTGGAATTGTGACATTTTTATGCTTTGGAGTAAAGATTTTTGAAGATTTTTATGGTTCTCCTTGACCCCTGAAAGGTTGAATTCATGGTAAGTAGGGCATGTGGCTTTTCAAGGCTACATAGCATAGTCTCAGTAAAAACAGTCAGAACTCCCTCACCGCTCTGATGGTTACAAACCTCCTTCTAATTTCCAGCTTCAATTTATTCATGGTGAGTTTATACCATTTGTTCTTGTGCCAACCTTATCCTTTATTTTTAATAGCTTTTCAACCTCCCTGTATTTACCTCTCTGATGTATTTATAGACAGCAATCACATGTCTTCTCAGATCTTAGCTAACTTTTTCACTGTCCTCTGTAAAAAAAAAAAAACATTTAAAAGATTCTGCTTTAACATACACAGCCCATGCAGAATACATATCATGCTACACATTTTACTACCACTTGCATGGAACAGTTTCCGTGATTTATCCACAGCTTTTCAGTGCTGAATACAGCAGTCACCCCAAGCTTGGGTACATGTTTCCTTCTTAATATATGTCTCCTTTTCATCCATATAAATGTATAGTATGTATCTTATTCTTGAAGAAGTTGCTTTACTTAGGCTGTAAAAGAATGAGTTATATGAATATATATAGTTTTTTATTTCTAACTAATCGTCTGCATTGTTGACCTGAAAGTAATGCACATTTCAAGTGCTCAGCACAAAGTAAATCGAGGTAACACAGAGTCATATAATAAAAATGGGTAGCATGTTGATGACACAGTATAAGCATTCAAAAATCATGAACCAGAATCTCAAATTAGGGAGACAGCCATAAAAGCCATGAAGTTAAAAATATTTTTTGAGGTTTTCGTGCAGCTTTTGACTTTTAAAATTTTCATGGCCCAGACCTTTCTCTGCAACTGTAAGGGTTATGTATCAACGTCATAAAAATGAGACAGGATTTTCTTGTAATTAGCTGACTTCAGTGGAGGTTTAGATAAAACATACAAAATATTATGAGACCTGTGATAAAATCTTAAGAGTCAGCAGTGCTGAGTTATAGAAACACAAATCTGTAGGTGGTAGGAGCCAACGGAGCAAAACAGACATCACTTGGCTGTTGATGGATTACCTGGAGGTCCAGAGAAGAACTTCAGAAAAAACAGTTAATTTAGAAGGAAAAATTGAGAGTCTTAACAGAGTTCACACTGCGGTTTTGAGAATTGCTGTGAAGGGGATTCCTTCTCATGAAAAATTGTGTCACACAGCACCTATCGTAGCTCTGCATCATGGAAGAGGATATTGGCTTCTTAATGTGCCATCTTCTGCATACTTAGGAGAAATCCTGCAGCTGCTTAGAAGTGTGCTGGATAGTAGTCTCTCTCAAATGGGAACTGCACAGCAGAGATCACTAGAGAACAGCTTGCTCTGGCCACAACCCTTTCAACTGGGAGAGTGGTCAACTGCGTGCCTCAGGCAACTTTCCAGCCTCTTTGTGTAGCCAGGAGTGGATCTAACCCAAGATCTATGAGGTACAATGGATTTGAGCAAGTGCCTGAAAAGTCCGTAAAATGAGGGGAGTTATTTTGAACTGGATCTTGAAATCGAAAAGAAACTATTACAGTTGCTTCAATGTGGGGGTGATGTGTCTGCACTTCTTTGTACCTGTGAAAAGGCGCCAGCAGCTCTCTGCACCACTTCTAGTCTGGAGGTCTGAGACTTCTGGAGGCCAAGGAGAAGCAATTGCATTGATGCCAATAAAAAGTATATGGTATGCTGAATTTTAGTTCAAAAGCAACATGACTAGCACACCTTCTAAGGGAACAAATAACCACAAAAAAGAAAATCAAACCATGGAAATTGTTTAAAGAAGAAAACTCACATTTAATTGAGAATTGCTTCATGTGAGGCAAGAGAGCCAAACCCACTGAGTGTTTCAGCTATGCTTGATTTATTGAGCACAGTGGGCTTGTCTCTATCACCTGACATAGTAATTTTAAACTATCTTTGAATTATCTTTTTTAATTAAATTTCTAAGAGATGATTGGATTTTCTGTTTGAGCGATTATTTGTTTGCTTAGAAAACACACTAGACATCTTGCTGCTTGACCTTTCTTTTACTTCAGA
>VZTM01041550.1:0-63638 GCA_013400555.1 Jacana jacana | reverse complement strand
AATGGACAGCAGGCAAGGGTTAGGGGTTTCCCCTCTAATCTTGCCACTGAGAATCTAGGACTGATTCTGTAACTTCTACCTCATTCTACTGCATTCTTCAAACAGAAATCAGAACAGATACAATGAGTCCACGTATCATTTGTGTCCCTGCACTTCTGCATATTTTCTCTTTGTTTGATATTGGCCCTCAGAAATACCTAGCCAATAGGAAGTTGGAGGCAGCGGAATTTAGGTGAACCNTACTGAAATTGTATTTTCATGATGACTAACAACAAGGGAGATCTAAAAGCATTCTGCTAACACAAACCACTGAGGCATATTTTTGTTCTTCATATTTATGTGGGGGGAGAAAGGTAAGACTGCCTGATATTTTAATGCTTTTCACGCAATGGTACTTTAGAGGTTGACAAGTAAAACATTTACCTTATGCTCTACTTACATCTTATGCACAAAGAAACAGACAGGCAGGGAAATATCTTCCTCAAATGACTTAATTCAGTGATAATTTCCCAGAGCAGCTATGTAGCTTCACCTAAATTAATGAAGCTGTGAAGGATATAAGGCAAGAAAGAAGAGACTGGCTATTAAGTGGAAATGTACTTCCTTTTAATTCTAATTTAAAATGCTTTAAAAAAAAAATCTATGTAATTTGCATAGACTCCATTAAAGCAACAAGACAAGAAATGCAAAATAATTCGGTTTATAAAAATATACATGCCATGATAACTGTAAAAAATGAAATTGGAAATATTAGATGAATATTGCAAATTCAACCATAGGATAATCTTTGGCAAATGTTTGTTGTATAATGATGGTCTTTATTTTTCTACTTGTATGTATGTACTACTATATCACACTGATTGTATTAAAATTTCTAAAAGTTCCTATCTAGTAATCCTGACACAGAAAAGTAATTATAATTATATGTACTAAAATCAACAGGCCAGAACAGCCATAAAAGAATATGCTAATCCATCAGAATAACATATCTAGCTGTGTATACCCATGTTTTCACATCTATGCGTATACACCATTCTTTAAGTCTCTCTAATTTCAAAGCTAATTAACTGGTTGCATAAACCTTCATAATCCATTTGTCTTTAGGACAATCTGGCCAATTTAAGCTACCAACATACTGCCTCAAAAGCTTTTGCTTTTGAAGTACCAGTTTTCTGGCTGGTACATCTCTGCCTTCTTGCATGTGGCTCGCCTCTCGGACTCTCTGATCCCCTATCTTTTCATAAAGAGAAGAACTGGCAGTTCCTGCACAGTCACTGGGCTTTGATGGGATTTGGGTGACAGAGACCTGGGAGACAGTGCGCATGTCTTGTGCACTGTCACGGATGGGTACTAGCTGATAAGGAAGGAGAGTCAGAAAAGAGAAGGGGGAGCTCTGCTGCACTTAAAAGGAGATCCTTCACTGAACAGAAGTCAGTCATGGAATAGGAGATGTCCACTGAGAACCTCTAAGTGAAGGTCAGCAGGGAAAGTAACACAGGGTGCTGTGGTGAAAGCCTGTTACAAAAAGCCTGACCAAGAAGATTAATTGGATGAAGCTCTCTATAAAAAACTAGCAGGTGTCTTCTGACTGGAATCTTTTGTACTCATGAGAGGCATCTAACCCGCTCCTCTCTCCTTTTCTTGTTCCTCAGGCCTCCCTTTTCTTTACACCTATCAGTCTTCTCCATTTCAAGTCTATCCACATCTACAAACCCTAAACATTGACACTTGTTTTAAACAGCATATTAGAAGGCCTCAAAATAAGGCCTCTAAAACGTTGTCCAATCCAGTTAAATGAATGAGTTTGTGGGAGAGTTTTGCTACCGTTTTCATTGCAAACAAATCATGGGCCCTAATCAGAATTGCAAATGAGTCTCAAATTGCTGTATTCACACCTTTTTACAGACAAAAAGACTGCAGAATTTTAATTATTTCCCATTCATGTTCAAACTAGTTATTAATAAAAAGCAACCAGAGTCTCATAACAGATGATGGCATTACAAAGCTAATCTCAGCCATTCTTATCATGTATTATTTATTATCAGGGATGGTTTACCCTATGTTATATTAAAAACCAGAGATGACTGTTGTAACATTGGCAATAAATGATTGGCGTTGCTTATCACAACCAAGGCAATTAGTTTCAAGAATTCTTTCAATTTGGTTGATGCTCCAGAGAAGTGCTATATTTTAGCATAAAATACTGTTTACTCACCTGTCTCTCCACTCAGCTCAGTCCCTTCTTCATTAGCATCATCTGTCAAAAAAAAGGAAAGAAAATTATTAATAAAAATACCAGAAAATATACAAAATTAAATATTCTGTGTTTCAAATTTCTGATATCTTAGTTGACCTCCTCCCATTTATCAATTTTGTAATGTGAGATCCGGAAGTGGATGGGAAAAGAAAGTTTTGATACTAGACTGTTACTACCAGATACAGGAAACACAGGGAATAAAGACAGGGAATAAAATTGTGCATATTTCACAGAATTCTGCAAATTGTGACTTGTATAAAATGAAATCACGTTCCCTTTTCTAGCAGAGTTTTTTGTTTACTTGCCAAATTTCAACTTGCAATATTATGATCAATGGTAACAGAAACTGACAGTAGTATTTAGGTCTTAATTTACAGGGTCAGACCTTTACGCTATCAACTTCGCTGAGATCCAAAGGCTTTGAGGCTTAAGCTCTGCTTTCATCACAATTTGGATCTTGAAACTTTATTTTACATAGCACAAAAAAGGAACAATTGGTTAATAATAGAGGCTTCCACTGGGAATTACGTTTACTATAAGCATTAAAATCAAAAGTGTGCAAATTTTGATGGATGCTTGTGAATCGACAGGACATGGGTCTGTTTCCATTCGTTTTCCTCTTCCATCTCATTCAGCCATCATCTGGAGGGCTGGATTTTCATAAGCCACTAAACAACAGCAGGTTACATTTCTCTTTTGAGTATGCTTTAGTCTGACCCAAAGGATCAGGACATTTTACTTCTTTTCTCCTTATTCTGCAAACAATTGTTTGGGAGACCAAAAAGGCACGAGCACAAATACAAATTTGTATACAGGAAGTTTAAGGAGCTTTGACAAGTAATTTCTGAGATAAGACAATGAAAAATCTTGATAAAACCTAAGTTAGTTCTGCTGTTGACTTCAATAGAGCCAGGAATTTCAACTAGAGCCCTAACATTTTTCAACAAACCACTCAGAAAATATTTGAGTAACACAGAGATTATTAATTATTCAGTTTCCAATAACATGTTCTTTCCATGGAAGCACTTATAATGAAAACAGCATGATAAAATTTCAAATTAATATAAGACTTGACACTAAATCAGCAGAATATAATACCTTAACATACATATATCACCTGGTCTTCTGCGGAAGTTCTTAATTATAGTTCTGTAAGTGAAATTCCCAAAGCAACAGAATAGCTTCTAAGCTGGTGATAATGGACACAGACAAGAAATCTGATGTTATTAAAAAGTAGTGAAGTCATTATGCAATATAATTATGAAGAGGCAAAGACTGGTTTTGTGAACTAATAATGAATTAAAGGCTATTTTTTTCTGGGAAAAGGAACTTAAGTCTCACTGAAAGGCAGTGAAGTTCTACATCACTTCTGAAAACAGGAGTTGGGCTACCAACTGCTTGGTGACATGGTCCCTAGGTCATTGTGGTGCCTTCAAAAATTCTACCCCAATCTTCATCTTTATCTGAGTTTCACTTTGGCACACAGCACTCCCCAGTCACTTCATGCACCTGTAATTCTTACTCTCACACTACTCCTGCTTCTGGTGGAAGTTCTTCCCTGTCAAATATAAAGCAGGCTTTTCACCGACCTTGGTGTGTCTGGCTGAACTGACAAACATCCTATTGACAGAGCTTTATGCCCCAAAACAATTATTTATGATAAAAACCAGTGAATTAGAAATCGATATCCTAAATTCCCTCACAAATCATAGAATCATAGAATTGTCTAGGTTGTCATCTAGTACCACTGTCACTAAAACGTATCTCTAAGCACTATGACTATCCATCTTTTTAAATACCTCCAGGGATGGTGACTCCAAAACTTCCCTGGGCACCCTGTTCCAATGCTTAATAACCCTTTCAGTATAAACATTTTTCCTGATATCCAATCTAAACCTTGTCTGGTGCAACTTCCTCTTGTTCTATCGCCTACTTCCTCTTGTTCTATCACCTGTTACTTTGGAGAAGAGACCAACCTCCCCTCACTCCACCCTCCTTTCAGGTAGTTGTAGAGAGCGGTAAGGTCTCCCCTGAGCTTCCTTTACTCCAGGCTGAATAACCCCAGTTCCCTCAGCCACTCCCTGTAAGACTTGTGCTCCAGACCCCTCACCAGCTTTGTTGCCCCTCTCTGGACAGGGGGCCTCAATGTCTTTCTTGTAGTGAGGGGCTCAAAACTGGACACAGTACTCAAGGGGTGGCCTTACCAATGCCAAGTAGAATGATATTACAGAAAGTTTCTTGGTTACTGGTTCTGAAGAAATAAAAGCAAGTAAAAATATTTTTTACTGCAGCTCTACATGCCTAATATAGAGAAAAATCAGCACTAAGATTGCAACACACTGAATTTGTAATACCTAGGTTTGGGGTTTTCTTTATGTTCCTTATACATTGTTTTACTGCATCTAGAGGAAGCCTTCTGGATGTCTGCTTTGGTTTGAAACGTGCACCACAGTCAACCTCCAAGCAAAACTGAGTAAAACCATAGCAGAACCCAAGAGGGAATTTTTGACACCAGTAAACACTTATTTAAAGACATACCATCAATATTTCTTGCCCAAACTCACTCATCTGAAAGATCTGAATTGAGGTCCTCTGTAACTCTGACCTTTACTCAAGAACTGTTAAAAATAATAGACCAGGAAAACACGCTACAAGGTGCACATGCATGTACCATCTCTGGGTTACTCTTTCATCTGGAGAAGAACAACAGTGACCTTTCACATGGCTTCCCCACTAAAGCCCCAGATTTTGGGAAGCTCTACCAAGATGACCTTGCTGGAAAAGGAATGACAGACCTTTTAGCCTGGAGTGAGAAGAAAACTGACAGTAACTCTCACAAAGGGTCAACCCACCCCCAAGAAAACTTGCAATCAGTATTTAGAAGGCTTAGAACACAAGGAAGCTTTCTAATCCAAAATGTGTCATATGGTTGAGAGTACAAAATTTTCCAGTTTTGAATTGGACTATTGTATATAAAATTAAGGTATTAGATTGCTTATGGGACAAGTTTCCAGTCAAGTATAAAATAATTTACAGTTGAGAGTTAACCTATGATTGAAACTTGTCCTTTAACACTCATGTTGTCTGGGGTAACTGCATTTCTCAAGATCACAGAGCTTTGCCTTTGAGAGCAAGATGCTCAGAGCATGCACATTTCTGTAAGTCACAGGCTCCCTGTTACGGTCATGTACCAAGTGATGCCTGTTACTCTTCCATTTCGCTCTCCCTTGTTACCCGCTGAGCCCTCTGAAACAGAATGATTGCACCAGACCTGCTCTTACTGACACTGGAGAAGATGCTTTCTTCTATCATACCTTTTTTTTTTTTTTTGCCTTGCTGGTCAGGTTCTTTCTCTGTCTCACTCGTCGTTGCATACAAGCAAATACAAGCCAGATGGCGAAAACCATCAATCTGTGTTAAGATTTATGTTAGGAACAGAGAGGTGAAAGACTCTAAATACCGCTGCTAATCCCCAAAGCCATTAAACCACCTCCTCCTTGTTGCTCACACTTTTATTTGCATTCTTCTTCATGTTAGCGTGTGGAGAGTCAACGCTATACAAACACCTTTTATTTTTAACTATGCATGCATTGAAGAGCTCTTACAGAAGAGCCAGCTCCCTGCTGCAAGAGGCTGCTGTTTCATCTGCATTCAGGAACTGCAGCGCGGGCAGCCAACACTCCCCCAAACAGCACTGCATGCTGCTAGCTCCTTCCTGCCTTCCTCTAACTTTCCTTCAGCTGCCTTGTCTCATCCTTCAGGATTTGTTCCTTTTCTCAACATTTTATGCTGTGCCCTGATTGCCAGGTGTTTCCTTATTTCCAGCCAACCCTCGTGTCCCAGTCTGTTCCTCCTCGAAAGAGCAGCTCCAGGTAACAAACGTAACCAGGGGAGGAGCTGGAAGGGCACTATGGGACTGGACTCACAGCCCCTCTGCAGCCTGTATATACATGGCACTGGCAAACACAGCCATGCAATAGGCAGAGCTGCACAGGAGGTTGAAGGGACAAGTTGGTGGTCACACTGCTAATGTCCTGAAAAAAAAACAAGCCCAAACAAAGAAAACCTTTCAGTGCTGACAGCTGCAGCCATCCTGTTGAGTTTTTTTGCTATGCAAAAACAGTTGTCCAGCTGAAAATGTTCCTGCCCCCAAGCATTTGCCTAGCAGACAATTCCACAATCTGTACATGTTTCCACTAGTCTAATGCAGGATGTGAGGCACAACAGTCTTGCAACATTGAGGAAAATCAATCCGTGTTTTTGGGGCAGTCTCTGCTTGCTCAAACAAAATGCTTCCTGTGTGCAATCTAGGAGTGGTTTGCAGCATGGGCCAGGGTACCTGCCTGGTGCCAACTGTCTAAACTGCAAAAATACCAGGTTTCCAGCAGCGGCAAGGACCAAGGGAGTTCTCACTCTCCGCTTTTCTCCCTACCATACATTTGTGTTTCCAAAACTTTGTCCCAAACATTCAACCACCTATCTACATGATATTAACACAGAATCATCATGGTTGGAAAGGACCTGAGATCGTCAAGTCCAACCATACACACACAAAAAAACCCTAGAGCATGCCCTGAAGTGCCACATCTACACATTTCTTAAATACCTCCAGGGTTGGTGACTCACCCACCTCTATGGGCAGGCTGTTTCAGCACCTGACCACTCTTGCAGTAAAGTAATTCTGTTTAATACCTAATCTGAACGTCCCCTGCCACAACTTCAGACCATTTCTCCTGGTCCTGTCATTATTCACTTGGAAGAAGAGATCAACCCCGCCTCTCTACAACATTCCTTTCAGGTAGTTCATTCCCCTCAGTAGAGGGCAATGAGGTCTCCCCTCAGCCTTCTCTTCTCCAAACTAAGCATGTCTCAGCTGCTGAGCATCTTTTCAGCCACTCTTCCCAAAGCCTGTAGCATTGGTGGGAGTCGTTGTGACCAAAATGCAGAACCCAGCACTTGGCCTTATGGAACCTCATACAATTGGCCCTGGTCCAATGATCCAACCTGTCCAGGTCCCTCTGTAGAGCCTACCTTCCCACCCTCAAGCAGATCAACACTCCCACCTGATTTGGTGTCATCTGTAAACTTACTGAGGGTGCACTCAATCACCTCATCCAGATTATCAATAAAAATATTAATGAAGACTGGCCCCAAAATTGCCTGCAGTGGAGGATGGTGTCAAAGACCTTACCAAAGTCCAGGCAGACAACATCCACAGCCTTCCCCGTCCAGAAAGCAGGTCACTTGGTCATAGAAAGAGATCAGGTTAGTTAGCAGGACCTCCCTTTCAAACACCCATGCTGGGTGGCTCTGATCCCTTGGCTGCCCTGCACTTGCCATGAGAGCAAGATGACCCTCTCCATGATCTTTCTTGGTACCAAGGTCAGGCTGACAGCCTTGTAATTCCCCAGATCCTCTTTCTGACCCTTCTTGTAAATGGGTGTCATGTTAGCCACCCTCCAGGGAGCTTTCTAATCATGTGTCTCACATTCAGTTTCAATCCTTAGTAATTGACAAAATCACTTTCTATTTGCTTTGACCCCTGCTGCTCCCCAGTAGGAACTTCACAATACTGTACAGGCTCTATGTCGATGTTCTTGTAGCAGAGTAAACCACACAAGAACACCCTAGGGTTTGATGAAGCCTAAACATATACGAGGCTCACAGTAACCTAGGAACTCACAAGCTCCTTGGGTTATTCTGATCCCTCCAACTCAGTTCTCCACTGGGAAACTACAACAGACTGACCAATAGCACAGAAGGGAACATTTTCTTTGAGGAAAAGCAGATTTGGAAACCTTTGCCAGATGAGATCAACTAAACCCAGGCCTGATTCTTTTCACATCTACTTGTAAAAAGTTGTATTTTCCATAAAGCTTTCCCTCATCCTTAGGGCTCATAAGAGGAAGAAGAAAAAAAAAGAAAAAGGTGAAACAAAAAAATCCTTAAGAAAAAAGCACATTCTTCTGCTTTGGAAAAAGAAATAGGACTTCTTTTGGTCTTGAACATTTGTATCCTTCACTCATACAATCCTGCATACAGAGCATGACTATATATCTGACAATAAGCAAGTGTAATCAAATTTTTTAGTCTGATTCTAAAGAAACTTCCACTGATGCGCTCTGCACATCCTGGCCTTACTGCAGCACTGGAGCAGTTTTTCTTCCCGTGTTGCTTAGTTACACCAGTCCCACAACACCCGAGTCTCACTGAATGTAAAATGTGTTTGTAGCTTTTGAAGCCGTATCAAATAGAAATCCTTAGTACCAACCTCCTAAGAAGTTAGGCACTGCGTTGTTGGGTTTTTTTGTCACCACATAGGTGGCTTCTTTTATGTTCCATATCACTTGATCTGCTGTAAAATACATATACCCCTATGAGCCTCAGATGCATATAAAGGTTATGTGGAAGCTGCCATTCCCACTGTGAGTGAACTGGACAACACTGCTCCAGTCCAGGAAACGGTGCTCACAGCCAGGATCAGATTTGGATTTCTATTTCACAGATGCTTCTACCTTACACAAAAGGAATGAGGCACTCCTTGGGAAAGTATACACCAGTTTGGGTTTGTTTCTAAAATAAAAATAATAATCCATTGCAAAACTTCCTTATTTCCTCCCTGCCCTAAAATACTTAAAACAACTGAGTTTTGTTTACACAAGTGCTAAAGTGGATTTCTCACCCATATGCATGCTAATGTAGTAGTCACACACAAAATGGTATGTTTTGCATGTGGCGACACATTTCTAAATACAAGCTTCTAACAAAATCTCATCAGTAACCTAAGGCAGAGGCAATCAAATGAGACAAACACAAATTTAACTGCGTCCTTTGCAATTAGAAGCACTCGAGCACATGAAGTGACTCAGTGCCAGCGACCAGATAGGACAGGATATTTTTGAGCGTGACATAAAATGCATTTTGAATGCTTTACATGGGATGCCACAATATGTGTCACAGCAGGAAGAAAAGACCCCTGACCAAAGATGTATTCATGTAAGATATTACACAGAAAAAGCTTCTGCTTATTCACCTTCTGGTGCCAGGCATCCGTGTGTGAAGGACTGAGTACAGAACAGAACAGCAATACATTTCCCTCCCCCTCCCCTGAGCCTAAGGTTACATGTAGACCATGGTGATTAATAGCCACTGTTGGACCAGTCCTCTGTTGGCTCAACTAATCCTCTTTTTAACAATATTTAAGACTTAGAGGCTCTGCAGTACCTCATAGAAAGCATTCTTATACCCTAACTATGCGTTGGGTGAAAAACTATTTCCTATTGCTTGTTTTCATCCTGATTCATCATTTCCCAGGACAATTTAGACTTCTTGCATTACAAGAGATGGTAAATCATTGCTCCATATTCACCTTTCTAATTATTGCGCTCATCATCTTCCCTGTGCTCTCCCACACTGCTAACACACACAGCAGCCTGGTCCTTGCCTCTGCATGACCCCTGTGCCTTCAAGGGCATCCTCATCACCTGCCACTTCGCTGTTTCAATGCAGCCCTTATCCAGGTTGGTGTGAGTGGACAAATACACAGAAATAGCTATTTCCCCTGACTTCTGGATTGATGATTGCAGACTTCATCATCAGTTTCACAAAAGAGACAAGGAAAACCTCTACAAGATGCTTCTGGAGCAAAAGAAGAGGAAGCTCCGCTTAGAAAAACAAAAGCTCCTGACAACAGAGTTTTAATGGGCTACAGTCCCATGTCTGTCCAAACCTGGCTCCAAGCAGTGCCATTGCTTGGAGCAGCAGGAATGAGGAGGCAAACAATTTTCCAGATCATGTAGCAGACAATATCACAAGCCTCTGTCAAACCACATACAACCAGAGGATCCAAAACCAATTTGTGAGCTGACCAGTACTTGCAACACAAAGCCAAAGTCTAGAGTGATGTTCTGTCGGCAGTCAGCCAGAAAATAATTCAGGAGAGATATTACCAGAAAGTCTTATTAAGGTTCAAACTGAAGCAGGAAGCTGCCCATTAACTTTTTATTAGGTACTGGAAAACCACGCCATGTTAGAAGGTGTGAGGAACCCTCTCTTGGTCTGCATATCTCAAGATGCTAAAAGTAGTATCTGAGCCATCAATTACATACTCTGACTCTCAAGCACCGGTCTTAGGCTGCTTCTTGTTCATCCTCCTGCACTGCGCTGAGACTCTGCCAAAAGGGGAAAGACAGAGATCCCCAGTGAGAGGTAGGTAGGACTGGCACAGTCACTGCCATGGCAAATGAAGACAAAAAGCCACAGAAAAATTTTGTTTCCCAATTTTACGAATACCTGGTAGCTTGAGATTTTGAGGTAATTTTTTTTCAGATGCATTTTGAAATGGACAGACATTTTAAGCCTTATGGATATATTAAGCTTTTGGACTGAGAACAATTTTTGCAGCATCCTATTTATGCTGGAGTGTACTTTACCAGGATCTATAGGTGCTGTGAGAGAAAACTAGAGAGCAAAGTCAGCATCCTATTCTGGTGCACAGGCTTCTCTAGCTTCCTTGTAAAGGTAGGGCTTCCTTTGAAACCTCTGCTACTGAAGGACAAGGAACCATCAAGGGAAATACCAGGACTGTCCTTCTCCTCAACTGCTTTGAATTAAGTCCTTCAGCAAGGGGTCCTGCAGAATGCATTTGAGGATGACAACCTCCAGTAATAAAGACAGCTCAAAGGAGTCTTTGCACCCACGTGAAATTGTCAGCGTGCCACTGGTACGCTCTCAATGGCTGGATGATATATAGTCCGGGAAAGGAATGGTTTAGCACACCATCTCATTGCGCGTTCACCATCTGAAAAGCCAAGCAGGACTGCCAAGTGACAAGTCAAGTTTCATAAGCCAGAGAAATCAGAGGGTTCCCTGGCCACCCTAATACAACAGCAGGGATTTCAGCTCCATCAGAGCTGTGGAATCAGGGAAGTGAGACTTGTTTTGCTCCTTCTAGCCAACAGGCCCAGGTGGTAGGTGATCCTGTCCACAACCAGGTCACAGGCCAAAGACTGTGACACTATGTCCCAATCTGTTGCTGCTGTGGCTGGTCATTCCAGCTATGTCCCAGCTTCTGTTTAGCCCCAGATGTGTTCATGGACCCACATTACGTGGCTGGACACAAACTTAGGCTCTGTGTCATCAGCAGGGACCCAGCCCATCCACAGTGCCTTGAAAAATTTGTGAGGGAAAGCAGTGAAGAAAGGCAGAGGCCAGTCTCGCTGCCTCTAGTTTAAACCTGCAAAAACACAGGTGGTTATGAGCTATGTACATGACAACCTGAAAAACCTACATGAAGATGGGAAAAGTGGCTGCAACCAAAATCTTCAGGACAACCCTTACTGATCAGGAGAAGGCAGCCAATGGGATTTAAAACTTCCTCAGTTACTCCCTAACTGGGGGACTGCTCCACGCCCCGATGGCTTTTGCATGCCTGCCTGAACCAGTCAAAACACGCAGAGCCTCGTGACTTATGAGGCAAATCTCTACCCAGGTGAAATCTCAGATAAAGGATATTGGGTATTTCCAGTAAATCGCTTGGCACCTATCCACATAATGAAATAAAGGCCGTGAAAAATATTTTGTGGAATACATTCAGGCAATGAATTAAGGAAACAAATCAGCTCATGAACACTGCAAATGCAAATAACAAGGCTAAATTTATCAATCGGATTACCTGTTTGATACAGGATTAGTACTAAGGGCTAACTTATGATTCCTTTGCTCACACTGAGGACCACTTCAGCCCCAGTGAAGTCTGCCATAGTAAGTGAAGGGGGTGATGCTTCTCAATACCAGTACAGAAATTACAATCTCTGCTTAAGAGTTCGCTCACGTACTAGTGCAGGGATCTGTCTTTTTAATACAAAGCCCTTCATTCAGCCATTTAGACAGTTTCCAATTTGATTCCAAGCCTGGTAGATCTCTTAACAATTAATTTCCTCTTGAATTGTAATATATTTGCACATTTGTGCACGACTAGGATGCTGTGCATCCTCCTAAAGTACCAACAGTTACAGACAGTAGCTGTTACCCATAAGCTTTGGGTAGGAGGGACAGTATTTTTGTCAGCCAGGGTAAAAGAAGAAAATGCATTAAATGTCATAACTTGGAATAGAGGGAAGAGGAAAGTTTATTGAAGATGAAGTGATTTCTCTTTTTCCTAACATTGAGATGACTCAGAAAAAAAAAAATTAAAAAGAAAAAGAATAAGCTCTTGGGCTTGGCATCCTTTCATTAGCTCTGAAAGGACATAGAATCTAAAAGCCAGCACCTTCTGTCTATCACTTGGTCTAATAAAAGTGCAAACCTGTCCTCTCTAACAATTTTAGCGATTCTTTACTGAAGTAATTTTGTTACTCTGTTTCAAGTAGTAAGAACGTAATAAACCTTGAATGCTGCAGCTTCACAATATGTAGCCTTTATAACATTATTTTTGCCTAAAGAACATTTTCAGGAAAAATTATTCCCTTCTCCAATCCACTGATAAGAGGTGGTAGATCTAGAAGTACTTTAAGCATTACGACTTCAGATAAACCTTTCATAATATACAACAGTCACCATGAAAAATAAGCATATTGGCAAAGGTCCTTACAAGATTACCTATCAGACATTAAGTAGGTAGGTAAACACAGAGATTTAAAAAAAAAAAAAAAAAGAAAAGGTATAATTGTCTCCAGCTGGCAACTGTTTACAAATACTCTTAATTTTACTCCTACAAACGTAGAAGTACATTGGTATGTTGATAAATCTAGCTTTTCTATAGGGGAATTGTTTTTATACCACTTCCTGGTCAGTCTTACAAATATATATACATATATATATATTTAGAAAGAAAAGTAATGTCTAGTATCTAGGCTCCATGTCAAATTCTCTTAGAAGAAACAATGAATTCCAAGAGAAAAAATGGTATGAATATCAGCTCCTTTCCGGGAAAGCTCTCTCATAATACTAGTAGCAATGAATCCAGTGATGTAAGAACTACACATCTGAGCCAAAACTGCAGGCAAGGATATTTTATTTGCCTGAAAGATATGTAGCAAGACATTCTCTTAGATTAAGTAGAAAGAATTTCCCAACACAGTTGAAAGGAGAATGGCTGGGTTGTGTCATTGTGCAAGGAGACAGGACTCAACTGGTAAGAAGAAAAAACATATCTCTGTTGCACCTAATATGTTAAAACTGTGACCCATCTTAAGTAAAGAAGGCTGGTTGTTCTACAGAAACAGTCTTTGACCCTTGCTCTTTTTCTATCACAGCATAAACTTCTCAGAAAGACCCCAGAGATTCAACAGAAAATTCCGCATGGACAAGGTCACTTGACCTTCTAAACCTTCTCTGGAGAACCACTGGGATGAGCTCCTAAATCTGAGTTAAAGATTAAGTGGCCTCCCCCTTGGAGCACACTGGCTTTGGCTTGGGTTCTCTACAGGCTACTGATTACTGAGATTAAATCAGAAATACTGAGACTGTGACAACTCATCTGTTACTGAACAGCTTTGCTACACTCCTAAGTTATGAAATTGCTTAGAAGTCTGCTTCTTCCCCCTATATACTTAAAGTTTGCAAATGACAAGGTTCTTGGCAGTTGTCTTAATATCAGTACTATTACTTGACTAATTTCTTTGGCATTCCACTTGCAAAAAAGGTCTAATGATATGTTCAACTAATGGAACAATTTCCCTATATCTATATTCCACTTACTCTAATGCACTGAGGTGTAACTCTAGCTTCATTTCATTATCACTTGACTAGCTCAAGCACTTGGATGTCTTTTTGGATTTATTAATGCACTGGGTTTAAGGTAATAACTATTTATGTATATAACTCCATGAATATATTCTTCTTTCTAAGCATTTTTGTCCACATCTATTAAAGCAGATGTGTTTCATAATATATCTGAATCTGAGACACAGTTTAAAAGCATCTCAGTGGTTTTTTCTCTAAGGTTAAATATCTCAGTGCTATTCTCTCCTGTGAGTGTTCAGAGAGTGTCCTATCAATTTAAATTTAGGGCAAGACTATCCTTAAAGACTTTCATTTCACTGCATTAATAGATTTACCTAAACCAAACCAAAACCACCAGAGTTTTGGCAATTCCTTCCACAGTGTAAATATCAGGTATTTATTGGCAAAGGTAGAGACATTGCTGATTTCTTGACACACAGCTATGTTGATTAAGTCCTCCATGTAAGAAACCAGAGAGAATATCCCTACAGTAGGAGAGTCTGCTGATTAGTTGTCAAAGCCTACTATGTTAAATGCAGATGGCAATTCACAAGAGACCAGAAAAAAGGCATGCAATGGTCATCTGAAAATCACCACCCAGACCTTCAGCTGATGGTCTCACTGGGAAACTATAGGCAATTTAGAGTGGGGCTGACTTCAGCTGACATCTCCTGAAGTGGTGGTACCCTGTGGAAAAGCATCAATGCAAGATGGCAAATAAAGACTGAGACTGTATATTCATCATTAAGTCACTCCTCCAGGAGAGAGATCTAGATACTGATCATTTCTTCAGGGACACTAATGCAGACTCATTTGGGCTGCATCGATCTTTCTTGCCTCTCTGTCTCCTCACAAGTTGAAGATCTGACTGACTCCTGTAAGGACATACCCAATGTCCATGGTCATACAAGACATTAAAATCAGATCTCCTGAGTCACTGGATACTGACCTAACCACAGGAAACTTTTCCCTGAGTCAGGGATAAAGTTTAAGATGCTAAACTGGCTCCTTTTAAAGCTCCAGCTCACTAGCTAGTAGATGCTCAGGTCCTTCTAGAAACCAGTATCATTATGGCATATCATAATTGGTATTCAGAATCATTAGTTAGGAGAAAATCGCAGTGGGAAGACTATGAAAATGGGTACTAAGATCTTTTAGCAATCTATACCAAATTGTGGCTGATGAGAACTATAACCTCTCTATCTGGACTGTTGTCTGTCTAAGCATTAGATCAGCCTTTTGCACATTCATGTACCTGCAAACTGTTGGATTTGCTGCACCTTAGAGGGTCCCCACTGTGACCACCATATGGTCACAGATCAAATTTCCAGTTCAAGGAATAAAAAAGAAAAAATTGTAAAAACTTTCTGTGCGTGAGAATAGGCATACTTTTAAAACCATGGTAAAATGAATCATCTCTATAATGCATCCTAATGCAATTTTAAGTCATTATATAATGTGGCACCCAACCACACAGGTTCTCTGTAAAGAGGAGTTCAATAGCATCAGGTTTTGAAATCCCCCCAAAATAAATCAATCTCCCACCCTCCTCTTTTTTCCTGTTTGAGCTTGCCATCCTTCAGCTTTAAATCATCTCCTTGTCTCTCGAGCTTTCAAACCCGAATGAGCTTTACATTTATAACAACAATTCAACAGGTTTTAATCTGTGATTTCAAAGACGTTAATGATCAAGGTGAGTATTAATACTCTAATTTGTTGGCAAACTGACACTATAGTCTATTCTCGCTTAATCTGAAAGGCAAGGAGAGAGCCAGCAACAGGAGGCAGGGTACTGCCATTTTATCCTATATGTCGGGGTGCACTGCCAAAAAAATTAAAATCACACAATGTATGGATTAGACATGAACACAGTCTTTGAAATGCATGTTCAATGTGCTCCAGACAAAAATATTATTAAGCGGTTAGACACCATTCTATGCTACCTGAATTATTCAATAGGTCTTTAAATTTCAGCTGCCAATCATTGCAAACTGGAGATTACAAAGTCGTCTACCAAAAGCTTTGTTCTAGTTAGATGAGACAGAAACATCCCAATTTCCATACTACCAGCCAGAGCAAAAGAAAAACAACAGAGCAGCTACTTGTGACACCACAGTCCTGTAGAATTAATGGAGACCCACAACACATCAAAGCTCTGCTTCCTATTACTCAAAGGCCCTTTCTACCAGACAGACAGACAGTGTGGGGAGTATTTAAGTGACTGCCACTTCTGAAATGGGTGATAAAACAAAATACTAAAATCTGGATCTTGTCACGTACAGTAGGACTGTTGTCGTAGAAAACAAAATAAAATGGGAGAAACTCAGGGTTGACAAAAAAACTGAACATAGACTTCTAATGATATACAATAAAAATAAATCATAGCCATATGGGGAAGGGGGGTGTCGAGGGGTTGTGAGGGAGAGCATTACCAAATTTACTATCCACTAGGTTTTCTAAAATTCTAGAAAGTAACTTCCTGTGTGAAATGTAAGATGAATGGCTAACATTTCCCAAGTGCTCCAGCGAGAGCCATCTTTCTCCCATTCATTCTTGCACAGGGACAGCTCAAGTTTAAAGTTCTCATTCAGACACAGTTGGGCTCTAACCCCTGCGGTATCTTTTCAGGCCCAGAGAAACCCTACCAGCATCGTTAATGAAAGAGCAAAGCATGTACAAAGTGCACGGAAAAGCAATATACACTAGGAGCTATATACATTAGTGCAAATCATTTTCTTCTCCATGTTAAGACAGCCAGTACCACGTACCAGGTTTTGGGAGATGATACAGCCACAGAGGCGAAAGGAGAAACTAGCTGTACTGAGCACAAAAAAGCAGGCCTTGATTTTGCAAAAGCAGTATCACAAGCAGTTGTATCAGGTCACAAATTTTAAATGTCTGCATACGTCCAGGATCAGAGCCCCTAATCACAGCTGGTCATTAAAGAAAGTGCACATTTTACTACTTGGCATAAGCAGGGAAAGAAGACAGGAGGTCAACTGTTGTATTTTTGATGCATCATTTTTAAAAGTCAGATGGTGCTTGACTACTATACCTACCTAGAGGGAAAAACTCGCCCATTTTCTTCTTGAAAATCTTGTAGTCTACCTCCAAAAAAACGCAGAAGATGATACGATCCACCTGCAAGAAACAAGATTATTCACAGTGAAATGATCACAACCATAAACATTGGCAATAATAGTTAATAAAAGCAAAGAAACTTTTTAAGCCAACACACCTTTATGCTCCAGGCAAGCAAGAAAACATCACAGGGATGCATGTTTTGACTTTATTGTGCATCTGTGTTGTAATTTACAAAATAACATTTGCAATCACAGCTCACAACTGTATTCTTTGTTAACTGCCTCCTGTTTATGCAAACCACTCTTGAGCACAGTATAAATGATTTTTGGCATTCTAGATGATTACTGGGATGCAATGTTTGATGAAATAGTCACATGGGGGGCTTCTAATAAGCATACAAAAGAATAAATGGGTAAGCAAAGAGCTCTTTTTCCAATCCTTGTCCGACAAACCTATCTGCAGAACCATTTAGTATTTTAAAATGTCTTTAAAAGGTTTCATGCGGTTTTAATTTACATGAAACCACTTACTCTTGCTATAATACAAGCAGAATGCAGCAAAAACAAAAGCTGATTAGATGACAGGTAGCACACGGGGTAAATAAAACATTTAATACGCCATCTACTTAGGGAAGCTGAGCATATCAATGAAACCGCAGCTCATAATGTATGCACCACCCACCAATCATTTCAAATAAAATGTTTAGGAGATCATTGTACGTGAAAAGCTTTTCTAAAAGAGACCCCCCCCAAAAAAGCCAAACAAACACAAAGCAGAATTCCAAAAGCCTCTAAGACTGAAAAACACCCACACTGGACTTCACTCTAGCCTTGCTATTTCTTTATCTGTTTGCATAGCCCAGCACAAATTGTCTCTCCAGCCAAAACCCAGCTCCAGGGGAGGGCTGTGGAAGTCTAAAAGACCCTCCCATGGCCAAGCTCAGGGACTCACAACCCAGTAATGAAGTTTTTCTCTGAAGCACATGAGAGCTTAAGCAGAAAGGGATGAAGCCCAAGTAATAGAAAATGCAGCATCTTGGCTGGCATTATGCTGTCCTCGTGTCTGCATGGGCAATAAGCTGATCTGTTGTAGCAGAGCTCCTTGAGAGCTCTTTTGCACATGCTAGAAAAAGCTCCAGCTTCCTCCCCCCTGCAGGGAAACTGGCAGAAGGAAAGCTCTCAAAAAATGCCTTCGTTCCAGTACCTTCACTAGAAAATGCTGTCCTTTTGCTAGAGCTGCTCTTTGAAGAAAAGTAAGTCTTGGCTTCAAAGAAACCATTATGCTGAGGAACTCAGGATGTCGTTTTAGAGCTCATTTTGGAGCAGCCTGGCAGAATACAGAAGGGAAGGAGAGCAGGCAATAATTGGTAATGCTGGAAAATGCTAGCTGTTGCTAACAAGGACATCTCCGAATCAAAGCTGACTACAGAACCTGAAAGAGCAAACTAGGTAGGAAATAGGAGACTGAAGGTACAGGTTATGTGGGTGTTAAGGAGGAAAGAGGCTTGTGAGCAGGAGAGAAAGCAGCAGGGCAGAGCTTGGGCGGACACCGCTTGCCGGGGAAGTGTATCAGCAGATTTGTGAGGAAGAAAACTGCCTGTTGCTGTTCGCTCGTATGAGGCTCACAGAAACAAGCTGTTCTGTGCATCCCTCCAAAAAAAACCAAATAAGGCTAGACCTTAAAACAATGCTGGATTGTGTCATCAGCTACTTTTCACACAGGATATAATAAAGAACCTGAATACTGGTTAAGTGCTCAAGCCAAAAAGCCATACTCATCCGTGTACTCACAAACTTATAACATAAGACACCGGTGGCAAGTGATGCCTTATTTAGCCTATATGAAAGCTTCCAACCTAAGTTGTGTTTTCATGAGGGAAGATTTAGACAGTCAATGCTTAAATTACATCTATTGTGCAAAATGGTTTAAGATAGTGTTGGGATGACCCTAGATTGCTCCATCTCCAGAATAGAGCAAACATCTAAGCATTACAGTTATAAGCCAAATAAATGAACCAGGACAGACAAAAGAGTGAGGATGGAAACTTATAAACCAGAGGAGGAATGATATTCCCATGCAGAGAAGTTCTGCATCATCTTGTTCACTATATAATCTGATATTCTCTGCCCTAAATACTACAACCATTTCTCTCATTTTATACAATTCAGCTTCTCAAGGTTCTCCCTTTACTTTTATTTATTCTGTGCAGTTCACAATGATAAAACTTCTGCAATCTTGTGAATTTCTACTACTTCTAATATATTTCCTTAATTTAAAGATAGGGAATCTCTCTAGAAATGTTGGACTATTTCAAAATTTCCAGTTTCCTGACTGCATGCATCCTACATGTTCAATTTCTTCTTGGTGTGAGAAAAAGTACTCTATTTTTAAGTATGTATAAGATATTGTGATGACAGCTGAAATCCTGTGTTTATCTGATTGAATGGCATGTGTTGGCAGATAGTAAATCCGAAATTAAACCATATTCTACCATCCTGCCAGTCATTGACTATTTTATCTAGCATCCCTAGCTAAAATAATTCAAAATTAGGTATGGAAAGTAACCCTTGTCCTTACTGTTCCTGTTCCAGCTACAATATGGAAAGATTTAATTCAAGTGACTCCAAACCTGCCTTGCCTGTTGGCTCACAAAAGCTCAGCAGGCCTTTTGGGATGTGCACTTATGAAAGACGCTCTCTTATTCAAAGAGGAAATCTCTCCTCTCATGTGGCTAGGAAACGCCAACTTGATTAGATGTTTCATGCTGCCCCTTTACAGAGTAGCTGCCCGGGATTCCCCCGAGCATGCCCAGGGAGCCCCCAGTGCCTTTTGTAGGTACCCAGCTCCTCCACAGATGACCAAGCACCACTCAACTGCAGCAGAAGTTTAAAGGAGCTGCCAGTTGAAAGTATAAAAGCTCATCCTTGATTGACAGCTCTTTTTTGGAGATAGGTATTAAAATCAGCCATCCCCTGTCAAAGCCTAATTAAATTCTGCTCGCTTCACAGCTATGAATAGGTGGATCAAAGAACCCCAAAATTAGGAGCTCTGCAACACAGGAAGATGGGAGTTGCGTGAGCTGTTCACTTAGTAGGCAGCTTCACAGCCCAAGGCTGTGAGTACATTGATTTTTTTTTTTTCCTTGGACCCCGCTCTCCTTGCCAGGCTCCATTTAATTTTGAGGGGGATACTTGCCTGGTGATTTTGTTAGCTGCACCGGATAAGGATCAGTAAACTTCTGGGGCTCTGCATGGCTCATAGGGCTGAGGCTGTTTTGCAGAGGAATAGACCCAGAGTCAGTCATTAATGCCAGGATTTTACAAGGATACAGCCAAATCTCATGAAGTGAAAACCCTTCCACTGGGTATAAAAGCACTGTTGGTCTTAAGAGCAGCAGCATTGATCTCAATACATGTAAGCTAGCAAAAGTATTTCCTCCTGCTTTTTATTCAGTGAGGTTTTCGTCGGTTGGTCGTTTTTTCCCCAGTGAATTTGAGAACACTGTGCATCTAGTGCTTTGAGTTTACTGGTGGGTTAATGCACTTTGTGTTAGTTCACTCGGATCACTAATGGTATAGAATCATAGAATCACAGAATGGTTTGGGTTGGAAAGGACCTTAAAGATCATCAAGTTCCACCCCCCCAGCCATGGGCAGGGACACCTCCCACTAGACCAGGTTGCTCAAAGCCCCATCCAGCCTGGCCTTGAACACTCCCAGGGATGAGGTAGCCACAGCTTCTCTGGGCAACCAGTTCCAGTGCCTCACCACCCTCACAGTAAAGAATTTCTTCCTAATATCTAAATCTCCCCTTTTTCAGTTTAAAACCCTTTGTCTTATCACTCCACTCCCTGGTAAAGAGTCCCTCCTCATTCCTCCTGTAGACCCCCCTTTAGGTACTGAAAGGGACTCTTAAGGTATCCCTGGAGCCTTCTCTGGGCTGAAAAACCCCAGCTCTCTCAGCATGCAATCATAGGAAAGGTGCTACAGCCTGTCTTCTGGAAGAGCTCCATGGGAGGCTAGGGCGAGAGGGTGCTCAGGGCCTACACTGTCACTGCCAGCACAAGGAACGATTAAAAGCTGCTGAGGGTCCCACAAACCAGAGGGCAGAGCTGGGAGCTGCATCCCTCTGCAGCAGCTGAGCTCCACTGACACACAGCCACCGCCAGCTGGAGATAGCTCAACCCACAGAAGGGAATCACAGTAAGAAGATGGACACACACCACCTGGAGAAATGACCACAAGCCTCAGCATATCCAAAGCCACAATAAAACTAGAATCTTCTGTTGCTTTCTGACAATTTGTCACTCCTTTTCATCAATTCTTTGAGAAGGAAAAAAGCCCTGCCTCCCCAGCAAACTAAAAGTACACACCAAATTTCCTAAAGGACCCTTCCCTCTACTGCAGCATGGGGGAGGCCGCTACATGTGTCTGTGCACGTCTGCCCATGCAGCCACTGACAGAGCAGAAATTTATGCTCTACAGCTGTACCTATATACATTTTAGGATTGAAAGTGTCCCTGGGTTTTATCTCAGCTCTTTTGCTGTAGCCTCCAGCAGGTTATCCAATTCCTCTGACTTAATTTCCCTATCTGCTTAAGGGACAGTAATACTTAGTTGTGCACTTACGCATCACTACAAAGAGGTACTGCCAAGCACAATCCACAGGACATGCCAAATGTTGTCATGCATATAGCTGTATGTATCGACAGGTTCCAAGCTGTATATATCAAGCACATATTTGAAACAGAAAACTGATCAAAAGGCATTCTAGACTATTTTATATGAGTGTTTCCATGTCATTGCCACCTTATGTCCTAACAAAATAACAACTCACAACAAAAATAAATCCAACTGCATTTCAGCACTCCCAAGTATTTCATGTGTATCCCCAGTACCAAGATATTTACCCAGCAGACAGCAACTACTTTTTATTATATGCAACAAGTTCCATCACAATTTACATCTTACCAGAAAATATACAATAGAAAACCAATGCTAACTTGTAAGAAATATTTCCTGATCCCATATCAAATTAATGGTGACAACCAACAAAGGGAGTGAAGCAGCTTTCATATGTGTAACAAATCCCTTTTATGAAACGCCCTTACTTCATCCCACCAGGACCTATTGTCTTAAGGCAATGGTGTACACAAGAAGCTTGCTGTAAGATTTTTAATTTATAAAACATCCTGTGGACTTAATCCAAAATTCAGTGAAGCCAAACAGAGGCTTTTTATTGTCTTCAGCGTGCTTGGATTGGCACCTATACTCTGTAACACCAGAAATAACATTTGCCTCCTCCTGAATTAGTTATTCTGATATACAGATTTCATTACTCTAAATCTTCAGATACTTCCTCAAACACATCCTTAACAGTCACAATTCAGAGCTGTCTGTCCCCATTAAATCTCCTTGACTACAGGGCCTGTCAGGAAGAAGTCCCGAACCTTCAACCATGCCACAATCCCACATTTTCCACTTGTTTACTCCATGGCTGCAGCCCTGTTTGCTCTCATTGCCTGACAAGACTTACCGTATGGAGACCAGTGGGAACAAAGCCACCTAAGTTAGATTTCCAAGGCATGCTCTCATGGAGTCCAAATCTCAGTTGTGGGAAGCAAAGAAGGGTGAAGAGATTTTTAATGCACCACAGGATCAGGCTACAAATGTCCTACCTGGTCCCTACACACTGGGTAAAATTTCTTCAATTTCTGTGGCAAGGGCTCAGTTTGCTGTTCTGAAGTCCATATCTATCTCTCTCTCACTTATCTTTGGGGACCTCATTTCCCATCTATCTCTTTTCTGTTGTTTTTTTTTGACAAAGTTCCTCCATTTCCGGCACTGACCTGATGCACTGAATTGGCTACATGCAGGGGTACACCTCAAAGAGACCGACATCTGTTTCTGCCCCGTTCTAGTACTGGTAAATGATGCTCTTGCTACTGGCAGTCTCCCCTTCAGCCTACCCTCTGCATGGTCTGATCCTCTGGTAATCCTATTGCAACCAACTAACAGATGGAAATACCAGCTTTGTAAAATAACCCAGGCATCTGCCCTATCCCTCGCAGCAGCTGTGATCCACTTCGCCAGAGGCTTTGCCTTTCCTGAGCACCATGCACATCTGGCCAGCTGTCCGGACAGAAAACTACCTGACCAAGAAAGAAAGAGCTGAGAGGACTGCAATACCACTTAGAAATGAGCTATGGTCAAGGCCAGAAGTTTTCACACACTACTTCGAAAGGTGAATGCTTCAGGCCCTATAAAAACTACTCAGTTCACAGCACTGTAAATTAAAATTCAGCCTCCTGGTATTATTACTAATTTCACAGAAACCATTAAAGCATAGAGCCTAGCTGACTGTCTGCTCCTTTCTGCATGACATCATGGTCTATAATTGCAGAATTACTCTCAAAGAGAACTTCAGTTAAGTATTTATGGCAAATACAAAGCTTTGGCGCCGCTTCCATCCACCTAGCAAGATTTAAGCAGGGCAGAGGTTCCAGACTGGTGATACGGTGTATTTGACAACCAACGAACTGTGTGATGATGTCCACAAAGTAATTCACCTAGCCTTAAGATCTTTACACCTGGCCCACCTTCAAATCCACTGCAGACCCGAGCCAAAACACCAGCCCCCTCATTTACTTGAACTCACGGCTACCCAAATGAGCCCAGCTTCAGGAAATCAGGCAATCTCTAGATCATTTGTCAGTCCTGCTGCTGGAGGAAGACAGACATACTCTCTCAGGACAAATTTTCATGCATTTGAGTTTTGAGATTCTTTGAATCCAAAGCAAAAATCTAAATAAAAATCCACATTACTGTAAACCTCCTGCAAGTAATGGTATTAATGGAGCGTTATAATATCATATCAAGAGCAAATACCCATTGAGGACCAGCTGTGAGAAAGCAACTCTTACTTAAACCATCATGTTACTTAGTCATCGAAAGAAAAAATAATACAAAACATGAGTAATAAAATTATTTAAGCTTTTCACAAATAGGGTGAAATGTTTTCTATGGTGGTCTTACTGAAGCTAAAAACCAGAAAGTTATTAATAATGCTTTAAAATTATACTTCAAGATGGAAAGCATACTTTGCTTAGAGTGAACAATAATTAAAAGTCCAAAGGTAATTTAAAAAAAAAAAAAGGCAAACCCAAACACAACAAAGCTCCACTAGAAATTTATTACAAGTTTAAAATATTAACAAGAACATTCCAAAGGAACAGTACCCAAGACTTTGTAGCAATCCCTGCCTCTAAAACAAAAGTAGCAACACACTTAACAACGAAACTCAAGACCAATTTAAAAGACAGTCAGAATATCGCTCCCTGGTTTTTGCTCCTGTTCCTACAGCTCTGCCCATATTTGCCAGATGAGGGCAAATTACTCCCCGTATCACATGGGTATCAGACATACCATGGCAGTTATCACTATGGCACAAGCCTATCCCCATGTTACCAAAACACATTAGAAACTGTAATACTTTCCAGTGGAGAAGCGCTTTTACCCACAGATCTCACACAGGTAAGTGTTACAGCCTTGTGACATTTCTGACAGATCTTTGTCTCCATGTGGAGATTTGATGTGCCCAAGTTGACAGAGCATAAGAGTAGCAAAACTAAACCAGGACCCTGGTGTTTTTTTTCTCCTGTTCTCTCTCAAACAAAGATGCCACAGGAAAAAAAGAAAATCCTATCAATCAGCACAAGCAAAGTTCACAAGCTTCACTGCACACCACCAGTCTTCTTCTGGCAAATCTTTTCAATGTATCCATGCACTGGGAGAATCAACAATGATAACTCTTTTTCCCCCAGTACACTGGCTGATTTTTAAAGGTTACTTATTCTCCTATAGCCAAGAACATCAGCTGCAGTGGAGGTAAGCAGCACTGCGGGAAGGTATCGTGGGAAAAAAACCTTAAAAGGATTGGTAAGGAGCTCTTTTTGAGGGCTTCTGAAGCTGGTAAAAGCCACTGGTCTCTGCTGGAAACAGGAAATGGAAGAAGGGACAGGCGTACTGGGAGGAGTATAGGGATGTTGTCCAGCTGTATAGGGATGAGGTCAGGAAGGCCAAGGCACAGCTAGAACTGAACTTGGCAAGGGATGTAAAGAAAAATGAGAAAGGTTTCTACAGATCCATTAACCAGAAAAGGAAGGTTAAAGAAAATATACCCACCCTGATGAGCAACAGTGGGAAACCTGTATCATAGAATCATTTTGGTTGGAAGAGACCCTTGGGATCATCGAGTCCAACCATCATCCCTACTCTACAAGTTCTCCCCTACACCATATCCCTCAACACCACATCCAGTCAATTCTTAAACACAGTCAGGGATGGTGACTCCATCACCTCCCTGGGCAGCCCATTCCAGTGACTGACCACTCTTTCTGTTAAGAATATTTTCCTAATGTCAAGCCTAAACCTACTCTGCTGCAGCTTGCAGCCGTTCCCTCTTGTTCTATTGCTAATTGCCCATGAGAAGAGACCAGCACCAACCTACTGCTTATCAACAGACAAGGAGAAAGTGGACATTCTGAACAACTTTTTTCCTCTCAGTCTTTACTGGCAACCCCTTTCCTCCTAGCTCGCATGTTGATGGCCCACAAATTGGAGACCAAAGTGACAATTCCCTTCCACTGTAAGTGAAGACAAGGTACGTGATCAACTGAGGAACCTGAAGATATACAAGTCCCAGAGTCCTGAAGGAACTGGCTGATATAGTTGCCAAGCCACTTTCTGTATTTGAAAAGTCAGGTTAAGTCCCTGGGGACTGGTAGAAAAGAAACCTCACACATATTTTTTAAAAGGGTAGAAAGGAGGACCCTGGGAACTACCGACCTGTCAGCCTCCCCACTGTGCCTGGGAAGATGATGGAACGGATCCTTCTAGATGCCATGCTTGGGCACACGGAGGACAGGGAGGTGATTCAGGACAGACAGCATGGCTTTGCAAGGAGCAGGTCCTGCCTGACTAACCTAGTGGTCTTCTATGACAGGGCGACTATGTTGGTAGATAAGTGATGACCTATGGATGTGATCTATTTGGACCTCTGTAAGGCTTTTGACATGGTCCCCCCACAACATCCTGCTCACCAAATTGGAGGGATATGGATTTGATTTGTTCAGTGGATAAGGAACTGGCTGGCTGGTCGCATGCAGAGGGTGGTACTCAATGGCTTGAGGCTCAGATGGAAAGCAGTGACAAGTGGTGTCCCTCAAGGGTCTGTGCTGGGACTAGTACTGTTTAACGCTTTTATCAACAATATAGAGAGAGTGACTGAGTCCACCATCAGCAGGTTTGCAGATGACACCAAGCTGTGTGGTGTTGTCGATACATCAGAGGGACGGGATGTCATCCAGAGGGACCTGAACAGGCCGTAGAGGTGGGCCCAGCTGAACCTCATGAGGTTCAACAAGAGCAAGTGTGGGTTTTTGGACCTGGGCTGGAACAATCCTCACTATCAACACAGACTAGGGGATGAGGCATTAGAAAACAGCACTGAGAGAAGGGACTTGGGGTGCTAATGGATAAGCTGGACATAAGTAGGTAGTGTGCACTTGCAGCCCAGAAGGCTAATCCCATCCTGGGCTGCATCAAAAGATGTGTTGCCAGCAGATCCAGAGAGGTGATCCTGCCACTTTACTCTGCTCTGTTGAGACCTCACCTGGAGTACTGTGTGCAGGTCTGGAGCCCTTAATATAGGAAGGACATGGACCTGATGGAGCAGGTCCAGAGGAGGGCCATAAAAATGATCAGGGGGGTTGGAGCACCGTTGCAACAAGGACAGGCTGAGGGAGCTGGGTTGTTCAGCCTGGAGAAAAGGAGGCTCTGGGGAGACCTCATAGCAGCCTTCCAGTACCTGAAGGGGGCCCACAGGAAGGCTGGGGAGGGTCTGTTTACAAAGGCAAGCAGTGACAGGATGAGGGACAACGGCTTCGAGCTGGAGAAGAGCAGATTTAGATTGGATATTAGGAATAAGTTCTTTACTATGAGGGTGGTGGACCTCTGGAACAGGTTGCCCAGGGAGGTGGGTGCGGTCTCTTCCCTGGAGACATTCAAGGTAAGGCTCAATGAGGCCCTGGGTCTGTTCTAAAGAAGCAATCCTGATCTAAAATATGAAATTATGGCAACAGTTTGTGAGGAATTTACAAATGGTCAGCAAGAAAATTGTACATGTCCCAGTTATTTATATGGTGCATGATTATTTGAAAAACAAGACATGATAGTCCTGTAGGGCTAATGTAAGACTAAAAAATAACCAGTTTGTAATTGTCCATATGTGGTACTTTGCTCAGCAACTAAAAGTTTTTCAGTTTCCTAAAGGTGAAAAAACCTGTAAAATCAGTCTAGGATTTAAAGGCAGCATCTCAGTATATTTCTTTTGATGGTCACTGAAACTTGTCAGGAAAGGGGCAAGAGAGTAGTTTAAAAATGCATTTGTTTTTACCAAGATATCCATCAATCTGCACAATTCACTTTTATGCCACACAAACACGATGACATAAAGCCCATTCATCTTTTCCAGCTTAATACCTACTGTCCTTTGAAGATACATGTTTGGAATATCTGAAGGCGACCTCCATTTTTCACAGTTACCAGTCATAGGGCAGCTGACACAGCCAAGATAATCCTGTATTCAGCGAAACTGGGGGAATGAATGGATTCTGATGAATGTAATTTGCTATCTCAGTGACAAATGGCAAATGTGAAGAGAGGGTACACATGCAAATATAACTGCGTTAAATAAGGGCTTGTGAAGGATAGTACTCTGAAAATATCTGATAGGCAGTTTTACAACAACCCTATGTTTTTGAGGAGATAAATCATCAGCTTACTTAAAGTTATCATTACAGTCTCATTGTGGACTCCACTGAATAAGATGGCATTATGGCATACAATCAAGCAGGGCGTTGTAATCCCACAGGCCAACTTTTTGCACCACATTTTACCTTACAACATGCATTTTTCAGTATGGTTTTAGTATAATTTGGGCTTAAATACCCAAATACCCCAAAGATGATGGCAATAATTATGAGCGTCCTAAGCCTGTTTGGGCACCCAACCCGTGGTAGACACATTCCCAGAAGATGCTATGTTCCACTGACACCAAAAGCTCTTTGCTGGATCCCCTGAACCTGAGGTTCTTCAAAAATCCTTGTATTCTTGATGCTTTTACCAGTTTTGTTGTACTAGCACACAGTAACTACCAATACAATTTCCACTCCTTCCCAGGGCCAGCAGGAGAATCAGTGCTACTTGCTCAGTCTATCACTTGAGAAAAAAAGAATATGCTTGAAAACAAAAGCATAATCTCCTCCTCGACACCATCTTTGTGCCTGCTGCAAGATTCTGAATATGAAACAGCCCCAGGTTTTAAAACCACCCAGACAGACCAAGCAATGGTTTGACCTACCCTTCAGACAAGTACTAGTAATTTAAATTTGAATGCTAGAGCCAGTGCCAGGAGGAGATCAAGCTGCCCAAGGCTGGGAACCAGCAGGGAGAGCATCAGGGATTCATGCCCTGGGAAGCAAAGCTCCCTCCTGCTGTACTGCCTAGGCAGGGGATGGCAGTGACTTCCAGACACTATGAGAAGTCACCAGGTCCCTGAGCAGTGGGAACTATGTGTCTGTCAGTTGTCAAAAGCTCTGCCTCCCTCGTTCTTCCTGTGGCAGAGCAGATGACCTGCTGCCACAGGAACAGGAGTGTGCTGGTATCTCATGGCTAAGACAGAAAATTTTGTCTATATATATTATATAGATATATATATTCTCTATTCTTTATTCAAGGTACAACACAGGTAGAGACAACAGTGGTGCAGAGTTAGAAATTACTCCCCACTGAGGGGACTAAAATTCCTGTAAAAGTTTGGTGTAGATAAAAGACCCCTTAAAAAAAACCAACTTGTTTTCCCAAGAACATAGGCTACATCACATAACTTGAAGCAGCTCCGAAACCATTGCTTGTACTAAAACCTGGACTGAATCTAATTTATGTAAATATTACCTTATCTCTGTCTTTGAAGAAAACGTTTTATGATTGACTTATCTGTCATTTATAGATCAAATTAAACTCATTAATGCAAGCTATTAAAGATCATTTTTAAAGGACAAGAGCTGATTTTCTCAAATACTGTATGTCTCTTATTCTAATGCTAGCGATAATCTTTTTTGCCATTAGAAAAAGACAGAACCAGGCAGAAAAGGAAGCTATTAAATTTCTACTACTGCTAGAAAAAAACACTTTCATTCCTAGGGTCCTCGCTCCTGTGTCTCTTCCAAAGAGGAGGTCAACTCAGGATCATTTGCTTACTGCGTGTCAGATGCCAGGTAAACTGTAGTTGTTTTTTTTTAAATGTCTATTTTTCTCCTTCCTACACAAAAGTTCTTTCTTCTTTTTGTACAAAGTCATTTCTTACAGTCAAAAGTACACCTTATTCCTGCCTAAGACACTTAGGTAGGTACAACAAAATAATGTGTGTTTTTGTTAAATAAGAGTGATTGTAGAATAATGAGTTATTTTCACAAGATTTCACAATGGTTGATTCCCAGTATTCTGAAAGAAACCAAATCAGGAGTCTGTATGACCTAAATGCAACCTCTGCATATTTCTTGCTACTCAGGAGGGAGATCAGGAGGAACAATGAGCAGTGAGACAAGAAAATATGATGTAAAATAGTTATTCCCCAAGAACTCAAGCCAGCAGCTGGGTCAAGTTTGGGGAACAGCTACACTTCAGAGCCTGGTTTGGGGATATTTCCACCTGTGAGAGCCTGGGACCAGTAAGAAAGATCTATGCTTGAGATATAAATATAGATTTTGCATGCAAGCTCTATCTGCGATACAGCCCAAATGTCCTCATGTGAAAGGTCATTAAGCCAGCTTGATACAAGTGATCAATGTCTTCCACAGAGGATATTGCAACTTATAGGTTGTTAGAAAAAAGAAAAAAAAAATCCACTGAGATATAAATGTCAACTGTATGCCAACATTTTTCACAATGATTGGGAGGGGAAAACAGAAATTAATGTCTTTTAAATTAATTTAAATAGATGGTAATAGGCTAACAGTTCTCTGAAAATAACCAACAGATGTTTCAGTACTTTACCAAGTCCTACCATCTAACCTTGGACACACCAATTCCACAAAATCCATCTCCTGGACCGAGCTCTGTTTCTGCAGCTGGAATGCTAATGATGGCTCTTAGTGCTTTCTGACTTCTACCAGTGTTTTTATTTCTGTGGCAGATCACGACACACAAGCCACAGAGGCGAGTATAAACAGATTTACATTTTATTATGAATGACAAGAAGATACTTTATTTATGATACGTTGCTAACCACAGATAACCTTCACTCTATCTGCTCATCATAAGACAAAAACCATCTAAATTACTAAGAAGTTGCTCAAATACAATTGAGAACATTAGCACAATTTATATGAACTGCTCAAATGTACTGATGCATATAAAGTCTCCAAAATCATTTATTGTCAAAATGTCAATGCTAAATGCACAAAAATGTAACTTACTTTATGCCATTAATTAACTGATGTTTGCACAGCACTTTGGAAATGTAAAAGCACTTTGAACACTGAGAGCTAAGCAGTATTATTTTTACTCGTGTGGACTCACTGTATGAATCATACATAATAATCACCTCTTGTGGAAAGTATTTTTGGTCTACAGCCAAAACCTAACCGAAGATTTGGCACTTCTGTTCAGTAAAGCATCTGTAAATGGTTTTGTTCGGGCTTCAGCTGGAAATTTCTGCAACACATTCATTACTGAGTTCTTCACAATACATATCAGGTATAAGGTGCCTTCACAGCTTTGTAATTAACACTGTACAGCAAGAAAACAAGTGTTTTACTGTATTCTCCTCATCTGCCCCAAACATTTGAGAATAGTGACTCACTAGTGTTAGCTGTGACTTAACTCCTTCTCTTTGAACTGTACAAGATGCAACAGGCTTAATGGATATAACACAGGATAGGGATTCCCCTTCACCTTTGTGAAAGCTGTAGCTCTCAAATTATTTTGTGATCTTCTGGTGAAAAGCATTACTGAAAAACTAGATGGTATTATCAATATCTACCCCCACTGTTACTCCTTTCCCTCTGATCACCCTCTGTCTGGGCTTTTTTTCCCCTCTTACCCTTTGTGACTGAAGAAATGCCATCACCATGAGTTTTCCTTCCCAAGTGAGAGTGCAGAGAGCTTTCACAAGGTCACATTTGATACTTACAAGCACATCTGTTGCATCAGCCTTGATATACTTGAAAGATATACTTGGCTATCCCATCTTCAACAAAATTGCTTCACTGTGGTTGTGTTCATGGGGGAAATCTAAGTCCAAAACAACCAGAAACCAACAGAACTTCACCATTCTCCTGTTCTGATTAGTTAACGAGAATGGTGATGACTTACAGCTGGCCAGAGTACCACCTGCAGTCAGGTCAGGCCCGGGTTTCCAGAGGTTTTGGCTTCCTGGCTGACCTGCTGGTGATATGCTCCATCATTGTTATAACCCTCAAATCAGGAGATATTTTATGCATGCCTCATATTTATTTAAACATGTCTATCCATAATATAAATTAGTCTGTGTGGGATTAACTTAGCCAAGAATTTCTCTTCTACAAATCTGTCCGGATGTTCAGATATAAAGAGTTTTAAAGAAACTTGCCTGCAATACACCCCACCCATCTCCTATTAACAACTACCCTACTAGACCCTTGATAGCTGATAAGTATATTTATTCAGTATAGGGTTTTTATTCTTGAACTAATGGAGAAAGAAAAACAACAGTGGGAAATATCTGATGTGGTTAACATTGATCTATAAAAGCTTGGAACTGTTTTCTCCACTTGAAATGGAGAAATTAATTTAGAGATTTTTAAAAAGAAAGAAAGGAAATTTCAACCAACTGACTTTGAACAGATGAAACATTTTACAGTGTAAGTTTACAAACCACCCCGGGCCAGCTCCACTGCATATCTTATCCATAAGGTAAACATGGCGAGATCATATATTGGTTCCCAGCGTCGTGTGGCCATGCAGGACCAGCACTCAGTCTGGCACAGCTGCCAAGCTGGGCTCTGGAGGGGCCCCTCTCACAAGCCAGGGGTGCTCTGAACACCTTGAGAGGGAGCTGAACTGCTGGAAATGCTGCTCAGCACCTGCTCTTATTCTGCCTGGCTCTATGGTGAGCTCTTGGTCTTTCCCACTCACAAAGCAACATCTTTATCTCATTTTAGCTAAAGAGAAAAAGGGAAAACAGAGGGAGGGCAGAGGAGAGTTGGCTGCTGTGCATGGAGCAGGCTGGCCCTGGTGTAAGTCAGTGTAGTTGCTGGGGGGGAGCGCAGCAATTTACAACAGCAAAGTCTCTCATTTGGCACCTCACTTTCCTGCAGCTGCTCTCTAGGTTCAGTAATTCTTGGTGTTATAGTACAGTCAAGATTCAAGAAATATATTATTCAACAATAATAAGTTACAGACTTACATAATACTCTCTGCTGCCTTTTAATCTGCTGTGGGTGGAGGGGGAACAAAAGAAAGAATGAAAGCACATCTCATGTAAATGTTGTAAATAAACCATTTCAATTTAAACAACCAATTCCCACAACGGACACGAGTCTACCTGGCACCTCTTTTCCATAATTCTTACCAATTCCCAGCCCTCTGCAACCTCCAGTGCAAAGAGGACAACGAGTCCTTGGTCTCATAGTCGGGGTAATTTGTGGCACTTTTCCCCGTTACACAGCCAGGACCTGACAGCGATGCCTACAGAGATGAGCGGCTCTATTCAGGTTTGTTACTACTGAATTAGACTGCCAGTACTCACGGAGCATCTGCAAAGCTGATCTCCAAGAATACTCCAACTGATTTAACTTCTGACTCCAACCTTCAGCAGTCCTGTCTTAAAATCCACACAGAATATCCCCGTATTTGCATTATTCATGATTATCAAACCCAAATTATTACTTGCTGTGAATGACATAAAACCTACCCAAAGCTCCATGATCTTGTATCTGGTAACTCACCAACAAATTCTGCTTCTATAAGTCTAATGTACTGAGCAACAACTTGAACATGTCTAAATCTCTGCAAAGCCAAATCAATTTTCTCACATATTTTCTGTTGTAAAAATATATGCTCCAGGGCTGTGATTTTTATGCCAAGTTTCAAAGCAGAATGACTGTATACAGTTAAATTACAACCCTCTAAAATGTGGATTTATAATACATATAATGGAAGTCCTATAACTATAACATTTCAAATGTGACATTCCTACAAACACCAGTTTTCAAGAGATGTTATATGATGGTTTGAACTGCCTCTTGATCCATGCCAAGATGATGCTTTTTTGAGGGAGGAAGATTTAAATTATCTTCCGATTATTGTACAGAATGAAAACAGCATCTTTCTCCTTAGAAGCCAACTCTGCCTACTAATAAGAGATCCCGTTGGAGTGATAGATGCTGTAGCTCCTGTGGGACTAACGCAGTTTTCAGTTAATACCTGCCTCATCTTGTCTGCAGAACTGAAAGCATACTGTTGCTATAAATGTCATATTTACATCCTTCACAATGCAAAATCATGACAACTTAAAAATCATGGCCCTTCACAAACTAATAATTGTGAATATCTCTTCTGTGGTGTCAGTTCTGTGCTTTTAGGAATCCGGGTCATGTTTTCACCTGTGATTTCCAGCTAGAAAGACTAAAAACATATTAAAAGCACATGCAATAGCTTAAAAAAAAAAATATCTTCATCTTGTATGCCTCCAAAGCTCAGGCTTTGAGAAAAACATCAAATATCTCAAGAGTCAGAAACAATGTCGACTGTGCTGTCCATTCTTCAGAAGTACGGGAAAAGGAGACAGCCGCCGAGGCAGAGGCATATGACCTAGCTGAAACTCCCTGATAGGATTTGCAGGATTGCTCTGGCTCCAAGCAGTTCATACTGAACTCAGTCAGGCTCCTTGATTACGAGGGGACTTGGGTCAGGCTTTCCTTGATAGCCTTTGAACACTTCTGCCTCCATGGATAAGAACAATGGGTCATATCCCTCCTGCCATTATCTGTATGTAAGCACCTCCGCATGGATATTTTCTCTTTACTGCACTGAAAAGGGAGGCAGTAGGTTTTTTTGCAGAGCGGGTCTTTTTCCTGCCTGAAACATCCGAGGGACTCTGAGGATTTGAAGCAGCAGCAGAAGGAACAGACCTGGGAATGAGCTTTTTTTTTGTGATGCACTTTTTCTTACCATATGCCCCAGGACGTACTGCCACTTGGATATGCATTTGTAGGCTTCATTTCCCTGCAGAACTCGTCCATCAGAGCCTGAAATGCAGCACTAGGGAATAACACCAAGGATAGGGAGGACCTGCTGCAGCAATGCTGCCAGGCACAGAGCAAACAACATAGCAGCAATTGACTATAGCTCACGCTGAAAAAGCTACCAATACACTACACTTCACTAAGAAGAAAGTAGCAAGAAAACTCCAAAATAACCTGAAGAAGATCCTCCCCTTCTGCCTTGGAAGCCTCCTCTGGGACTTTCTGTATGAGGTTTCAACCTGACGTAATAAGTTTACCTGGAGAGTTAATGACTTCAATAATGTTGCCTGTTGTAAACTCCCATGAGCGTGTGTTGCTTGATTCGAGAGTCCATGATTGGAGGCGGTGAGTGGAGCAGTGCCGCAGACAGGATTCCTATAGTGAACATCGCCACAGCTCGAAACAAAGCCCCTCGCTTTACAGTAAACAGTTTAGCCACAGACAAGTTTTAAAGCCTGCTACTAAACACATTCTGGCAACAGAAAGTAGCTATTAAAAATATTTTCAATCAGAGGAACTGAAACGTGCTCTCTTTTCAAAAGAGGCAAGTATACAAATCACTGCTCTTAGGAGATTTTATAGGTTTTTTTTACCCTGTTGTAACATTCAGAACCGTCTACTTCCCTTTTATTCATGCTGTGTTTATTTAAAAGGTTCAATCTGCTTTAATTCAGAGCAATTTTGATTGTATTTTTTTTCCATCATTCTTTCATGTCCTATTCTTATTCTCTTCTTCCTTTTTTCCCTCCCCCCACCCAGTGAAGCCAAGCTACAGCAGCTCATCCAAGGAAGCAAGGCAGCCTGAATTTTATCTTGCTGTTATTGTGATATAGCTGCAGTGGGCAATCTGATCTCATCAAGAAACAATTGCAGTAAAGATATCTAAGTGGATGTCACAGCTCTGCTGAAAGATAATAAAGTGAAATGAACTAAAAAACCAATCTTTCCAATACAAATCACATAGTTAAGTTGTAGTGATTTGCAAGCAGATATGAGTGCGGGAGGAGGAAGACATAGTCAGAAATGCCCAGCTAACACTTTTAAATGATTGTTAACACATTTGGTGAGTGCATAATTAAGGGATTTACAACATTAAAACCTGGAACTGTTGTGCAGGACTACACTAAATAAGACCATTGGTAACAAAGGGAAAGGGTGAATTACACCACCTTTCACTGCAGTGTGAACTACTGTCTCCTAAGATAAACACTATTGATTGTTTTTAAGCCTCCTCTCTATTAAAAAGAGACTTCTAATTTTGGGAAATCAATAATAAAAGATAGCAGAAACCCGCAGATTCTGTCCACAGAAGCCTGCAAACAGGAAAGGGCAGAACCTCACATTAAGCTGGAAGATCACCCCTGATTTGCTGGGTGGACGACTTGCCCCTCGAGCCGAGTTCTTCTTAGTGATGAATCTGCACCAGCATCTACAAACTTTCTGACTGAACAAAATCGTCTTGCCACACGTGTTTGAAAAATATATATTTTTTTTCATTTTGATGTCAACTCTGCCTTCAGTGCCTGCAAATTAACTCCTTAAGTAGTTTAACAAATATCTTTTCTTTTCCAAACCAAAGACTTTTGTTAGAGACCAAAATAGCATCAGCTTTCAAGCTGTGGGGTCCTTTCTTCTTCTTCTGTCTATTTAAGAGCAAAGGAATGGTGTGGTAGTATTGAATTACCAGTACTGATATGTTCAGAGGCTGTTTGGGTCTCTGCTTTCTGGTGCGGGTTTTTTGGGGAGAGGGCTGTTTTGAAAAGCACATAGTATATAGGCCAAACAGACAATGCCAAATCTCTAAGAACAGATATACACAGAACACTTCATAAACCACATTTGGGCAGACATTGTGCATTATATACCATGCAAGATGCCCAACACGCCTTCCAAGAAAAACACCAACATGGACTGAACACAGGCCAAGGATTTTCTCATTAGCATGAAGAGAGGTTAGGCAGGCACACAGCGTTTCCCCCTTCTGTTTTCCATTTACAGAGGCAACCACTCCTAGGCATATTATACCTAACACACCACTGGATCCTCTACAAAGAAATAGTTGTGGTTTTCTCTTGACTTTTGCTACTAAACTCCTGTCTGCTTGGAATTCACATGATTTCCTTTGGAACTGGTGAGGTTTACCATAATATGACACTGCTTTTCTTACAGTCTAAGAGGGAACGGTCAGCCCAGGCTGGTATTAAACCAGCAATTTCACTGGTGACTCTTGTTAAAACAATTACCTGTGGCCATTATTTAAATGCATCACTTAGTCTTTGACAGTGAATTGTTTTAGTAAAAAAGAGGGAACAAAAATACCAGGAGACAATTGAGTGGTTGACCCTATAAATGACAGTCTTATAAGAACAATAGAGGAATTTTTAATAAAGTAATCACAAACAGATTAATAGCTCAGAAAGCAACAGGGGATTTTCTCTTTCACAGCAAAGGGATTTTCAGCAGAACCAAACCAGTCCTCGTTTAAGTAGAAACGTGCTTATCTCTATCCATCTCCCCTGATCGCCTCACTTCTCACTATAAAGGGAAATCAATATGAGGACTTGTTATTCAGAACAGTCTCAAGAGTCAGGCACTGTGATTGCACCTCTAATCCTGCAGGAATCTATTTCCAACATCTACATCAAATCAAATGCAACAGGCACATTGTTTACAGCTGCTTTGCAAAGCCTACAATATAGGAAAGCAAATAAAACCAGCTATAGGGTATCCAAGCTGACCTCCTGCCTCTGGGTCTCTTAGCCCCAAGAGTACTTGCACTGAAATAATCCTTTTGATTACATGCATTTCTAGGATTGAGACCTCTGCGAGCAGAGAACATGCCTCGATGCCTGTGCATGGATTGCTCTCATACTCATTTGGCTGACCAATTAGGAAAACAAGGGCAGAGTAAGGGTTAAACATCGATCTGGCGTTCCCTTGGCACGATTGTATAGCTGCTGCTAACAACACTGGTGGCAGTTTCCTGAGCTGTACCTCACAGCATGACGGGAACAACTTCTGATCTGATGAAAATTCCTCCCCTCGCTGCAGAAAAACACCCTATCGTTTAAAAGTTTTGAATGTGCTAACAGCTAATTTATTAAAGGCACTCCTGCAGTGTCCGTGTTTACAGGGCTCAGGCTGCATACAAAGGCAAGGCCTATTCAATGCACATAAGGGGAGCAGAATTGAGCTGTATTTTTGGAAAGGCAGCACAGTGTGCCAGAAGAAGGGCTGGACTGATGAAAGGAACAGCTATGGTGTTGTGCTGAGACTTCTTTCAGCCTTGACTAAAAAGAGCACAATTATGGACTAGAATAGAAGAACAAATAAGAATAACATTGTATTATGCAGATTTCAAAATTAAATTAGTTCCGGTCAGATTACAAGTACTGAGAAATACAAAGCTTTCCTAGATGCCAAGATACACTAACGAAGCAAAATGTACATGAGGGCAATTATTTCAACTGATTCCTTGTTGTAGTGTCTTCTCTTTCTAGGAAGGTTTATGCTCTTCCTTATAAATGCTAAACTAAAATTTCTCTGCCCAAAAGCTGGTCTCTGCCTCCGAAGCAGGGGCATAAAAGGGACAGGCGGGAAGGGAGGTTCTATTTTCCAGAGACTTTTGCTTTTAACCAAGAAAATAAGACACCTTCCACAAATTTTAAATGAGACAAATCCCCCTATCTTCTGCGCAAAAAACCCTGTAACAGACGTTTTCAGCCATCTCCAATAACAATCACATTCCAGATGTCTCTCTCTGACAAGCTGTTAGACTGCCAAAGCCTGAAAATGGACGAAGTCCAAGAAAGAATTAGATGTCCTCTACATCTTACAATGTTACCTCATTACCTGCAAGTAAATATTAGGCATAACCTGAGTTTAGAAAATAAGGCTAAGTGCACGGAGCACCTGGTTAACAAGCTAATGGGCTAAATAATTCTGTATAATTTTCAGACACTAACACTTATGTGTTAGATTTCCTTCTCCCAGCTGTGTCGCTCTGCTGAGAAGTATTCATAAAATAATCTTAACAACTTTGCAGTGTTCATTTAAATTAAATATATACACTTCAGCTTTCACTAAAATACCATTGTTAGAAGCCAGCCACTTGATGTGTTGTCAAGTGACACTCTAATGAGTATGATTTTTAATTGGCTTTAAGTAGCTGAGGGGAAAGAAGTACAACCATGGATCGAACGCCGTGCTGGAGGTGTGCGTGTCTGAGGTACTGCATTGTCCCTCAGCCTCTGATGTGTGCTGTACTAAAATACGTGCATAAATAAACAGTTTGACATTACCTATTCCTTACTTCATTCAGACTATTTTTAAAGTATCAACTTAAAATACATTCACAATATTTTTGTCTCTGTGAATAAATTTACATCCTAAGTAGCACTAATTATAAGAAATTATGTTCTGCTCCTCGCCATGCACAGTCCGTACCATTCACATACGTCTACAGTAACAACTTCCTTGCCCTGGTGGGGCCCCAAAAGAAATGGCGTGTGGTGCTTCCAGTCACATGTATGATGAGCTGCTCTGTGCACCATTTCTTCCTCATTCAACTTTACCTTTTGCCTATCCCTTGCAATTTTTTAGCCTCTCAGGTCTCCTTGAAATTAAAAACAATGTTCATAAATCCTTTACATGTTTACTATGCTCAATCCTTTTGAACTTCCAATGAAGCTGTTGGCTCTTAATCACCTTTGCTCCAACTCCTGAAATCTCATTAACTCTCCACTTGCCCAGGCTTCTATCCTACTGCTGTCTTGTGGTTCCCCACCTCTCAAAGCAGTCATGTCACAGTGCGTTAGGTAGTTTTACCATCTGAATTACTGTTAATATCTTATTTTACCTCAAAAAGCATAATGGTTATCTTCCATCTGTGTTTTTCCTACAAATGGGCTATTTCTGCATCTCTGCCCCAGCCTTTTTCTGTGCACAGCTGGCTAGTTCCACCTCACCCTAGAAATGGATTTATATCTAAGTTCTCCACCAAGGACTCATTAATCTCCTGAAGCTGGTCAGCAGCCTTTTTAGTGTTTTTGCTCCCTGCACCAGAAAGGCACCTAAACAACATTTTCTGCCACCGTTCTTCTCAGGGAGGCACAGCGGGAGAGTTTTAAGATGACCTTGATGTCCTGCTGGCTAAGCTTCATTAGTGCCCAGCATGATCGACCACAGGCAGATGTGGGTCCACGTTGCTATCAGAAAAGCTGAATGGCAATGCTCCACAGTGGGGATGCTGGGAAAAAAAAGTCAGGGGCAGGAAAAAATTAGTTTGGGGTAATGCACGGAGAGCCCACAGGAGGGGATTAAACCTGGGGGTTTAATCAGTAGGGGCCCACTATGCTCTTCACAGCAGTGTCAGGGCTGAGAAGTCAGGCGTTATTGCAATGCCAGTGGCTGCTCAGCTTATGGATCAGTAGTTTTTGCAGCTATGGATCTCTTACCTTGTCTGTACCTCGTCTACCGTGATATTGGCTGGTAGCACTATTGGGCTTATCATCTCTTTTAGTCATCACATTACTGTCTCTGTTAAAAAGCATCCTATATCAACCCTTTGAGGTTTCTTAGATTGCTCGAAATATTTTGCTTATAAACAAGTCTGTGACATTTGACATGAAGTCAGCCATAATTATAAGCTGCTGAAAATACATTAAAAGTAATCTGACATTTTTTGGGTCTATATACCCTTGCAGTGGTGATAATATGCACACACTAGGCTGAGAGGCCAAAAATACTTCAATATTCATTTGAAAAGGGCCAGAAAACATCCCTTCTGAAGGTTAGGTATTACGTTAAGACAAATTTCTTATTTATGGATGACAGTTCTGTAAAAGTCACCACAAGGCCAGAGGAAGAGGGCAAAAAACACATTTCATACACTGTCCTTCTAGAGTGTAACAAAGAAAAAAGTCTTGATGCCGGGAAGGACGATTTCATTGCAGAGGTAACTAAAGAAATTCATTGCAGAGCACTACCGAAATTCTGCCGTCCCTTCCTACTGCATCATCTCTCGGGACTATCATAATTTTACCTATTAATGCATGCATCAATCTCAGATATTCAGAAGAACCTGAATTATTTGGACCACATATCTGTTAGGTTTTCAGAAGCTCTGGCATTAACAAGCTGCTTCCTTCCATGATTTTGATTATTTTTCCAAAGCTGCTGGAGATTTTGATGGCAGTCATGCACCAGATTCCACAACAGATTTTAGTCCATAAAAGAAAATTAGGCAGAAAAAAATTCTCACTGCTTGTTTATTCTGCGTTTCCCTATTTGTCCCATATATTCCAGGAAATCCCGGTCGTCACATGGATCATAAAGGCTAAGCCAATTCCTGCATGAGGACACAGCCATCAGCTTCCAATGCCAATAACGAGCCATAAGACCAAATCCAAATTACTTAAAGACTGCTGGCAAGGTGTGGGGCTGTTTTGTTTGGTTTTTCACTTTTTGGTTTCTTTGGGGTTTGGTTTGGTTTGGTTTTTTTTAAGTTCTACCTTTTATTGAGCAAAAAAGAAGGTAACCTCCAGCAGAGATCAGTTATTTCTAAAGGTATATTTAAGATCAAAATCAAAACACTGATTTTTGACAGTCTCAAAAAATGATACCGGAGCAGGATTTGCAAACAGAAACTGCAGAACCAATCTCTGGGGCAGTGTCTCTGAAGAGACATGTCAAATTTGTTCACTGGCTAAGTCCAGCAAATTCTGTCATCATTTGGTACCACAGAAATGTCTGTCAGAAAACAAAGAAAAGCCTTCTTCTAACAGTTAAAGGATATTTAAAGATTCGTTACTTATGCTCTCTCTAATAGTCTGCTCTGAGCCTGTGGCTGGGGACTAATTACAGTAACTACTGAAAAAACAAAACATATATTATGCTGCGTATTTTACTCAAAATATACTATAATGAATTTCAATGGGAGAAGAAAACCAGGGTATTTAAATCTCCTGGCAGAAATGTGTATTTATGAAACTCAGCCCCTAGGATGAGGCGATAAGAAGAAACCATTGTTACTTATATGCTAACAAGATTTCTGACATATGTACCCCTGTAGGTGAAAAAGCAGACACCCACCCACCCCATCCCACCCTTGGGAATAAACTTGCCCTTTAACATTCAACGAATTGTAGACTAATTCTAACCTGACAAGTACAAGCTAGACAGGACAATTATTCTCAGAGAGCAAACAGTAATTATGAAACTTAACACTGCTTTAAAGGACCCATTTGCAGATGAGACAGGGGTTTCTAACATTTTCTCTATTTTTTTTTTTCATTCCTTTTTCTTTTCCAGTCAATAAAAGCAGCACCTATTCCTCCCCATTCCTGTTTTTAGACAGTCATGGCTTTGTTTTGGATGTGATTGAAGGAAGAGAACTTGTAATTCATAACATATTGTTGTCAAAATCTTTATGCCATACCTGCCAGATGGCTCGATAAATAAACTAGGAACATCGATAAACACAGCAAAGAGCTGCTCTTTAAAGTGGAAAGTATGGTCCCAATCCTTGCTAACGTACACAGTGCAGCTCTGGCATATGCAGAGGACACCCGGGAGATGCTCTTGCTTGCCCCAGTGAGGAGCTTGGCTCGCTCACGGCTTTGTTGGCTTAGATCAGATGAGCTGCTCTCAGTGCAGGTGAGGAGGAAACTGCCATGAGAGTGGGAGTCCCGGGGCGCTTTGAACCCTCTTTTTCTGCACAGAGATATGCTGGTGAGAGACCAGGTCATGCACGGGTCCCAGAAAGCACCTTGTTCCAGGGGCTGAGGACGCACGGATATGTCCTTCTGTTTCCCCATTTCACAGGGCAGCTTCTCTGCATAAGCATGGTTTCTTTGCTTCTTTTTGGGCACCAAACCCATCCCAATTTGTAATGCCCTTTGGCCTTGCAAACTGGGGACAAGCTTTCCTCAGCCTCTGTGCTGAGTTGCACAGAAAGGAAGGAGAATCTGCTCTGTTGTCAGACCAACATGAACGTGAAAAGATCCAGGCGATTCTGAAGTGAAAAATTACGATCAGAAAAGTCCCTCCTTTTATCTTACACATTAAGGAATAAGAAAAAAAGAAAACCCAAGAATAAAGAAGAAATCATTTCAGCTTTCCTGCACAGAAGGGCAAAAAGCAGCTTCAGCTACTAACTTCATTATTTTTGCAGTCTTATAACTTACAGCTCAAACAAACTGCTCTCAGTTCTAACATTTGTTTCTGGTTTCAGACTAGTAGAAATCTAATTTCCTTCTCCCCAAGAGCAAATGTCAGCACAAGCGGGATCTGAAATTTGTTGCTTGACACCTGCAGCAAAGAGCTAAATTGAGAGTAATATTTCAAAGAGGTACTTGGGAGGTATGCGCTTAAATTTGGTTAACAGACAAGCGGGCTTGTGTATGTTCCTCCCGCATACTGCCTCTAACACATATCCCCCATCACCCTGGATTGACGTAAGGCAAAGGAAAGGGAACTGCTACAACCGCTCTGATTGGAACCATGCAGGCCAAATTCAGTGTTTGAGGAAACTTCATAAGTCTGGCTTCAGAAAGGAGTATTATGATTTTACGCTTCTAAACACACAGGCCAGAAGAGCCTGCCTACCTTTTACTTCATTTGCTAGGGTAACAGTAAAACCAGCCTTCAAATACAATGAATGTCCAATATTTGTGATTTGGGATAATTCCAGAATAAAATTCTGACGGCTATGCACAGTCAGCATCTTTTCTCCCTTGCTTTGGTGTCTAGATTTCTACTCCGCCTTGGGCAATCTGCAAGAAATCAGTAACCAGTACTGGCTGGGAGCCAGTTGCAACCCTGTGATCCCTGCAACCCAGGGATTTCTGGAGAGTTTATGACACTCAGTCTCAGGTGAATAGGTATTCAGAAATTCGGTATTTAAATGTAACAAACCAGCACATTTCTGTAATGATATTTATTGATATTTGTTCCAGCTAATCTGTAAAATGCACTATTCCAACACAACTGTTGGGCAGTGCAGCATGTGAGTTACATCTACTTTGGTACCTCCGTTCAGGCTCAGAAAGCTGGCTAACTCCTATCCTATTCAAATCTGACTTCCTGCAACTGAAGCTCACAAATCCACTATATTTCACTGCTTAACCGGTACGACTTGTATAATCTTTTTGGTACAACTGCTTGGCACAATTCTGAAATTTGAAGTGCAGGGTTCTCATTTTGGGAACCGGTCCCTGGGCTGGAAAGTGGTAATATTTTGAACTACACTGGCAACTTCTGTTTGAAGATGTCAAAGTGTATTTTTCAGTTGTCATGTCAACCTGAACAGACATGTATCTCATTTATATATAAACAAATGCATTCTCAGGACAACTGAGCCATAGAAATGTAAGCAGGGAAGCAGGTTAAGATTAAAAATCAAATTGTCTGCCTTTTTGTCCTCTGCTACAAACACGGGAACACAACAACAACATATATGGTATTTCAACTTAATAGAGCACAAATGATGTAAATTAACATTGCTTCCATAACGCAATAGAACAAAGCAAAACTAAAAGGATGCGACAGATCTTAAATCGATCTAAATTGGCATAGCTCCATTAAAGTCCTAGGGACCAAGGTTGCAATCCATTGTCCTCAGTACAGAAATGGCAATATTTGAATAGGCAAAGAATTATTAGAAATTCTTCTAGCGTGCAGCTTCTTTAATCTTAAAATCAAGTGATGCCTCAAAGGCGCTAACTGGAAGATTGCCATTACTTTCAGCACCCTCTTCTAAAGCTGCTACAGAACCAATAATTAATGCAAAGGGCAGATTATGTACATGCAGTAGTACAAACATATTAAAAGTTCTGATTTAAGTAGGAAAAAGGATTGCCTGCAGCCTGCCACCCACAGGGACCATTCTACTATTTTTAAGTCAATTAGTTCAACTTCTCTCAAAAGTTAGCCCTCTCTATCCTCGTTAGCGGTGACAAACAGTTTACTGCACTTATTATTCCTTTAGCAGCTCATTAGAACTGGAATACATTAGTGCCAAATGATCTAAAGGTCATTTATAATCAATTTCTTGAAATACAAAAGACACAAGGATCTAAAATCTCCAGAAGGATTGGGATTACTGTTACATAGGATGACTTAGAAAACTGAAACAGAACCCCAGCAACATCTGTATTTGTTGATCACCACTTCAGAATTAAAAGGAAGTGGGAATCACTGTTTCCCATCTCCTACTGAAAAAAAATGAGATTATTTTATTTTCTTAACTTTCAAAAGTGGAACACATTTAAAAAAACAACAGGATGATTCTCAGACACTGCATTGATGGGGAGCACTAATGAACCAAGAGCAGGAAGAGTATGACTGACCAATGTATGAAATGCAGTATAATCTTTTAAGTGCCATATTCCCCATTAAATCTGTTTGTTTTCCAGGATAGTGGCTGCACAGATCTAGTAGATCTCGACCCAAACAATAAATTTCATTCTTACTTGTACTGGGCTTTTCCAGAAATGTTGTATTATGATAAAAATTATCAGATGCATTTTATGAAAAAAAGTTAAGCTTTCTGCATGAAAAATTAATCATTACGTATAATTACAACATAATAACAGAAATTACTGGATAAATAGTCTCATCAATTCCTATAAGAAAATGCCTCTAGATGCCTTTAGTTGAAACTAATTGAGTTGAACACAAAAATAGTCTGAAAGGCTGAGAATTTATCAGAGAATGACAAGCTTTTTATATATTTTGGAACTATTTTATGATTTCTATCCCATGGGCATAACACTTTGTGCTTCATTTTTTAAAAAAACTTCCATAGAAATATTATCATTACCTCCTAAATCTTACAGTAATTTTTCATAAGGGAAACACTCTTCACATTTGGGGAAATCTTTAGTACATAAAAAAAGGCTTAAATCCATATGCATTAGTCTGTAAAAAAACAATGAAACATGTATTTAAAAACAGGAGAACCAAACCAAATGGAAGGTCTTAAAGACTCAGTGCAACAAAAAATTCTATCTAAAATGGAACAAGGAAAATGGTTTACAGTCGACACCTGAAGAGAGAGACTGTTTTAAAAATATAGATATAAATAAAGACTGGATAAAGACCTTTTTAGATACCTGTGCAAACCAGCCCTAGTGTGGCTTTGTATCATGAGCCCTGCCAAGCTCAGAAGGAAGAGCTGAGAGAGAAATCATAGAATGGTTAGAGTTGGAAGGGACCTTAAGCATCGTCAAGTTCCAACCCCCCTGCCAAATGTCAGTCCTAAAAGAGCATGGATTGTGCTCTCCCCTCAGTGAGCAGCAGCACAGAGGGTAGCTCAAGGTTCACAGCCAGTGTGCAGAAAGCTGGCAGAGAGCTGAAGTGAAGCAGAGAGGTGTCCTTTGAGAATATGGGGACCTCAGAGAGCATTGCTGTGTCCTGCTGGAAGCATCCTCTGCAGGTCAGAGGAGACAGACAGGCAAGAGGTGATTTACTACCAAGTTCCTTTCAGCCATAAAGCATGATGCTTTTTGCCAAGGCTGGGATTTTACATTTGAAAATTTAGGTTAGAAGCAAGGGAAGGTGACCAAGTTAAAGAAAGTTAAACAATTTACAGCTCCTCACCCGAGCACAGTAACCTATCACTCCCAGCACTAACCGTTCATAAGTGAAACACTTTAACTTGCAGTACAATACTTCAACCTCATAACTTTATTTCATGTAGACTTTTTAAGCAACATCATAAGCCATTTAAAATGGAGCATTATGGAAACACTTGCAATTTTTTTATATATGGACAAATTAGAGCTGCTGACAGTAGCTTCTAATTTTACCCAAACCTATGCAGGTCAAAAAGACAGTTTTATAAAAGCATTAATGCTTTCATGCTCTGAATTAATGTAGAGGAGGCTCAATTAGTCAACTTCTTTCCTTAGGGAGAATCTCTCCTCTCTATGTTTATTTTAATTAAATACCAAACAATGTCACTAAAACACATCCCCAACACAGTGCAGGAAACACGGTAGTTAATCCGATTTTTTTTCTTTTTGAGGATATAAAGACAAATGCATTCAGAGAAAGGGATAACTGCTTTTCAGATGCAGAATTCATATTCCCTACCTAACATAATAAATTGGAAAGTACAAATATATCTAATGCATATTCATGAAAGGCAGCATTTTGCTGCTCTATAATATCCAGAATAAAACCCTGTAGAAGGTCTGTGCAGCGTATTCCGAAGGTGATCTGACATGTAGGCAAGAGCAAAGGTGCAGACACAGCAGGTCAGGTGTTGGGTGCGAACCAGTGAACCTCTTTGCTTGTTATGTTAGTAACGGTTAAGGATGGCAAAGATCCATGCACGGGCACCCGCTCCTGCACCCACCTGAACCTACTTAGTGACCCATGCAGGCAAGACCATCAGTGTGTACAGTGACAGGTGACAGGTACACCATATACTGTTCTTGAGTATTCCCTTTCACTTCATTAAAAAAAAAAAGTTTGTTGTTCTCAAAAACAGCTTGAAAAGTCCACTTTTCAAGCCAAGTAGTCTGAGACATTTTGCAGGGCCCAAGCATTCAGCATTATTAATGTTCTATAAGCTTTTTCATCATGTCATTACTAAATAAAACATCAGCTGAACTCTTCTAAAGTTCTACAGATATATGAGGCAGTTGTTAACTATATTTATATGAGACATTTCTGCCTTGCTGCTATAAACTATTCTTACTGCAGTAGATTCTGATTCAGCACTTCACTTTCAGGTGGAAAATTAATGGAAAAAAGGAAAAAAAAAAAGGTTTGTTCATTTCCTATGGAAACACTAAGGAAAGTCATACTTAATGAACTTGGGTGCAAACACATTAATCTCATAAGAGTATGCATCCATACCTGATAAGCAGCTGTACGTGATACCAGCCAATGCAAGAGAATTAGTAATAAGGGGTTCCCTATAGTTAAGCCAAAATTACTGTAAGTGTTCCAAAGCCAGGTACTATTTTTCCCTGTGCTCAGCCTATCAAGGAATGGCTGGACACCACAGGTGCTCGAGGAAATGAAGGAGATGCCTCCAGGCTAAGATACTCTGCAGCAGCACCTTTTCATAGACTCATAGAATCGTCTAGGTTGGAAGGAACCTTTGAGGTCGTCTAGTCCAACAATCAACCTAACTCTGATAAAGAAACAACAACCCATAACTAAACCATTCCAATGCTTAGTAACCCTTTCAGTGTAAAAAATTTTCCAGATATCCGAATCTGAACCTCCCCTGGTGCAACTTGAGGCCCTTTCCTCTTATCCTATCGCTTGTGACTTGGGAGAAGAGACCAACCCCTGCCTCCCTACAAACCTCCTTTCAGGTAGCTATAGAGAGTGATGAAGTCTCTCCTCAGCCTCCTTTCTTCTAGCCTGAACAACCCCAGCTCCCTCAGCCTCTCCTCATAAGGCTTACTCTTCAGACCCCTCATCAGCTTTGTTGCCCTTCTCTGGACCCGCTTCAGCACCTCAATGTATTTTTTTGGTAAGGGGCCTAAAACTGGACACACTACTCAAGGTGGGGCCTCACCGGTGCCAAGTAGAGAGGAACGATCACCTCCCAAGTCCTACTCACCATGCTGTTCCTGATACAGGCCAGGATGCTGTTGGCTTTCCTGGGCACACTGCTGGCTCATGTTCAACCAACAGTCGACCAATACCCCCAGGTCCTTTTCTGCCAGGCAGCTCTCCAGTCACTCTTCCCCAAGCCTGTAGTGCTGCATGGGGTTGTTGTGACCCAAGTGCAAGACCCAGCACTTGGCCTTACTGAACATCATCCCATTGGCTTCAGCCCATTCATCCAGCCTGTCCAGATCCCTCTGCACAGCCTTTCTGCCCTCCAGCAGGTTGACACTCCCACCTAGTTCAGTGTTGTCTGTGAACCTGCTGAGGGTGCACTCGATCCCCTCATCCAGATCATTGATAAAGATGTTAAAGAGAACTGGCCCCAGTACTGAGCCCTGGAGGACACCACTTGTGACCAGCTGCCAATTGGATTTAACCCCCTTCACCACCACTCTCTGGACCCAGCCCTCCAGCCAGTCTTGAACACAGCAGAGAATACTCCCATCCAAGCCATGGGCAGCCAGTTTCTCCAGGAGGATACTGTATCAAAGGCCTTAATAAACTCCATGTAAACAACACCCACAGACTTTTCCTCATCCACAAAGCAGGTCACTTGGTCATAGAAGGAGATCAGGCTGTTAAGCAGGACCTGCCCCTCATGAACCTGTGCTGGCTGGTCTTGATCACCAGGCCCAGCTTTTGCTGGAGGAGAGGGAGCTATAGGGTCTAATGTACAGAGTTGGTGGCAGGGGACAATATGTAACTCCCATCCAGCCCGTGTCTTCTTCTAAAGGGCATCCAGGAAGGTTTCTTTCCCTTCCACTCTCCTACCCCAAAAGTACCAGCCACAGGAGGACAGAGACAGGGGTGCATCAAAATGAAACACTTTGCCACCCAGGGCTAAAAAGAAAATAAATATAGATCAAAAGAGAGATGAAAAACAAAACACAGCAGCTGAAAGAACAAAAAAGAACAGCTAAGATGATAAGGACAAGTATTACTTATTTATATATGGTGAAGACCACTTTAAATAGCAAAACCAGAAAGCCATCCAGGGTTAAAATCCCTCCCCTCCAAATACATGGGAGTCCAAGGGCTTCGCACTGCATTTTCTGACCTGGCCAATCAGCCACAGAACCCCCCACTACCACCTCCCCTGCTCTGCCCCACCGCTGAGGAGCAGGGAGAGGAATTTACTTCCTCTTATTGACTGCAGGTTTGGAGTGGAGATGGAAGACAAAGGCCAATGCTGGTAAATGCAAGACAGAAGGTGAGGTGCCATAAGGTAAAAAATTTAGATTTAAAGCTTTTCTCCTGTTTCAGATCATATTTGCAAAGCTTTGCGCAGCAAGATCTCCCAGACACACTGAAATGTGGCTTTACAATGAGACCTATGTGTACAAGTTAATGGCAGTAAAATCCTAAACTCTGCATTTTCACATGCCTTGAGTTTAGTTCCAACCCAATTTTTGAACTAAAGCATTTCTGCATTTAGCAGCAATCTTGCTAATAGATGGCCACTGACCATGGGCTCACATCCAAAGTATGTTAACTTCGCCTCAGTTCTAAAACACAGGAACTACTGGGTTAGAATAGACCGAGGGTCCATTATCCTTGTTAGTGCCAGATGCTTCAGAACAACTTCGATTAAATTTTGCTGCTAGCAAGACTAATTCACATACTCAGCTGAAACCAAGACAGAGGCGAGCTCCAGACCAGATTTTGACCCTTACTGTACAATTTACACCATGGGAAAATAGGAAAGTTTCCTTCTGACCACAACAGATGATGCCCTGGAGCAAAGTGACTGATAAAAGATTGGCACGCAGCACTAATTGAATTTAAGCTAGTGTATCCAATTGGGTGTTTTGATCTTTGAGGATAATGTTACAGGATAACACTCTCAGAGGTGCCCAGGCAACCTTAGCCTTTTGGCTATGCTGGTTTTCAGCTGGGTTTATAAACTAAATCACCCAGGGACATTTGAAAGCTTTGCCAGCACACTCAAAGCTCTAGCCAGAACCAGAGGCAGCCAGGCTTTGCACTGGGAGCTCCACAGGGCCATTTCTGAGGGAGGAGAAGTGGCTTTTGTTTCCATCCCTGGTTCGCACCAATTTTTTACAGCCAGCAGAGTGGCAGTTATCACACTTCCATGACTTCACCCCACTACATCAGGAGAAACATAGGAAACGTCAGACCTTCCTCCAGCAGACTCCCAAGTTCCCGGTTTGTGCTTCTCTGACCAGTTCCAGAGTGGAGCAAACATAGTCCCACTTCCCAAAAGCAAATGGGAACTTTTGCTAGGGCAACCTGACTGTTTTCCCAGCCTCTCTCCTGGCATGAAGAGCTTTTAACAGCCACATTGCAAAGAGGCAGAATATTTCATGCTTAGCACAACTGTAAGAAATGCATCAGAAATGCAGGTCAGTTAATTTTGAGCACTATTTTTAATTACAGACACTTCATTATTTATTTTGTACTCTGAACAGCTTATCGGGATGATCCAGCCCTCTTATAATTAATTAAATTCTGTTGGCATAATGTAACATTTCAAATCTCTCTTTCTGCTCATTGTGTAGCCATATATATCACCTCATCTCTTCGAATCTTCATTTCCTTGGAATTACAGGCTGTTTATTTTCTTTAATTCTCCCAGATTCTGTTCTCTGACTTTTCTTTTTACACTGCATTCATCCTAGAATGTTGAAACGACATACCCAGAACACGACTGCAGTGCGTGTCACTGATGTACTCCTGGTTTGGAAAGCACCTTCCTGTTTTGATGGATGGGATAAAGCTCCCTTTTTCAGGTGGGAACGTACTGCTAAGTCTATGCAGATGGACTATTTTTTGTGCGGCAGAGCAACATGAATATGGATATCCAGCTGTAGTGCTTAGGTGTAATAAGGGAGGGAGATGCAAACCCACAATGACAAGAAGGTCAATATGTTTTGTTCTAATAACAAGTCCTATTGTTGGTGCAGCTGGAAAAAAAAAGAGCTGAAGGGAAAGGCAGGCATTAAGAGAAATGTATTTCAATAATTATTTCATTCCAGGAAATGTGATAATTGCGTATGCACAGAGTAGCCACCGGAGACCAACTGCAGAAGATATGTTGATTGGAAATGCATTAAAACAACAGATTAATACGCAGTAAATATTGAAAAGATGTATTAAACGATGCATCAATTAGAAGAAATACATAATTTATGTGCATCTAAGTATTCCTAAACTCAGGGAAAGCCTGCCATGTTCACACATGCACATACCTCTGGCTGTAAGCATAGTCACATCCCATCTGTGTATGCAGATGTGTTAAATATAAACTGAGGCACCAGAGGAAGGTCAGCACAGGAAGATTTAGCTGTGAACAGCCAAGTCTTGGGATTGTGTGGCTAATGCCATGGTGTGGCCAGCTCCATGAATGGCAGCAGTCCAGGGAACAGCCCCATCTTCCCACCACCTTGGCTGAGATGTTGACAGCCAACTCTGTGGCCTGTGGTAGACACAAGGAGCTCAGTCCTACATTCTTCTCTTTGGACCACTGTACACAGTGCAGCAGTTTCCTACACAGCAGAACCAGGCAGATTGGGCAGCAATCCCCTGCTATGACCTCCTGCATGTCCACCACACATGGAAGTGCAGGGCACTGCTGTTGCACCGCTCTTTGCATCAGCACTGAACAGCACTGTGGCCGCAAGGGAAGCATGAGAGGCTTGAAAACATGTGAATGTCTTTATTTGCCCATTCCCATGTCTATTACCACAACAGAAGTACAAACTGAGGCACTCCAAGGTGCAAAAGAGCCACACCTCTTTTGCACGCAAAGTCTCTTCTCCAGGCCTGAAAGGACAATAAGAATGATATTGCTACAGAATGCGCCACCACATTCTGCATTTTACCAATTTCTATGCTGTATCTGAATCCTGATAGGCAAGAAATATGAAAAAAAAACATACCAAAAGCAGAATTTGTTTTAAAACACTGAAAGAATTAGAAGCAGAACTAGTCCATACGAATCCTCAGTGGTCATTCATGTACTGCTATACATAAAATGTGCCTGCTAAGTGCTGCAAAAGGCTAAATTGTTGACAGCGATTTACAATAAATCAATTCATTGATCCTTCCACTGTTGAAACAACATATATTCCCATAGAACTTCAATTAGCCCTGTGAACAAACTGACACCTGGCTAACAGAACCGTAAATTACCCTTTGATGTTATCGCATCCTAAGTCAAAGTACATGGGGGTTGTTTATTTTAGTAGCTGGTCCACACCCCTGAGTATACTTTAAAGAAAAAAGGAATGAAATACTCTGTTACCACCAGTGACTTTTTGGTCACTGTTAGGAAGTCTGTAGTCCTTTCTTCCTCAGAAAGGAAGCAATAAGGAGGTGTCTGAAAAGATCACCACTGTAAGAGATGTGACAAGTATTATAACGTCATAAAATAACAGAAAGCAGAAAACACTGAGGTGTTTTCTCGGTGCCACTTCTAGTCAGCAAATACACAATGAAATGCAAAAGTGAAAAAAACCAAACCAAACCAAAATGCTGACTCGGGGAGAAGAGGGGGGAAGAAGGGGGTTTGAAATAATGACAGGCAGCAAAGCATGGTATTCAGAGTCCACAGCCAGGACAGCCCTGGATTCTTCTAAATCATTCTTGGGGAAACAAGTCCTTAAGCATCCCTGTCTTTATCTGCAAGCTCTCATAACAGCAATTCGATTGAGTTTGGAGTAAATCACTTAATATTCAAGAGATATAAAGTCCTTTAACAGTGTGAAGTAATACTATAAAATATCACGGTTGCACAAACAAATCAATAACCTGAATAAGCAAGAACAGCCAAAGACTGAATCAAGGAGATGAGAGATGGCAGCCCAACACAATGAAACAATCAAAATATGCTATTGATATTTCTGAAGCTCTTATGTTCTGACAAACAAAGGTCCAAAAGGTCTAAAAGTTTGGAGTCGACATCTGAGGCTTTCACGCTGAATGCTAAGTGAGCAAGTAAGTTATGAAGCCATGACTCAGCTTTCGCAGTGATGAGAAGTTGCAGCTCTGTTAAGCACTCTCTCAAAGCTGCTTCCTAAATCATTTCTGGTGATTGCTCCCTAACCAACATTGTGAACAAGCACTGTTTAAAAAAAGATACTGTCATTTAGAGCAGTTTTAAAAAAGCATTTAACTGTTAGAAATTCTGGACCTATATCCAGGAATTATCTTCTTTCTGCTTTGTTTTCTCAAGTTCACTGTCAAGGAGCGTGAGACACCAGGGATTCCCATCATGCCCTGAGTAGATGTTCCACACTTTTTGCTCTCAATCAACTCAGCTTCTGGCATAGTTTAGAGTTAGTTTAAGCGTATCTTGCAAGATAAACATAATGCACTCAATAACTGATATCATATTATGCTAAATTTGTTAAAAGAAAAGTAAGCAACTAAAACATCAAAACCCACAATATACATTGAAGATGAATAAATAGAGTAATTAACAGCATACGCTGCTAGATATATTCCAAGTCTAATCGACATAGAGGACAAAATGACAGACAGACACAGTTTCATCAACACTTCACAAGCAGAATTTCTCCTCCAGGACAGTCTGCTCTGCAAAACTCCATGCCAACAAAATGTACAACTTTTCAGACTTAGTTCAACTATACAATAGCCTTGTTTTTTAAAAGTCCAACTCTCTTTTAGCTTCCAGCTGAAACAGTGCAGACCAGACCTTCATCTGCAGTTAATCAGCATGTCTCCACCAAAATCAACAAATCTCTGCTATTTAACACTAGTCCAAGAACTGACCCTATGCTATTTCCCAGCATATCATCTTCAATTTGGACTGCAGATGTAATTATTTTGATTCTGGCATTTGAAATATTTGATCAAAAGTGAGTTAATTAGGTTACTGCCAGTTGAGTGTCTTAAACTCCCATAATTTTTGATGTTGACTAAAACAATACATATTCTGCAGCTGAGTAAATATTTCTTTGGGGAATGTGACGTATGAATTGGTTCTCACTCCAGATATAGATCACATTTATACAAATTTGCACTGTGGCTTTGATGTGAATCTGTCATCCTCTGCTCTGTAAGAACTGAATGCCTGTAGACTCACAGCTATATCAATAGTGATATTCTAAACTTCTGTACTGCCTTTTTCCATGTAGTGCTTTATACGCATTAATGAACTAAGCCACAAGGATCCCTGTGGGGTAAGAATTATTCTATTCATTTTACATATGGGAAATTTATGATGAAGAAAGATAAAGCCACTTGCCAAGGCTCTGCGAGAAGTCTAGAGTAAAGCTGGTGAGAACTGCAATCAATACATAAGAAAAGTTCCAGCCTTATTGAACAGCAAGAAATGTTTGCAGAATTCAAGCGATATTTCAAAGTGTTGATAGGCAGACCAGTGTAATTACCTATAAGAGCAAGAAAGAAAACATTATTGTTCCATTTTTCTGAATGAGAATTAAACGCAGTGCATAATTTTTGAACGACTTTTTTTTTTCTCAGCAAATAATTTTCCCAAAAGGTTTCAACTTAAAAGTACTGGAATTTCCTTTTCTAGGGAAAAACATCTCCCTTAGTGCATCCAATAGTAAAATAACATTGGGTGGAACTTGCTGCATTCATTAACAGCATTGGCTCAGATGTATGGAATTTCTGGAAGTGCTTGAAAAAAAGGGGGGCATTTCATCACTGACAGTAAAGGTAAGACCAACCCTCAGCTATTGTTAAAATCCTGCCCTCTGTCATGATATGTTGCAGTACAACAAAAGCATGATACACTGATCGCCCCATAAGAAATTCAACTTTGATACACCGATTGCATTTTCAAGCTAAATAGTGCAAAAGGATTGTAGACAGGTATTTAAGAAGATACTACAGATCGTACAGCTCCTGTCAGTCAATGTTTTCAAATAACGATGGTTAACTTGACAGTCAGTAAGACAAATAACTATCTGTGCCATTAACAGCTGCGGCAGCAGAATGAAACACTTGGGGAGCAAACCACCCTTGACTCCAAAATGGCTCTGACTTCACAGATGAGTATTACAGTGTGTTTGAGAATTACTTTAGGAAGGACTACCCTATCATTAGCTGCACAGGCTCAGGCTCACTGGTTGCAAGGACAACAACACAGATGTTGATTCAGGAAAGCTCCCTCCTTCAGGAGGAAAGAACTGAGTCACACCAGTCAATGGGTTTCATCTTGTGCTTTCAAAGAGCTTTTGATGGGGGATATACTAAGCGCCTGCATCAGTGTTCTAACGTAACAGAAGAAAATGACAACATCAATTATTTAAGGAGCAATGGATTAAGTGAAATAGACTTTCTAACAAATATCTTGCTCTACTATATATAAAAAATCCTCCAGCCTGAATATTAGCTTGAAGTAAAAACCCTATTGAATGCTTTAATTACTAGATAATATTCTCTCTTTAGCATGGAACTGTCTCTTTTCCTGACTAATGTTCTGTATTTCCAGTGCAAATATGACAATTTATTGACAATGAGACGCTGGTCTTGTACATTTTCATATTTCAGAGGTCAATTTGCATACTAATCATGCATCTCTTCTTTTCTATTTTCTACAATATGAACAAGTGCCTTTGCAAAACGTGGTACAAATTGACAAGGCATAATAGTTTCTGTTAAAAATACAAATACGTGAACACTGTTGAGTTACAATGTATAGCAGACCTTTCTTTTTGGCAATGTTCATTTGCAAATAGGGTAGTCATGAAACTGCTGGATCTCATGGTACAGGCAAGTTTCAGAAGAGGAAAAAATTGAGAAGTGAAGAAATAAAAGATGCCAGGCAACACTAGAAAGCAACATAGGGCACACAGAGAACAAACTATATAAAAAAAGAAGTGGAAGGATACACATGGCTTAGGAGAGGGTGGCAAACGGTAACAGAATCAAGGCTGACATTGAGCACAGAAGTATCTCAGAAATTAAAGCTATTTCTTCACAGCTAAATTTTGCTCTTAGATAGAACCAAATAATTCACTAATATTGCCTGCTCCGTAAATAACTACTCGCAAATGTGTGCTTGCTTTTTTTTTTTAACCAGCTTTTCTGCTGGTGATAAACATCAGACAGACCTGGCTTTTCTTCTAATGCTCTTTTCTGACAAGAAAAACCATAGAAAAATAAAATTTGGAGTTTTTTCTTTACTCATTCTTTTTCTTTACTCATTCTTCAGTGACACACAAAAACACTAACTGCTCATAAAACACTAAAAAGAAAGCATCACAGGAGAGTTCTTGCATGGCTGAAAATAAAACCTAAAATCACATCAGAAGTGTTGGCCCAAAGTCATTTTCAGTGAACCACAACTGTTATTTCTCATGCCAGCTGGGAACATAAAGAGATTTTATTAATGCATGATTTCTGCATTTACCTCATATTTCTAACTTGGAATAAATTAGAAACAGACTTAAAGGCCCCATTCCACAGCATGAAGTAAACAAATGTGTTTTACTATATGTGCTTTGCAGAATGAATTAAATTCACTCAGCATTTGTTCTACTTTCTCACAGCAGACAGCTTTCATTCTGTGCAAAAGCCTGTAAGAACAACAGACGACACAGCGAAGGCTGGCACTTAACCTTTAAACAAAACCAGTCCCATCTACTACTACTGCCTTGTCCCAACCGCTACCGGGTCACTGTACTGAACAGCAATGGAGCTAACTTCATTTTTTGAATAATAAATGTATTTCTGTGAGTGCCAACTAAAAATGTAACTTCTATTCAACATTGTGATATCGGGCAAGAACACCAATATTTCAAAATTCCACAATAATTTAATGCAGAAAGAAACATGGGGGTTAAACCCCATGCTCATCTCTACCAAAAGTAAAGAAGTGAACAGAAGCAGTACGAGAGTGAGCATGTGGCGGCTCTGGATGGTTGCTTGCTGCCCAGAGCTGGATACATCTCATCCTTAGCAAATCATCTCATAGCTTGTTTAGAGAAGGACGTCCCACAGGTCAATACATGTGATCTGTTAATGATACCCAATCAGAAGAGTTTCCACTTTCATAAGGAAGTTGAAATGGGTCTTCACCTTTTTTGAAGCGTCTTTTGTCAGTTGGCAAAGAACAAAAAACCCAACAGTGCTGCTGTTCCCAAACTCAAAACCATTAGATTCTTTTTTCTTTGTTCAAAGGGGACCACCAAATTCTGCTCCAAATTCAACCTCACGGATCTGAGGTTGAACTGAACTGAATGAAACTCAGGCAGGATCAGGCTAAAGCCTCTGCCTTCTCTCTGAAGCGAAGGACCCAAAGAATCACTGCACATGTTCCTCAGGCCACTCTTAACAACCACCACTGGGGCAAGTGCTGCATGAAAGTATAGCTCAGAAATGCAGTAACTACCTTATAATGACATCTGAATTGCTTCTGTGAGTGCTAACAGCAAGTTACGCTACATCAACCACATTTTTCCCAACCCAGACTTTCAAAACATATTTCTATCAAAGGGACTAACTGATGATGCCAACCTCTCACTGTAATCAAAAGCAATCATCGCAGTTCATACACACAGGACATCTAGCTATCAATCAGGTAAATAACTTTAAAAAAACATTTCATCACCAGAATGGATTTTGGATTAAACCGTTAAAAGGGAGCTGGCAAGTCATTATTATGCACACTGTTTTGGTATTTTTGCTGAGCAGCATTTCACTCTTCCAAAAGATCCCCAAGAAGTCAATAAAGTTGAACCACTTCAAAAAAATATACTCACAATCATACACCTGGACCAAAACCACTGAGGACAAGTAACTCCTATGGAATGCTTACTTGAAAAGAGAAGCTAAAGACACCATCAAAGCTCAATTCTTTCCTCATTTGCTGTGGTGAATACCTAAAATGTCTTGGTGTGTATCCAATGGAAATAAAACCAAACTCTTACTTAAACTAAGCACGAGAATTAGCTTAAATTCAGTATTTCCCGAGTAATTGTGGTTTACAGCGAGACCTTAATAATATACGCAATGAACAATATGTTGCTTATGCAGCAGTTACTATAAAGAAAAAATGTTCAGAAGAATTGATAAATATGAGAAGCAGGTGCCTGAAGTTAAATACATGAGGCGTCCTTACACAAAATCTATTTCCCAAGCTTCTATGACAATTTTTACAGACATGTGGAGGTTCAGTAGCATAAACACATATGCATAAAGAGGTTCTTGATCAGATTTACCACACCTTCCTATTTGTTTCATATCAAACATCAATGTAAATAATCTGGTTACACTGGTGGAAGACTGGCTTCATATACTGGGGTGTCAATGCAAGTTATTAATTTACAGTCAGCAATTTATGCTCAAAGGAGATGCACAACACATAAGAAACATAATGACATGAAATAAAATAAGACAAAACATTAAATCTTGAGTTAGACCCTCTGGGATAAATATATTCAGATGTTGTGAATGATTAATGAATTGGGTCATCCATATAAATCTCTCATTTCTTAAGTGGAGTGTCTGTTTAGGTCCCATGTACACTGCCTTTATGAATAATGGAAAGGACTGTATATCTTGTTCCTTCATACTGCGTCCGACCTGGTGTTTTCACTGACAGGGATTCTAGCTGTAGTGCAAATAAGATGCATCCAAAATGCAAATGCAAACACATAATAAAACTCCAGCCATAAGCACAAAATGGAAGGAAATATAATCACGGTTTTAGCAGGCACATCTTAAGGTCACTGAATTCTAGCGTTAAGCAAACGTTTTAAACAACCTTTCATTACTGTGTTAAGCATAGCCCTCCTGATCACCACTGGCATTGGCAAGCTCCTAAGAAGTTCAGCTAATCTGCCCAGACTATTAAAAGGATTGTGAAAGTCTAATGCCGCTCATTCAAATCAATATCAGGTTACTGTATGTTTCTAAGGCAGCACTATTTTTCTTGGAGGAAGGGAGACGGCATCTTTCAGGTGTACGTAACCTTTTGACCGCTATGTATGTCCAACCAACACGCTCAGCAATACAATTAAATTAGTGAAACACTGTCAATCAGAGAACATTTCTAAATACAACCAAGGGGCAAGAGGAACAAGGAGGTTTGGGTACAAATTCTGGCTCCAGTTCAGGAGAGCACTTTAGCATACTCCTGAGCTAAGCACTGAGGATCTTTAAAGACACTGGACCGTAAGCAAATGCTTAATTACAGAATTAACTGTTTTCAGAATTCACTCCAAAGCAGCTTGATCTTGCAGTAGATAAACACTCCCAGCTGCCATTCTATTGAGAGCTGTTAATGCTCGGTGCTAAAGTGACAGAAAAGTTTGGGTGGTTTCTGCTCGCTGGAAACCATGGCTCTGGCAGAAGGGAATAGAGACGGAGCTGTGCGATGGCTGAAAGTTGGTTGCGTTCCTTCCCTTAAAAATTCAGCACTTCAAAATGTGGCACACTCCCCTTTATCCTGTGGAAATTAAGAAACACAAATAGCCTCCAGGGTAAACCTACAGAAAGATAAAATCTCAGAATACTAAAGAGAGAAGAAAAGTTTAAGATTGTAAAGTTGGTTTGAAAACATTATTCTCTGCAGCCAGAGTAGTTTCTGTGCGAAGTGGATTTTAAGTGTTTTAAGTGAATTCTAATGAAAGACCCCCTTTCAGCCCTAACTTCTTTTTAGCAGCATTACTTCATTACTATTAGCATTCAAGCTTATTAATTGTCCATTGCATGCCTAAAAGTACTTTTGGGGAGCTATAACAGCAGCACTTCTGGTGAGGAAGACTTTGTTAGCACTTAGGCACTTGAAATGTGTTAAGTGGTTTGAGAGTGGTGCAACTTGAGCCCTGGGTGAAAGTGTAAGTAGATTCCAGAATAGCTGAGAAGCAAGATTTAGATACACAAGTTTAACAAGTGTAAACTAATGCAGATGAATGTCAAAACAGAAAAGAGAGATGTCACCTCAAAATGGCCGATTTATTTTAACTTCTTGAAGCTTTAAGAATGCATATTTGATTGCTCATTAAAGTGATTATTGAGTTTAAGTGCATTACACAGCCTTTTCACTAGATTTTCTATCCAAACCATTCAATTGTCTTTGTTTTCTGTTTAAATAGTGTTTAAATTATTTAACAGAAAATTGGTGCACCCCGGTGACCAAAAGTTAAAAAAAAACCCAAATGGAACTTCTAATGAATAAATTGTAGGAGCAATTGGAAAATTGTAGGGCTTAAAGAACATTCCAAGTGTCATTTGAGGAAAAAAAAATTCTCAAAGAATACTATTTATCATTTCAAACACATTTCCTTGCCCACAGAGGAAGGAAGACGTCTGAAATCTTTAAGACTGAGCAAGGGGATAAGATTTTGTTATGAGAACAGACTGCACAATTGCGGTAGTCCCAGCCTCAACCTTCAAAGCTCAAATGTTTCCTGATGACAATTTATATACATCAGAGAGCTGAAACACAGTATACAACAGCTACAAATAGGACCAGAAATCCAATTTTTTTTGAGTGCATATACATCTTTCCCTCCTCCTTCATATATATCCATTATGCCATAAATGCATCAGTCTTTATCCTAATTAAAAAAATAAACACAAAGTTTGCCTACAGAAATAATGACAGTAATGCAATACATACACATGAACCCGAAATTAAAATTTTACCTTCCACAGTTTGCCTAAAGAGGAATCCTTTAAAAAAAAAACTATCTTTAACTGTGCAAAATGAACTGTGAGAATCTGGCCCTTCATGCCTGTTAAATCACTGACACTAAGACAGGTCAAAGAAAAGGTAAGGAATAACTGAAAACAATCTGAGGGTACTAATTTACGAAAGATGGTTTCTATATATTTTCTGTCATGGATTTCTTGTTAATAATTTGCAGGAACTACAGCTGAAATTCCGTATGCAGTGTATTACATGCAAGCATACCACACTACAAAATCTGCTTCCATTCTAGGAAACATTAATGAATCCAGCAAGGGTCGCTCATTTTGCTGGCAAAGATTAACTCTCGAATTACTAGAAAGTTTCAAAAGAGAGGAAACTTTTGCAATATGTAAAAATTCTTCCTAAAAATGGGGAATTACTTCTCCACAAAAGTGTACTAGCTTGGGTACCACTGTGAAATTCAGCCGCGGCGCTGAGATAACTTTCCCAGTCAAATAAAGGTTAGAATTTTATTTTTTTTTAAATGACATTCACACAGATGGCATAAAATTAGAGATTTACTTTTAGATTCCTAGCTTTTCAACTATTTTGAGTACTGCAGAGTTGGGTTCATCAAGAGTAAGACACTTGGCTTTTCTTAATACTGCCCAAATACATACAAAGCAAGCGGTGCAGGTAGTGTAAAAATATTGTCAAGTTCTTTGCAATGATAAAATTTACTTTTTTCTCTATTTATCTCTACTCGTAAATACCTAGTATTTCTCCAAAGAATCTTTATTCAAAACTGGTCTGCTCTTCATGAATAGAGATCTTTAATTTTTGAAATCATACAGTTCTTCAATTTGATTGCATGGAAATTAGAGGAAATATTGTAAGTGTATCTATAGTCCCATAAATTGATCAACAGCCACATGCTGAGCAGGAATACAGGGGTGACTTTTAATATCTTATTTAGGTCTTGTTCTCAGGAGGCCTGTATGGATACAGGTTTAGGCTGATTTGCAGGAGCTAAGGATTTGTTGTTTATCACCACATTACCACATTATTTGTAAAAGTAAGATATGAAATCTCCAGTGTAATTATTATCAAATATTCATGACTGGAAAAAAAAAAGGATATGAATAAAGTTTTACCGTGGACATATGATATCCAGGGCACTGCTGTTTGTCAGTTTGCTGTTGACAAGCCAGGAGACTGACAGGACATGTCCCTGACCTGCAGCGTATGACTAATGGCACCAAGTCCCCATTCGCCTTGTTTTTATTCTTCAAGAGTCAGCCCTTCCATTAGCATCAGTCCTTCAGGACTCTGTTCACTACATGACTTTGTGACTTGCAGGAGTTATTGCTGAGCTATTCACTGTTTTGGTCACATAGTGGACTTCCCCAAACACTCAGGTGTGGGGCCTAGTGGCCAAGGCCTGGCCTGCACATAGGATTTTGCACAACCACACTATGTGTGACCTTAGCACTTGAATCACACAATGGTTAGAGTTGGAAAGGACCTTAAAGATCATCGAGTTCCACCCTCCTTATAATGGGCAAGGACACCATCCACTAGACCAGGTTGGTCAAAGCCCTGTACAACCTGCTCCTGAATACTTACAGGGATAGTGCATTCACAGCTTCTCTGGACAACCTGGGCCAGTGTCTCACCACACTCACAGTAAAGAATGCCTTCCTAGTACCTAATCTAAATCTCTCTTCCCGTTTAAAACCATTACTCCTCATCCTACATTCCCTGATCAAGAGTCCCTCCCCTTCTCTCCTGTAGCCCCCTTTAAGTACTAGAAGGGCACCTAAGGTCTCTCCGGAGCCTTCTCACAGTTGAACAATCCCAATTCTCTCATAGGAGAGGTGGCTCCAGCCCTCACATCCTCTTCATGGCCCTGGACCATTCAAGCCTACCATGAAGCACAGTAAAATGATATGGATATATATTAAAAGAGACAAAACATCTTTTCCGTTAAGGAATTTTCCTGAGGAAGACAAATATGACACTTTGCACTAGTCTAGAAAAGAGAAAGTATTGAGAACCTGAACATCACTAAGGAAAGCCGAGGGTGACAGTACCAAAAACCACTGTTTTCACCTTTTCTCCCTCTCGGCCACCATGATGATCACCACAAGTGCCTGGCTGCTGGCTGGCTGCAGTGTATCCTGAGGCAGGCTGCGGGGAGAGCTGAGGCTCCTGCCCAAGGCTGACACAGGTACATGCGTGGGGCTGGTCTCAAAGCCTGGCCCTGCTGAAAGGCCATTTTTCACGTTTGGTGGCAGTATTTCACAAGTCTCTCACTACCCTCCGCAGTGAGCCCAGATGCCGAGCACAGCCAACAGCATCGGGAAAGGGATCCATCACAAGACAGACGTGGGGAAAAACTGTGCTTTTTCAGCTGCCAGGCATGCAAAACGGCTGTCACAAGAGGCTGCACTGGCCAAATGGGTTTTCCCTTTGCTTCGAAAGGTGAGATCTCCGGCCAAAACAGAGACCTTCTGCTGGGTATTCCCTGCGGAGTGCTGGCTACAAACCCAGCTGCAAACGGCAGGGCAGCTGCACACAGCCTACAGCCTGCTTTTTCCCTCAGTAATACTTACAAACTGTGTAGCTGGCTTTGAAGGAATAAAGAAAAATTTGCCTGGCTACAACCTGGCCTTCTATTTCTTTATACCATACACCATACAATAATAGCAGTTTTCACAATCAGCCTCCCTCAGTCAGGGCTTAAACCAGTCACGAGTAAATCTTCCATTTCACTTCCACACGAACTGCAGAAGCCAGCAACCCTACTGGAGCTTGTTGCACATTTCTTACTGTTAACCTACGCAGTTCTGAATGCCAGCAGAAACTGTAGGTGTGTATTTGAAAGGAGCCTGCAGCCCCGCTGGCAGCTCCCCATTCAGCTGCAGACAGCATGTCCCTGCCCCACAAGGGGCTCCGCAGATGCGCTGAGACCCCAACCTGACACACATAGAATCATA
>VZTM01041549.1:66365-273656 GCA_013400555.1 Jacana jacana | reverse complement strand
GGAGCCCGGCGCTGGCTCCGGCCCTCCCGGCCGGGGCGCTGCCCGCGCTTTATTCCGCTTAAGCTTTATCCCCAAATGTCAGGCTTTGTCGGGAGGCCGCCCCCCGCCGCGCCGCGTCCCTGCGCGGAGACAGAGCCCCTGCCCCGCGCCGCGTTTGTCCTCCCCTGCAGAAGCCCACTTCATGCTTGTCACCGAAATTGAGGATCCTTTTTGTGCCGGGAGGGGGGCGAACATGGGCACTTCAATCACTAGGACATAATATGGCTCTGCTAGAAGTCTGGCAACAAACAAAGAACAACAACTATTGGTTTGCATCAACTTTTGTCAGGCATTCAGCAGGCTTCCAGAAAGGCCTGAAGTGGCTTAGTGGCAACAATGTGCATTTCATAGCTACAGCATGAAAATCCATCTCCATGGAAACTGGTAGTAAATGCTAACATGACATGCTGAGTATAAATATTGTTAGGGTTATAACTCTTGTATAAATGGCCCAGATAAATGTCCCCCTGTTTAGGAGTTACAACAAAACGTGTTATTTCATGCTGCAGCCCTCACCAGCACGCTACCAGAGTCTGCCACGGGCCCGCGCGCCGCACACGAAAATAACCCGGAGCTTTTCTCTGCTGGGCTGCCACAGTCCTGTCCCACCGGGGGCTGGGGCTGCAGCCTCTTCTGGATTCTCTCATCCCCCCGCGCTGGGAGCACATCCATGGGCTCGGGCTTTTATGTCCACGCTAAATAAATTGCCCCGTGGTAGCTGTAATTATAGATCAGTGAAACTTCTGCCCCCATAGGTAGTACTACCTTGGGTATTTTTGTTACTTAGGAAAGAATTCAAAATAGTCTTTAAGCTACCTACAAAAGCATTATTTGGCAATGTAAACATTTACATTAATTACAAACAAATATACTCCCCAAGTCCCATCTTTAGTTTCTGTAAAATAAAGGATCGCACTTTGCTACTTAAAAACTGAAATCATAGCCTATTGCTTTGTAAAAACAAAGACGTTTTTCTGAGGGAAAATAGAAATGTCACTGCTTCAGAACTTTCTGTGTTATCGGAGGCGTCCAATTGTACGGGGGGAAATGGGGTAACCAGGCTGACGAGCAATAAAAAGATATCAACATGTTAGCCTTTGTTGAATCCCAGCACCTAGTGTGACATTACATGGTGACCTGCTGTGTGTGCCCCTAAGGACTGACAGCAGCAGCAGCTCATGGGAAGGGGAGGGGAGACACGGTAAATCAAAATTTGTTTGCTCTGAGATTTTATTAGCCTGAAAGAGCCAACGTGAGAATGCGTGGACACTGTTTGTGTGCTTGCCCTGGCTGCTGCCCTTCACACTTGGAGAAGTATTCTTGTAGGACAGTTAAAGGACAGAGGCAGCTATTCATACATGAAAGCGGTTTGGTTTGTGATGCAGATGATGGGTTTTCTCGGTCAGAGTGTGCAGGGAGGAGTGAAGCCATGAGCAAGTCGTGCAGGTCATCTCCAGCGTGCGGGCACAGCCCCCAGCCCACGCTGTACCGCGCCGGGGTGAGCAACGCCCGTGCTGAGCGTGCTCGGGGTGACGAGGTGGAGCGGTACCAGCGCAGAGGAGGACCACTATCAGCAAAATCAGATGCTTTTTGTTATCCCGAGTCTTATTTGCAGATCTCTGGGGAAAAAAAAAAAAAAGAGGCAGAATAAAAATTACTTAAATATCTTAGATACTGAAATTTGCTTTAAATAGATTTTTCTGTACATAGTAATGCAATTTAAAGGTCAGATTTCTCCAGAACTCCCAGGACTGTAATCAAGTGCTGCGTGTGTATCTTTGGAAAACCGGTGTCTCGTCTTTCTAATGAAAGCAAGCTTCTGATGGGTCAGATATCAGACCTTAAACCTTTCACTGGGTCAGGAGTGATTAGTGCCCATCCTTGGAAGAGGGCATTTCACTAGGGGGAAGGGTGAAAGCAGTTGGTTGGGTTTTTTTTTTTGGTGTAGTGTTTTTTTTTGTTGTTGGTGTGGGTTTTTTGTTGATTTTGGTTTTGTTTTTAAATAAAAATGTTGGCTGTTTGAAGCTACCCCTCTGCCTGGAATGTTAGAATAAATCCTGGGGGAGATGGATTAGTGGCCCCAGCACAGTCTGAAGTAGTCAGAGGTGCCCGATAAGTGTAATTGATCACAAAAATAGAACCGGTTCGTCGGTGGGAGCAGCCTCTAAGCTATGCCTGTATTTTAGACTTTTTATACAAGAGATTCAACACATTTTTGTACCAGAATATCCTGATCTTATGATTTAATGCAAAGTACTTATTTTGCTAAAATTTAAGATTTTGAGGGTGGCAGGTACATTTGATTACAAGGTTTTTAAGGGAGAAAAAAACCCGAGTAGCACAATGGCACCAGGGAGGCTGACTCTTGCAAACCCAAGTCAGAATCTCTTTGATTTTAATGAGAGCTTTGCCAAATTGCAGGATTGTTGCTCATTTGGAACCTTACACTTTTTGTTTGTTTGCTTGTTTTTTTAAAATAAGTTTTATTTCTGACACACTGAAACCTTCAGAAGGAATGTTTATCAGAAATAGGGGGTCTGAAGTAGCCATATTCTGGTTCTTTGCTTAAATGATTTTTTTTTTATTGTACTAATAACAGTGCTTCCTGCTATAAACCATTAATAATTATAAATATTACATTTCTTTCCCATTTGTATATTTGATCTTTTTTGTGTGTGTTTGTGCTTTTCTGGTTTGTTTTTATCCCCCTGCTCAGTGTTGCACAATTTGCCCTAGTTACTGCTGATATTAAAAGAAAAGATATGTTATGAGAAATGCCTGTTTCAGGTTACATATTTCCTCTGCAAGAATGCATATAATTTCTAGAAAGATCTGTATTTCTATTCTAGTTTTGGAAATAAAGGCTGTAAAAGAGGTAATTTCTTCAAGGAGCAGGATAGCAAACAATCACAGCTGCTATTTCATAATTTTTCATTAATGCATCCTAAGTTTTGCTTAGGGTGGAAAAGATAAATATTTAGATTTTTGTTAGATTCCTCAAAATACGTCAGGCATCGTTTTGGCATTGTCATTGGAGGCTGTTGAAAAAGACTGACTGTGTATTTCTGTCATGTCTTTATACTGTTCTTCGTCTCTGAGCCCTTCCTGGTCAGTGTCTGGGCTTATTTTTTCCGTGCCATCAGCCCGCAGCAGCCTGGACCTGGCGGGAAGGGAAGCGAGCGCTGCGACGCCTCGCTGCTGGGGGGAACGGCTCCCCTCTCCGGAGCCTGGAGATTCTTTCACATAATACTCAGGCTGGTGGTTCCCAGTTCAGTCCTGTCTCATATTTGAAATAAGACAAAAGCTTCCTATTAGTAAACGTCTCTTATTTTTGTGAATGCTCTTTTTCCTGCAGAGAGGGTGAGCGTGTGTCGGTTGCGAGCGCGGGCTGTGGAATGTGGGCAGGATCCACGGAGCAAGCGGTGGCTCCAGCTCCCAGATCCTGCTGCATGCAGGATGGGCTGCAATAGCTGGTCGCAAACAGGGGGGTTTTATTTGTTTTCAGTTTTACATTTATGTTTTTTTTAACTGAGGAGCCCCAGATGTGTGGTTACACTCACCAGGGCAATCCTTCATCGTGTGGACTCGGCAACGCGGCACAGAGCAGTGGTGTCCCCTGCGCCTCGCTCGCCCCTGGTCTCGGGCTGGCACTGGCCCCTGTGCCATCGGGAAATGGCATCAAAGCTCATCGAAACTTAGAGATGAGGAGCAGCCTAAGCACATGCCCAGGACGTGGAGTAACGATTAAAGTTATGTCATCCACTAAAAATGCTGCTAACAGTACTGAAGTGCTCCGAGGTTTTTGCTAAAAATCCATCCAGCCCCGCGCTGTCGGACACATCAGCCCGATGGAGCCCCTGGGTGCCCCCAGGCTTTTGTAGCGCCTGAAACTATTCCAGAAGTGGGAACGTTGAGGAAATGCAGCAGTTATTTCTGCCGATGACGTCAGCAAAGTGGCCCCGATGGGGCAGAGCCCCCGCAGGTCCCCTGGTGCCAGCAGGGGTTGATCTCGGTGTGCGAGGGGGCTGGGGGGCAGGCAATGGCACGGCCGCGGGAGCCGCAGTGGCCGGCAGGGCCAGCACCGTCCAGGAGCCAGTGGGAGCTCGGCTGCGTGGATGTGAGCAGGGCTCTGGGGTGGGACGGGTTTTGAGAATTTGGGGAGACATTTTGCTTTTCTGCTACAGCCGTGGTAACATTATTGGGCAAAATAACTGCAGTGGTAATAGGTAATTTGCACTGATCCATGGTAGGAAGTGATAGGGAGGGTCTGTCTGCGACGCAGGCAATGTGCAGTCAGGTTAATCAGAGCATAATTTATAATGCTCAACTCCTAACCTGAGAAAAAATAACAAATTAATATGAGACACTCTGGAAAATTTTCTTCACTGAAATCTGTAACAAACAGGAACATTTTGTATTCTGTTTAGAAATCACATCTATTATTTTTGGCCTAAACTTTTGAACTATTTCAAAGGCACGTGTCACATCTTTTCAGCTATCAATAATATATCATGAGAAAATAGATTATAGTCTCTGTTTCTAGACTAATTATGTTACTAGTGTATTTCTATTGCAAATATATCCCCCTTTTGCTCAGCTCTGTTGTGGGACAACCTACAAAGCAAGGTATATCTTAAAATGGGTGCTGCTCTGTCAGACTGGGAAAGGTGGGCACGTAGGTGGTAACAACTGGAGGCTGCTCAATTGAGTCAGGTAGTTGGGAAGAAATATTCAGGGGGACAAAGGAGTACACTCTCCATAATGCAGACGTGATTTTTATTTTTCACTCCAGACAAAATTCAGATTTATACTAAATCTGCTGCATCTTGTAGCAGGAATTGATTTGATTTAACCTCCTTCTACTGGAATGACGGGTGCAGCAGACGCAGGGAATGCTCAGCCGGGGGGGGGTTCCCGCACCCCGGGGCTTTGGGGGGGCCAGAGCAGCCCTGCTCTGGGACAAGGGGGCACAGGGTCCTACCACTCCCACCCCCCCACACACAGGGGAGCTGAGGGCCGTCTGTGACACGCTTAGGGGGGTAATTTGGAGGGAAAGAGAGGGATCAGTCAAATACTTCGTTTGGCGCTGCCGGGGCAGGAGCAGGCGAGGAGGTTTCTGTCTGTCTGTCTGTCTGCACGGTGCTCCCCGCGCTGCTCCGTGCTCGTGGCGGCCGTGGAAGAATGCGGTGTGTAAATAGAACATTAATATTTTGTGATAATATTAGAAAGGGATTTTCTACTGCTTGGGCTGGCTTGGGCTATGCCACGAGTTACACAAAATGCAGATTCACACAAAGGCTGAGAGTTGCAAACCCCAGCAAGATGGAAAAGGACCATTCCAGTGTCCTCCACAAAGAGTGTGCCGATTCCAACAACATGTGCAGAAAAAGCAGGGATAAATGCTTCTCTTTGACTACATTTTTTTCCCCTGCATGATATGTCATGTTATTGCTCCAGTGAGGTAAGGAAGAAGCAAGTAAATAAATAAAACTGTGAGGTGAATTGTGCAGTAATCTCCAGTAAAGGTAAACAGAGCAGGTATTGCTCTTGGATGGTTTCGTGTGGTAGAAAGGGGTTTTTGGCAGGATTTGGGGATGACTGCATTACTCACAAGGCAGAGATTGACTCACAATGAAATGACAGTTTCTTATTCAGTACAAAATATAAAATCTCCACATTTGCTCTAAAACAAAGAATAAGGTTAGTTGTGAGCAACAGTGTGACGTGAACCTTGACAGCCCAGTCTGTCAGCCAAATAGTGAAATTAGGGGAGTTACTGAGGATTTAGGTGGGTGCAATTAAGAAGAGAAATTTCCTTTCTGTAAGTGAATGGGAATAAACCTATCGGGTGTGCAGGGAGTGGCTGTTGAACGTGTACCTTCCCGACCATCTCACTGTGGTAGGCAACCTTGATTTTTATTTGTTTTTTAATAAAATGCTATTATAATTTTTTAGAACGTAGTGGTGTTTTCTGTGTTAAGATACTTTTTTCAATGTAACAGGGGGAGGTTATTTTGTAGCAGTGGGACCTCTAACAGCGCTGGTAACCTTCCGGGAAGGAGACGCCTCTTTTCTTCATTAGTAACTAAGTTAAAAAAAAACCAAAACCAAACTAACAACTTCTAATTTATAATAAACGTTGAAAGCAAAGCTAGACTTCTGAGTTGGGGAATAGAGGCCATAAGAGAGAAAAAAAAAATGACAAAACTTGTAAGGTAAATAAGCTGACTTTTGGTTTTAAATGTAATGCTCCTTGGTGTTGCTAAGGCTGTGCTGTATAGATGTGGATCTGCAAGCCTTGTTCTGGCAAATTACTCACTGTTTCTAGACGCCTCTATAAATTCAACATAAAATTAAAGCAAATCTTTTATTTACTTCTCTTTTTTTTTTTTTTTTTCTTTTTCTTTTTTATTTTTAAATACTTATCTTACATCTTAGGTTTAGTTTAAGTTCTGGGCTTGTTGTGGCCGGATTGATCCTCCTCACACAAAATCTTGTCTGACTCTTGTTCCACTTGTTGGTGTGTCTCAGTTGCTTTGAGCTCGTGGAGACTGACTCTCCCAGTGGTGCCGGGCATTGGGGTGGGGGAGCCCAGGGGAGCCCCTGCACCAGCGGGTGCTGCAGGAGGGGGGGAGCGTGCCCAGGGCAGGAGCGGGCTGTCCTCACAACAGCCCTTGTGCAGAACGGGCCCTGGTTGTTCCCAAACTGATCACTGGTTACAAACAGTTCCTCTGTACAGGCCCAGTGTCTGTGTTGCCACTGCCTTTTATGGGAAGCTAAATACACCTTAGAAGTAGAAAGTGCCACATCTGGCACGTTGTGCGATTGTAATGCAGGTCATGAAGTATCTTGAGTAGAACATCCACTGTCTTGGGAAGGTGGAACGTTCAGCTCGGGGTCACCAGGGGAACCCAGGGTGTGTGGCAGCAGCTTTTGGACGGGGCTGGGGATGCCGTGGCCCAGCCAAGCCCTGCTCTCGTGGAACCCGGGGGGTTCTCCCACCTTTCAAAAACTATTTACCTGTGGGCAACTGAAGCAGCAGACATTTGTGAGATTGTGTTACAGTAAAGGAATGGTTAATTTGATTAATTCCAGTTTGTTATTTTGTTGGTTTTGAAATTTTGCAGTGAACTTCTTTACCGATACAGCAGAACTGCTCTGACCCAAATGAGTTAAATGTCCTCAATATCAACATAAACGAGGGATAATGTATTTCTAGGGAACCTTTTAGGGGTTTGTACACTGATGCTCCTGTAGCAAGCCAGTACCTTTACAGAGAACACTTGTCAGGGAGGTCATTTGTTTTGCTTCCAAAACGCTATAATTTTTGGTTTTTAATATGCACAAAATCTTCCTTTGCAAATGTTGGCATGAAGCTGTGAACACGCAATTGCTATTGACTTCAATGGGAGCCATCCTCGCTCATCAAAGGATAGCATTTGGCTCTTGATTTTACTGCAATCAGTGTATTATTTATCATGTACAAGAGTGCACGTGTACTCGCCCAGTAAGAGCTAATGGAATTTGTGTGCACATGCTGAGGACCAAATCCTGCCGGCCGCTGTCATGAGCTTGTTCCTTCGTGTGACCGGAATCGCCGATCCCTTATTGCCACAACAACAGAAAAACAAAACCAGAAAAAGAGCAACAGTCTGTGTTGAGTATTGGTTTTGCAGTTGTTACTTGTATTAGAGGTAACTATGATGAAAAGAAGCAAGCAACGTTGAATTTGCAGAAGAAATTATTAATACAGCTCTCGAGCATTTCCAGTTACAGCCGGTGGTTGCTCGACGTTCTCTCGGACTGGCGGGATCCTCAGGGCTTCTTGCGGTCGTGGCTCCGCACAAGGGGAGCCGCAGTCCCTTCCCGTGGCTCAGCGAGGGGGAGGGTTCCTTATGGGGCACGGGTGTGTGGGGGATGCAGGATTGTCTCTGGAGGGGGCTCACAGAGTGCTGGCACCACCGGCTGCTGGAGTGGGGGTCACCAGGAACTCCGGGGACCGGAGCTTTGGGCTGTAGCATGATACCTGCCAAAACTCATTAGCGAGACAGGTTACAGCTCTCATTAGCAGCCACTCCACAGAGCAGTTGTTCTCAGCCTGTGGGATCCCATCCTTTTGAGACGAGCTGACTGCCTACAGCCAGCATCTTCTGTCACCTGAGAGTGTTCCTGCAGCTCCCCCGTGGGAGCAGCCCCTCTGGTTTCTCCTCTTCTCTCTTATGTCGCAGCTCTAATCCAGTTTTGGGGGGGATGTGGGTGCACCAGCCAAGGTTTCTTTTGATAATGCATGTGAAACGAGACAAGTATTTAATTCCATATTGTAAAAAGTGGTTTATTAGCAAATCACCATAAAGCACTGTAGGAAATCACGAAACTAAGACAAACAGAGCAAACCAAAATGCTGAAGTGTGTTTGTGTTCAGTCAGGGGGATCTTTGGTACATAAGGTCCAGCTGTAGGTGACAGCCTGGTAGCCCCAGCACTATTAATACATATTAAGGATCTTTGGGACATCTCTGTGTAGCTGAGGACTTGTGTTAAGCCAGCTCCAGTGCAGCAGCTCCAGTGATTTACTCCAGTGATGCTCGGGTGGATCCTGGACAGGAGCAGCCCAACCTGCCCAGCTCATGGGCCCCACTGAGAGCTTTCCAGGATCCGCAGGAGTGGTGGGAGGTGTTGCAGGAGCTGAGGGATGGGGGTGAGCAGGGGGAGTGAGAGGTGACCCTGCTCCAGGGTCCCACTGTGGCAGCTCAGACTGGAGGCACCGGGCACTCAGCCCTGGTTCCACCTTGGTTACCTCTTCCAGCAGCAGGGACCTGGTTTCCCTGCTCTGCGCCCCCCTGCCAGCTGCGTGGTGTGCTGGGGATGCTGGTGCTGTGCTGGGGATGCTGGTGGGTGACGCGGGGCAACGCTGCAGCCTGGCCCGTCCTGGCCATGCGGGTGAGCTGGGGCTCCCTGCCCATGGGGATGGGCTCACCGGTGTTATCTGTGCTGCGGGGTCTGCTCAGGCATTGGGGGGCTTCTGTTTCTGACCTTCAGAGAGAGAGCTGATCCTCCCTCGCCCTCCTCCTTCACCTTGAATAATTTTGCAGACCAAGTGCCTGCTCTGTGAAGGTTCCTATGTACGTGCAGGCTGGAGCCAGTCGCTTCTCTTACCGTTTCAGAGGGAAGTCTCTGCTGATGGGGGGGCTGTGAGTGCTGATGGAGGCTGGCAGCGCGTTGTTCCTGCAGCCATCACCCTGTGCTGAGGGGCTGGTGCTGCTGGGTCACCGGCCTCATCGGGGGCCTGAGCCAGCAAATCCCTGCTCCCGGGGCTGCCACGAGTAATGCCACGGAAGCCAGTTTCCCTGGCGTGCAGAGGCTTGCGGTGTCACGGCAGGTCAGCTCACTTGCCCGGCAGCAGTGTCTCCAGAGAACTCAGTGGAGCTGCTCACTGAAGTTTTTGGGGATGGGGCTAAACCCACCATAGATAGAAGTCGCAGTCTGACATTGTGAGTTGTCTTCTCTGTTGGATCTTGGCACGGGCTTCATCTGATGACAAGAACAGTTTCCCATGTGGAGTGTAACGCTGTGGGTCAGCTCACTGTGGGGCTGATGAGGAAGGTGCGGTGGGGCCCTGTGTGAGCATGAGTACCAGCAGCAAGGCTTCAAGCCAGGCATGTGCTCCTCACTCTGCTGGTGGCTCTCTGGTCCTCTGCAAGCCACTTGGCTTATGACTGCACTGGGGAAAGGCAGGTGCTTCCCAGTCACCTTCTGATCATAACAATTAGAGGCCAGAGTGAGAAAGAAGATGGAAGATAAAGAAAGAAAGGAACAGGGGGCAAGCCCTGCCTCTGCCAGAGGTCAATGTGAAGCCAGTCTGCCCTAAGCTCCGGTGAGCAAGTTCTGTATATTGTGTGCAGCTCTTGAAATCTGAAGAGAAAACGTTTTTCTGAAGTGATTCTATTGGTACTAGTTTTATTACCTGTCAGTCTGGTTTTATTACATGCAAACAGTCATACAGGCTCAGCATCTCTTCTTTGTGATGGTGACAGAGGCGATGAAGGAAGGCTCAGTGAAATTCCAGGGACCAAAGCTGCGCCAGAGTGAGCCCCCCGAGCTATCCTGCCCATAGAACTTGCGATTACACATGGGAAGGGGGATGTGCAGATGCTCCCAGATTGCTGCCAGCCCCGGGGGGCAGCGGGGCACACGGCGCCATCTCATCCTGCTGGGGCTCACATGTCCCCAGCACACACTGGTGAGACTGGAGTGACCCTGCTCTGGGCTCAGGGTTGATGTCCCTGTGGCCTATCTGTCTGAAGCCATCCCAGCCCAGTGCGGTGGCCCTGAGCTTTGCAACTGCCAGGGTGCCCTTTCCAGCTCTGCCCTCATGGGAGGAGAGCAGAGGGTGGGTGCAGGGGTGGCAGCACCCGCACTGCTGTCGCTCTGAGCCAGTGCCTGCATCTGCCAGAGGCTCTCACGGTGTCACCTGGCATCAGGGGTCCTGCCCCACACCCCCAGGCTCTGGCTGGATGAGGGACTGCCCTGCAGTCCGAGGGGGTCAGCGACAAGCATGGGTCCCGGTACCATCATGTGCCGGTGCCAGAAGCTGCTTGGAGGCCTGGCTGCAGTGCCTGGGGCTGGGAAAGCTGCACCAACAGCCTCTGCCACCGGTATGTTCATAGCCTGGTCATACCTGAGGTCGGGGGAGGAAGAGCTCCCATGTTCTGGGCATCACTTTGCCCCAGCGCCATGCTGCTCTTCTAAGGATTCCCTTTCTTGTCAGCCAAACGTGCCAAAACCTTGCAGTATCTGGATGCTTTCTCACGTTTATTTATTTACACGCACACATATGAAAAGTCGTTTACTTCATTCCTTCATTTACCAACATTTTCCCAATCTGCAAGAAGCTGCCCACACATTTCCCCCTTGGAAGCTGTGAGCGGGTGGCCGTAGCACTGGTTGTGCTTGCCCTGGCATCTGGGTGAGCGCTGCCGCCCGCAGCAGGTATTAGTGTCCTCCTTTTGGCTTCTGTGTCTGCAAAAAGAAAAGTAACGCCCTGGTTTTTTACATCTGGGACCCAGCGATGGGAGCAATTGAGTATGAAAAACTGGTTATTTTAAAGAGCAATTTATGAAATGCTGCAAAAGTACAAATGGAGTAAAATTATTTGAGGGAATAAATGGCATGTGAAATGTTGCAGCGATACCATCTCTGCTTGGTATTGTTGGTTTGAACCTGCCAGGCTTGGTGGTTGGAGCTGCAGCAAACAAGTGATTCAGCCCATGGGAGCAGGAAGCGTTACAGCCAACAGCGACCTGCTTAATGGGGGAGCAGATCCCACTGCTGGGGTCCCCATGGCAGCACTGCACCCCACTGCTGCTGGGGTCTCCACGGCATCGCTGCCCTCCACTGCTGCTGGGGGGGCTGCCAGGGGAGAACGTGGCATTGGGGAGGCAGAGTTAGTATTTCAGTGGTAGCTTTCCATTGTGTTTTGTGTGAGGCTGCGGGGATATGCATGGTCTTTGCATGGTCCCAGGACCCTCAGGTGGGTGTCCCAAGCTGGAGGGAGCTGGTGGTGCCACGGGGCTGTGTGGTTCCTGCCAGCCCCATCCTTAGAGCTGGGCTGCCTCGGCCTCGCCACCCATGCCCGGGCCAGTTCCCCAGCATGGTTTTGTGGGTGTGGAATAAATTAGTCTTGATGGCGCCTGCATTAATTTTATGTGGGAGAATCCCCAGAGATTCCAGGGCAATTACAGGGGAGCAGCCTTGCCCAGCACAGCATCCTCCCCTTCCAGCCACCAGTCCCCATGGAGAAGATGGCAGGACTTGGGGAAGCAGCACTGTCACTCTGGCAGTGCCCACTCCCTGCGTCACCCACTTGCAGCATCCCTGGCAACAGAGGCCAGAGCAGGGTGGTCCATGGTCCCACGAGCCACTGTGTTCCGTGTCTGGCCCAGGGCGATGGGACCGAGCACTGGGCGGTAGCGGAACTTACCAGGCTTATCCCTGTCTTACAGAAAGGCTGGAAAACAAGCCCAAAGCAAGCGAGCTGTCTTCATTTCATACAAGTCCTATGAATATTGGTTGTCTAGCATAATTGAAGCCTGTTCCAATTGTGGCTTTTTTCTTACTTAAAAATTCAACTCATATTTTGGCAGGGGTTTGTCTGAGTGCACAGCGGATACATTCAATGACAAGAGCTATAACATCCAATTTGTTGGATGCCACAATTAAACCTCAGTTTTTTCACCCAGCCATCTGAAAGCCAATTGTGAGTTGTCACTCAAACAAGAACACATACAAACAAGGGCAGTGCATAGCCCCGGATCCTAACAATGTGATTTTCATCGCCTTACCAGTCTTTGGGGAGTCTTCAGCTTCCATCTGGAAGTACCTTCAACCCTTTCCAGCTACGGATCTTGAAATAGCTAGAACAGAGAGAAAACCAAAATTACATGGAGTTTATTGCCATTTCAGAAGGAAAAAAGTGTTTGAAAAAGTTTATTCAGGAAGCCAGGGGAAGTTAAGTGGGAGACATTTGCCATTTCATCAGTCTGTTGGTGATAGCCATTCATGTCATAAATGGCTTGTGTCATTTGATGCCAAAAATAACACAATTTTCCTCCCCAAAGGCCTATAGGGTTTTTTTGCAATAAATGTTTATTTGTTAATAATATACTTTAAACAGCCCAGTCTTGACCTCAAGTCTCCAAAAGAATCCATCTTCTCTCTGAGAAATCCTACAAAGTTTGTGTAATTTTTTCTGGGAAGGTGTAATTGATGGCGCAGTGAAGGGTAGTGTGTTTGCTTTAACTACTGCAGCTGCGTGGATTAACTGTTTATAAGGGCCTACTGTGCTTTGAATGGCTACTTTCTTAGATTTCAGGCTTTAGTTGACAGCACTTCCTAATGGTTTCTCGGATTTGCTCAAGTTCGATCAGTAAAAATAAATTTCTGGGCTGAGCTCCCCCATTGTTCTTCCCTCGTTGCTCTGGGGAAGTTTTAAACCTGCGTTTGGAGGAGCCTGGGTTATTGATTAGCCCGTGCCCTGCAGCGTCACCCATGGGGGTGACCGGGAGAGCTGCCAGACAGAGCCCAGCGGGTGCCACCTCGCGCCTTGGTTCCAGAGAAAACCCAGGAGGAGCTGGGATGCGTAGCAAAGAACCTGCCTGCAAGTATTTTTGACAGCCCTTCTCAGTCTAGTGATGGGAGTCTCTAGAGTCTAAGGCAGAACTGGCAGGTATGAAACACGTGTGATTAAATATTTGAAAATGTAATGAAGGGCTTTGTAAATATGCATAATATAGAAACTGTTGTTTTGAGAGAAAATAGTCAGTCAGGTAATTAAATTATAATATGTTGCACTGTTTTGAAGTTGCCTTCCTGAAAGCTGGAGTGAGATTTCCCCTGGCAAAGCGTTAGTGGAATCCAGTGACGTGTGACCAATAGCCGGTAGCCTAACAATTGTCTTTTCACTAAATCACCAACTACCACCGATTTAACCGACGTGAAATCACATATTTCAGCTGCTTTTGTTCTACATCAGCCCCTCTGATCCCTCTCTTTTATGATTTTTCATGTGTACTTTTACTAAAAAAGCAAAGTATTAAGACATTTGTCAGAATTTTTTTGTTAATTCTTAAATGAAAATGTGGTTTTCTTGAAGAACGCTGGCAGACTTATTTTCTTTAAGATCATCTGAGTTATGGGACATTTAATTTCTCAAAGCATTTCAGCTTAAAGTGCTAGTTTGTTCTCAGGCAGGCACTTGGATGAAATAAGGAACAGTATGTGTAAAATGAATGGAATTCAGTTTTTCTTTAAACATTTCACGTTTGTGGAGCTAAATTATTTGGATAATACGTGCACTCAGGTACTTTGTGGAAAACTTATGTTGGTGGGACTCCATGACACTAAGTGGCAGTAGTCGTTTACCGAGAATATGTTTGTAGTTTATTAATTGTGACCATCAGATGATGCTTTGAAAATAGATATTTTGAGAAGCATAGCTTCCAGCTTGGGCTGAGATCCTGCACGTTAATAAGACGGTTAATTTTACTCGGTCCCTTCAGTGCCTACTCATAAGGCCCAACAAGGTGGAGAACGGGGGGCCTGAGGGCGACTAAACTGCTCATGTACTTCCCAGAGGTGTTTTCTGGGTCAGTCTGGGCTGCAGCGACCAGAGCAGCTCTTCTCCGCTGGCGCAGGCTCCTCTCCTCTGGGGGTCCGTTTGATAAACTTCTTGACCTTCCATTTAGCCTTTGTTGGATCGCTCCTGGTAAAGCAAGATCACGTCCAACTCTCTTTCCCAAACTGAAAACATTTGGAAAGAGCTTTAAACTTTCCGTGGCTTCCTGCTCCTCTGCTGATCCTGGTGCTGCTCAGGAGTTCAAGCCAGAGCGATGGCGGGGCTGGAGCTCGGCAGCAGCTGTGGGCAGGGTGGGAGGTGGGATGGCAGCAAGGATGGCAGCGTGGCGGCTCCCCACGGCCAGGCTGTGCCGAGTGCCAGGCTGCAGAGGTGCACACGGAGCGGTGCCCAACGGTGAATACGTGTGACGCGACAGTGGGCAGCCTCCTTTGGCACAGGGCGATGTCTGAGGTGTCTTGGGGAGGTTGGATGAGGACATGAGCCCTGTGTGTCCCCGGGGCTGCGCTTGGTGTGGCCAGAGCTGGGGCTCATGCTGCAGCCACATGGTCACGCTTGTCTGGCTCCAGGGGTGTCCAGGGACTGCAGCGTCAGAGCCTCCTCCTTTGCTCCAGGGCTCGGGGTCTCCTCATGGGGCTGAGGACCCTGTCCTTCTCTGTCCTCAGAGGAGAGCACTGTGCCTTCCCCTGGGGCACTGAGAGCTGCGCTGTCAGGGCTGCTCCGGCGCCCTGCCCCGCTCCCAACCATGCCCTCGCCGCAGCAGGGCAGCTCCCGGGCACCGTGGTGGCACACAGAGCAGCGAGTGCAGGCACTGGCACTCCCCAACTTGTCCCCTGGGCTCCGGAGAGGTTCCTCCTGATTCACTCCGGCACAGGGTGACTCACGCTGCCAGCACCGGCTGGCTGGCTGTGAAACCAAAAAGAAACAACCTGAAAGCAGCTGAAACAGCCACATTACTGAGGCTGATATGGATTTGCTCCTGTAAGAGGATATTAAAAGTGTCGCTTTTGTTTGTTGCACAGAGACTGAGCTTTGCCATTTTTTTAGTCTTTTTGTCAGCTCACTTTGGTATTAAAGCAACTGACATAACATTTAACTTTATCCTTGTGCGTGAGCACTCCCGCTAATTAATTCAGTAACTCTTTTGACCTTCTGTTTAAAAGATTTCAGCTGATGCTGTTCCTGCACGGGCGCTGCCATCCCTCAGGATCCTTTCCCCCTCTCACTTATGAGCCTGGCTGTGGGGTAGGTGGCTTGCATCTTTGTGCCGATATATTCTTGTAATAGCTAACATTAACAGTTAAATGGACAAATGAACAAGAGAAAGAGAAGAAAAGCAAAGGAGCAATTAAATGTAACTTTCATCATGAAAAGGATTTCACTGGTTTATCTTCTAATAAGATTATGTCACCGACACAAGTACCTAGGAGCCCTTGATTGACAGCCTCCTGTACTTTTATCAGGCAGTGTGACACTAAACCTCGGGGCCTTTTGTCCGATAGAGTGAGCTCACGGAAACTTGCCATCCTAATCCCCTTATTCATGTCAAGCACAGAAAAGAAGTCCTGATCAGATGGCACCTTACAACAGTGTCACCTCCACCCCCTCGTCACTGGATGGACATGGGACATCTCAGGCTTTGTTCGTGGTCGGTGAGGCTCTGTCGGAGTGGGGCTGCTGGCTCTGCTTCCCCGGTCCCGCGCCCAGGAGCCAGGGCTGTCCGTGGGTCTCCCCGCTCCCGTCCCGCACTGCCCTGCCTGCCCTGCGCCTGCTGTCCTGCTCCCACCTGGGGGCTGTGGGGGCGGGCAGGAAAGCCCCAGGGAGGTGGCAGGAGTATTCAGAGGAGAACTTTTTTTGGGGTTGGATTTTCTTTTAATTTCTCGAAAGTCAAGCCTTTAAAATAAATACTTCCTTTTGCATCATGTATGTAAGACCATGTGGTGAAACTATCACTAAGCTTCTTCCAACCTTCCATCCAGGAAAAGAAGTGGAACTAAAAAGCCCTCACTTTTCAGACGCGTGGGATCAATGTGCTGTTGCTCAGTGGTAATTGTTATTGGGTGTAATGCTTCGTGAAGCTCAGAATGGAGTTTTATGTTCTCCTCAAACCATGGGTACCTATAGAATTCACTCCTAAGTGTCGTAGAAGTCAGCAATTCATCCCAATCGCTGCTATTATAAGTTTCATAGCCCCAGCCCTTTCTTAGTTGTAGGAATTCCTTTGTGTGTATCCCTGTGGTAACCTATTGCAACTAGCGGTCCCCTGTGGTGCTTTATTTACTTGTCCAACTGTTTGGAAGTCTGTTAGTCTAAAGATCAGATGCTCTGAAACAAATCTTATTACTTTAACCAGCTCTGCAAATTCTTCTTTCTCCATTTTTATTGACTTCTCTTCAGCTAGAACTAATACACATGCAGCAGGTGGGCAAGTATGTCTCTCAAAGTTTAGCCTCTCAGATTTAACATGAGAAACTATAAATCTTTTTGTTTTCCTTGGAAAATGTGGGAAACCACAGGTATTTGAAGAGTTGCCTCCTTGGTGGATTTGTGAAGTTTATACTGGTTCCTGTAATTTTTGAAGCGTGAGTCTGGGAAATTTTAAAAGAATGCTGCATTCTGGGGAATAGGCTAATTATTTTTTTGTCATGTTAAGTATTTTTTCAGGCTGTAATCAAAAGCAAGGGAACAGGGAAGTTTTCAGACTTCTTTCCTTTCATCCAGCCTGGCACTGCAGTGGAGGTGCTGCCTTAAACGTCCTTCAGCCGCTCTGCCGGGAGCTGGTTGGGTCGGCACCGCTCACCAGGACCCGTCCTGGAAGGCGTCTCCAGCGCCTCTGTATTTTTCATCTCTATGCACATTTTAAAAGTAATTGTAGATGTTAAAAGTCAGTGCTAATTAAATGTTTTAAGAAATTATCTTTCAGGAATTCCCCTTTCTGCTCCCCGTCCCCCCGCCCAGTCTCCTGGCGACCTCGCGCTCCCCAGTCTCGCACACATCCCGTCTGCGGCAGCATCTCTCATGGCACTTTCCTCCCGCAGATATCAAAGTCCTGTGGAAGCCACCGCCCGGGGTTCCTGCAGGCCGGGGCCTGTCCTGGGCGCGCTGGTCCCTGGGACGCACCGTTTCTTCCCATGGCCCCGGGGACCGGGCGTGGGGACGGGAGCGTTCCCGTCTCTGGGAGTCCTTCGCCGCTGCTCCCCCCGGCTCTGGTGCCACCGTGAGCACCGGCGGCTGCCATCATGCAGTGCAAACAGGGCACACGCTGCCTTACTAGAGGGAACCACGGAAGGTAGCGGTTTTCTTTAGCAGAGCCCCTTTTCTCTGAACACACACAGCTCTGCAGGAGCTCTTGTCAGGGATCCACTTGGCTGCAAGGACAGGACTGAGCGCAGGGAACTGGGAGCAGGTTTAAACCTCGTCGGAGAGGCTGGTGAAGGAGCGTATAAAACGTCTGTAAACTTGTAAGGTCGGCTGAGGGCTGGGTGAACTGCGGCAGGCAGCCATGTCAGGTTGCACGCGGGGATAAGGTTCAGTAAAGCCGTCAACGTCCGGCAAAACCTGTGGCTTCTCAAAGAAAATCTCACAGCAATGCACCAGCAGGAGTGTTTTAGCACCTCGGAAACATTAGATGCAGACCAACGGGATGCGGTACCAGGCTGTGTGTATGTCAGAAGAGGCAATTTCAGAAATCCCACGGTTTGGGGTTGTGAAGCTTCAGGTCTGTTCCCCTGCGGTGGGTGCACAGGGGGCAGCACCCCCCAGACGCGGTGCCTGCGCCGGGCTCCGGCGGTGAGGACCCTTGGGCTGCTTCAGAAGGGTGTAGGCCACGCAGCCTGTTCTGCATCCTCCGTGGGGAGACGAGTCCTCCCCTTGCAGCCCGCCCTGAGGGTCCCCCGCAGCTCCCCAGCTCCTCCTGACGCCTCCTGCCCAGCACTGGGCACAGGGCAGCAAATGGGGCACAACCCCCCCAGCAGGTCCGGGGTGTTGCTTCTGTGTTATCAGCACTTGATGCTATGAGGTTTTCATTGAAAGAAAAATAACTTGTGTTTGGATCACAAAAAAAAAAAGAAGAAAGAAAGAAAGAAAGAAAAAACCTTTGGGGATTGAATTTCAGAGCCTCCTGCCTTCCCCTCGCCCCCCTCCGAAGGCAGCGGTGATTTGTGTGCGAGGGCCTGTGACCCAGGGAGGCATCGGGCAGCCGAGAAGGGAAACATTTGGAGTTCAGAGGGACAGTGGGTCTTGATGGCCAGTGTAAGACAATGCAGATGTTTCAGATCATGAGATCTCTGGCAATAACGAGAAAATGCCCCCGGCAGCCCACAGGCTGGGTTCCTTTTTTTCCTTTTCCATGGTGTAGTGATGCCACATCTCACAGGATTGAGTTTTTAGGATTTATCATGGAAGAATCTCTGTGCTTCTTGTATTAGGTAGGTCTGAAAAGTAGGGTGGGTTTTTAATTTCTCCCTGTGGAATCTTTTAGAAGCTGTGCCCCATGTGTTGGCGGTGGCAGGGGCTCCCAGCCTGGCCGTGTGTGCTGCCAGCCGGGCAGTGGCCCATGGAGGGGGCTGACTGCAGAGGAGCAGAGCCAGCGAAGCGATAGATTTTGGACAAGAGTCCAACAATAACTGCATGTCCCATTGCCTTGTCTGATACAAACAGAGATTTCCTGGAAAGAGGACAGATTCTGGGACAAGGAAAGAAAAATACTGGCAGAGTGGAGAAGGAGGAGATTCAGGATCCTGATGCCGAGAGGCTGCGACACTGACCGCTCACCACAGCAGTCTCTGCCTCTGGATCTCGGCATCCCTGCACTGGGGAGGGTTGGAGAGACCTCCAGCTGTGCCTGGTTTAAAGCTTAATACAGCAGAGACAGCAGAGAGCAGCCCTGCTGGGCTTGGGTCTCTGCTGGAGGGAGACCCTCTCCATGCCCAGGCTATGGTGCCCTGGGGCTGTGTGGGGCTCAAGGATGCTCCCAGTTACCATCCCATGGGGGCCACAACCTCAGCCCTGTTGGGAACAGCAGTGGGAGGGTGCCCAAAGACCCCGGCAGGCACGGGCCGAGCACATGCCTCTCACCCCACAGGATGTCCCCAGTACAACTGGGAGCTGTGGTGGTACCTCACTGAGGGGACAATCCCTGAGGGCATGGGGGACACCCCATCCTGCACTGTGGCTGCAGCAGGGTGAGCAGTGGGGCTGGTGCAGCCACTGCTGGGTGGCAAACCCTGAATTACATGTCAGGGAGCAGAGAGGAGACAGATTTTAAAATTTTGTCTGCTTAAAAAAAGAAAAAAATATTTATATATATCTATATATATCTCTAGTCTGTTGGCTTGCGGGAATGCAGAGGCTGTGCGAGGTCTCCCCGGTACCCGTCTGGGCAGAGGGTGCTGCTGCAGGGGGTGCGGAAGGGGCTGCTGTGGGGTCGGCAGAGGCTGCCTCCTGCTGCCACCCCAGTGCCCAATCCTGCCCAGCCCTTCACCGCGGCTCCGGCCACGGAGCACCGGGAGAGGTAGCTGCGGCAGGCTGGCATCCTGGCACCTCTGCCAGGGGGACCCGGGCTGGAGCGGAGCCCACGGAGGCTGCCAAGCTGGAGCTGGCAGAGAGTGAGAATTTCCTAACTGTGACAAATGCCTGCCTGAAAAAATGTGTCTCTATTTACCAGTGGTGCGTTCAATTAGCCTGTGCTTTGGAGTCCCTCTGACGGCCCCCCCTGCGATTTGAGCCACCTCTTCTCAGAAAAAGGCTAGAAAATGCTTTGCTTTAAAAAGATTTAGGATCCCCGAGTTTCTGGTGCTCCACTTTGCAGCTCAGCTGTGACTTGGGGTGCTCGCTGCTGCAGGGACTCTCCTTCCTGGCTGTACGTGCAACCGAGAGAGCCTCATTCCCGGAGCTTTTCTCTGCCGTTTAGATCTGAGGGTAAGTTGCTGTTTTCTTATCGGCTGTAGCTAAAAAAATGAAAACCAGAACACAGTCCCCAGCAAACCTCTGTCACGAGCAGTTATAATGAAGAAACCGCTTCCCAAATCTGTTGTGATTTTGAAATAAGGGATTTTCTGATTTTGAAAAAAGGGACTCCCACCTCAGCTGGATTCTCCCCGGTGAGACGGACACAGCTTTGCCTTTGGACTTTGCCATGGAGAGCTGGGCTCACGATGGAAACCGAGCACGGCCCTTATTATCATTACGGTTGAAAGAGCATTATGAAGGGCACAAGTGAAGTTTTGTAAGCATGTGCTGGAACATACACTTAAAATATTGAAGCAAAGTTTTCAATAACAATTGTGTTCAGAAACAAACGATCTTGGTTTTCCATTTCTGGGCTGTTCTGTGTGAAGCCAAATGATCGCTGCTCCAGGGATTCCGTCCTTCTGCAGCAATAAGTTGGGGTTTCAGACACAAGAGGAGCAAACTGCCTGCTTTAAAATGGTGCTGAGCTAGCAACAACGCTTCTGAGTCCACCACAGCTTCACAGAGTACCATCTCTGGTAATCAGCTGATTTTTTTAGGTCATATGTAAATGAAGAACACATCTGCTTTCCATATGTCCCGCATACACAGCTTACACATGTTTTTGGATGTATTATCTTAATCATATTTATTGGCCAAAGCAAAAAAATTGAAGTTTAAAATATTTTTGGATTCATAATATTATAAACCCAACAACTATAAAGCAAATGAGTCATGTACTACACTCCAGTTATAGTGTACAATTACGACGTGTATTTAAGGGCTATATTTCTTAGCTGGAGTGAAATCTATAGGCAACAATGCTATCTCTCCTGTATTTTCGTCTAACAGAGATCTAAAGAAAAATTAATTACACTTCTTTGACTGATTGTTATTCTGCTGAAGTATGGTTCTAATCCTTATTAACATTCTCTAAAGTCATGCATGAAATATGACTTTTGCACCACACTCTGTGGCATATGTTTTCTCTTTCCAGCGTATTTTTCAAACTATCTTCAACCCTCACTGCTGTTCATTATTTTAAGATAGGTTTAAAGTTTGCCACAGTCTCAAAACTGATCCAGTACAGAGCGTTGCAAAGGAAAAAAATGACACATCATTCTGCTCATGAACACAAATTGCTTCTGATTATTTAGCTTTGAATGTTCTCCTCATACTGTTTTTATTAAAAGCCCCAGTATATTTACTCTTGATAGTGTCTTCAATTAAGTTAAAAAGAGTCCCTTTTCTATAGCAGTATGTAAAGAAAATAGTTGTTACAACCGCAAAATTACCGAAAAAACCTGGTTCTAGTAAAGTACTACTTCAGTTCAACAACCACAGCACGAAGTTTGCTGTTTTCTTGTAAACTTTCCAACCATTAGATAAACAGTGTCTGTGTCTTCACACAGAAAGAAGCACCCTCTCTTTGTTTAAGGACAGTTGTTTTCCTGCAGCTCTCTGCAAAATACCTACTCTGTTAATCCATTTATCCATATGGAAAACTTGCCCATGGGGACTCAGAGTGACTCTTTTTGGCCAGTGGTGAGTAGGTCTTTGCTCCGGGAACAATTTTGGTAACAAATTGCTGGAGGACTGGGGCAGAGTGCTCTGGTTCTGTTCATTTGCCTCCTCGTGAGCGCAGTTAATTTAAGCTGTGACAAGGGGAAGGAAAGTTGTTACAAGTGGGATCCTGTGACTTCAGCACACATTGCACACAGCCAGGAATGTTTTCCTTTCCCTTTAATAAAATTGTGATTTAGGAAAATGGTCTAAGTTTAGCAGTTTCTGGAGCTTCTACTCTGTTGGCTTCACAATAACTGATTTTTCTTTTGAAAACATTGTCTTTTAGTGCTGTGATGTCACAGCCTAATATTGTACAAAGGCGTAACTGGACTAAACTTGTCAGGAACATGTCAGTAACTTTCCATAAATTATTCCCCCTCTTTGGGAAAACCCCTAATTATGTGTTAACTCATTTTCTACTTCAGAGAAGTTTTGTCTTGAACTTTGGAGCCCAATTGCTGGGGAGCTTTTAGTTCTTTTTTTGGTGACTGCATTTCTGCTTCAAGTTCTCTGTGTGTGAGCTCTGACAGAGAACTGCGAGGGTTTGGCAGAAATGGGATGGCAGGAGTCGAGGGATGGACTAGAGCAAGGGAATCACCTTTAAACTCCTTTAGAAAAAACCCTGGAAGCTCAGAGGTCTCTGCAAAGCCGTGCTCCTTCCTCTCTACGAGCAACTGCCGAGCATCCCTGGATGAAGGCTTCACACGCTCCAGGCTATAAAGCTGCTGTGCTTTGAAGGCAATGGGGTACGGAGGAAAGGACTGTTTGAAACATGTCACTTTGAACTGTGCTGGAGGGTCCCAGGGAGCCGGCCACCTCCGTCCGCCCCAGTTCCCTCCGAGGTCTGGTTCCAGTCTGCGAGCCCTGGAGCCAGTCCCGTGGTCTGGGCAGGTGGCCCCACTGTGAGATGTCAGGCTGATAAGTGAAAGTAGAGACTTTCAGGGGAAGATCAAGAGTTTACTGCTTGAACTGCATCTCTTGCTATGTGTAACGGTTCAATATGGTAACAAAAGGGTTTTCCTGCCTGCAGAGACAGATGCTGCCTTTTCACAGTGTTGCTTTACATTTGAAGCCTCAGCATATGCTGTAATAAAGGCCATCCTGAAACTTCAATGGATTGCATCACGAGGAAATTCAGAGAGGAAGGAGCTTTAGGTGGATCTGCAGAATCTTTTATGAACTAATACTCCATGAAAAAAACGGGACTATCAAGTAGGGGTCAGTCACGGCTCGGATCAGCGCTGGCTTGTGTTCCAAGCTCTGGCTTGAACCCGTTCCTGCCAAGGTGACCTGGTAGGGGATGGGGGCTGGGACGCTGCTAAAACACCCCGATTGAGGTGTTGTGAAACAAAACCACCCCAAATCTTCATCCTGCTCTTGCTGCCTAAAGGGTGCATCATTCCTATTAGCTGATATGCAGAAGCTGTGTAGGTACAGATGACGCCGCGTTTAGCCAGTTGCTGTACCAAGTGGGAAATCACTGAGTCTGTGAGCACCTCCTGGGTGACCCTCGGCAGGCAGGTCCGAGCACTCTTCCTCAGCCACTCTGCATCACCTTTGCCGCAGTCTTCTCTCTTTCTCCTCATGCTCTCCAGTCTTCCAGACAAGTCCAAGACTTGCAGCTGGAGAAAGCAAGTGCTGAGAGGCTGGGACATTATCCTGGCTCCCTCCCTGAGAGACGTGGGGCAGCTCTCACCGAGTCTCCTCAGCAAGGAAGGGTGAGCAGCATTTCCCATAGCTTTTTATTTTAAAGCTGTTGTTTTCAGTATGCTTTTGAATATCTTTCCTGAAGCGGCCTGGCCATTTACGTGTACATGTGTTTGTGAAAAACAAAGCAAATAAACTCCTGTTTATTCTTAAAATTAATCTCACCATGTGCATTTAGAAATGCCGAGGTGGTTGGAACAGAAGTTGTCCAAAGCAACGCCTGGATGCAGCGTGCTGTGGCTTATGGTGGGTAATGCTGTACTAATGCTGGGGCTGGAGCACAGAAAATGTGCAAGAAAAAGAGTCATTCTGGTAAGGAAGGGAGGTTACAGAGAGCGATGTTTACTCTACTACCCATTATGAATAAATAGAGAACCTGCAGAAAGGGGGTAATCAACAGATATGCTGCTTGTTTTTAGTAATGCTCTGTGACGATTTCGAATGGAGGAAAGGCTGTAAATTTCTGTTTGTTTTAGTACTGACAGTAGGGAGCAGTGCTAAGCTGGCTGCCAGCTAGAGTCACGTGGGCTGGAATGAATTCGTGCTCAAAAGCACAAGAATTTTTGAAAGAAAATATTTTGTGCCTGGCATTCGAATTCAGCTTGTGTTATGCTGGGATTTTGTGGAGGTTAGATTCATAATTTCACATTTTTACAGCCAACTTTTTGTCTCACAGCAGTGTAGACCTACAGTACTTCCACTGCAGCGGGGAGTAGCCGGTGTGAAGTTTGTGCAACTTTATCTAGCACAGACCTTGCAGAAAAGGGCTGTTGGATGAGTGTGAACTCTCAAGCCCCCAGTAAAGATGCTGTTATTAAGTATAAATACAGAGTAGGCTTAATAGCTATAATTAACGTGTGCGGTTGCTCTAAATGAGTAGAAGCTGGGTTTGTGTTTCCATGCTGAAGGCGGGGGGTTTACTTGAGTCACTTGAAGGACTTGGGAAGTGTGAGTGCCGGTGAGGGTCGGCAGGGCCCGCGCTGACGGGTGCTCAGGATGGGGGGACGTGGGGGGATGAAGCCCCACGACCTCTCCCAGCCTTAGGGGTTGGCGACTCAGGGGTCAGGGGTGGGGGAGTGGGTCTTTAGAAACTTTGGATTTTATAAAATCCAACCTGTGAGCTTCTTCTGTGTGACTGAGACTCAGCCTGCAGATCTGAGCACACTTCTTTGGCCAATCTGCATCACCTTTGCTGCAGTTTTCTCTCTTTTTCCTCATGCTCTCTGTTTTTCCAGACAAGTCCACAGCATCTTATTCTAAAAGTTGGATTCAAATCCCTTTTCCATCTTATTCTCATGGAGAATGCACATGCATAGGACAGTCAGGGTATGACTTTTGCTGATATAAAGAATCTGAAGAAACTGAGCTGATGCTCTGGGTATTGTGTTGTTGATGTGGCACAGGACAGGGGGCTCGGCGGTGGCAGTGCCGTGGGGCGATGTGACCGTGCTGTGTGGCACTGCCAGCCCTGGGGCAGAGCCCAGTCCCCCGTCCTCCTCCTGTGGGCGCCCAGAGCACGGCTGATGCTGGGGGAGGCCGGGGCCATGGATCGGAGCCGCTGCGCTGCTCAGGAGGGGAGAGGCTGGCATGGCAGCTACATTCCAGACTGATGGAAGTAGGGTAACACACGTTAAAGTGCGTCCCAGGACAGGAGCAGCGATGTCCTGTACAGCCGCAGCACCTGCCAGGACATCGTCACGCTCCACCAGCAGAGCTGCTCCGTGTGTTTTGTTCTGAGGATCTCAGCTCTCTGCCAGCTGAGAGCACCGAGGGAGCAGTGCAGGCCATTTTCACTGTTCTCAGGTCTGTGGTGGAGCCATCAGCACTTGGTACAAAGGCAGCATCCCCTTGGCAGAGCAAGCGTTGGTTTGCTGTACGTTGTGAGATGGCGTATGCACATGCTCAGGTGCTCAGGTGCTTCCCTTGCCAGGGCTGAGGATGTGAGGCTGCGAGGAGGTGGTTCAGCAGTCTGGCCTCCTGCAAGCTGAGGGTGACACCACGTGCATCAACACTTGCACGGGGATGGCTCCCAAGTGTGGGGTGATGGGATGCTGCTGCTCCGATCCCAGGAGAAACAACTGACGTGCACGTGTGAGCCTGCCAGGCTGATCCCTGCGCGATACTGAGCGTGAAGCATTCCTGAGGCTTCCTCGGGACAGGTTGAGTGTCAACCAGCCTCTGTCAGCATTTCCCAAGCTGTTTTACCCCCTGTCCCACTTCCAGGTGAACTCGACTCTTACACCCCCGCTTTTCTCAGCCTGGGCACAGTGCCGTGCTGACATGGCTATTCCAGCTCCAGGAGCTAATCCAAAGCCCCCAAGCATTCCTGCATCCTGTCAGGAGGGAGTACCCCCTGTTTGAAAGTGCTGGCATGTGTGGAAGATGCTGGTGCTGTGGACTGCAGAGCTCCTGGAAGCTGTTACTCCTGCAGATCACGCCAGCATTGCTGGCAGCCTGTGAGGAGAGAGGGGAGATGAGGGGATGGCCATCAGCCCCACTGTTTCATGTGTGTCTGTAGGAGCAGTGAGCAGGACCCTGGCTGTGGACACAGCAATTGTAGCAGGTCAGTCCCACCTGGGTGTCCCCAAGTCTGGCCGGTTGCCCCGTTACATCCCTGGACACTCTCCAGCTCCCACTCCAGCCCTCACTGCTCACCTGGCTGGGGTTCAGGGCCCATGGAGCTCTGAGGCAGAGTCCTCTCACCCTCCTGATTTTCCTAGTTAGAAGTCTCAGCATTTAGAGTCTCCAGACTCATACACCAAGCTTGTGTCAGCACTGTGACTAACCTCTGTCACATGTTGTTTGCTCTCCCATGTCCTCCCCTCCTTCCCACGAGGAGTGGCATGGCTGCTCTGGGTCTCTTTTGATGAGGTTCTTGGACGGCGCATTGGTCGTCCAAGGCAAGGTTGGAAAAGGTTGGAAAAAGGTGTGTGTGTAACAAGAAAAAGAGGGTTGGGTTGGTCCTTTTTTCTAACAGAGATCATGGCGTAGGCTCACTGAGAAAGTTCTTTCTTCCCTTGCTCTTGTTCATTGACTCTGTCTTGCTCACGTATGACCTGACCTGGCTACTGACACCTGAGCTCTGTGTTTCTCAGGACACAACGTGCACAAAGTCTTCAACTTAACTGGCCTCTTCTTTTCTTTAGTCACCAATTGTATCCTATATACAGAGATACTCCTACTAGCTGCGTGTACCACAAGACATCAGAGAAGGAGCTGATCTTTGCAGGGACTTTAAGGGACCCAGCAGTGTATTGTCACTGCAGCTTGGAATCACCTGGAGGCAAAGTTCTAAAGCATTTCATTACACTTCCCCGAGTCTCTGCTGCTTTCCTTCCGAGAGGCCCAGGTGAGGTCCATAGCTCCTCATTATGAGCTTCACTTGCTGCCCAGCTCTCCAGAGGTTTGAAAAGGCAACATGCAGACACAAGAGCAGGGCTGCTCCTCAGAGTGCCTTGGTCCTTTGGGCAGATGGATGTGCTCAACTCTGAGAGTGAGGAGAAGTTATTTTTGTGATCAAGTCACAAGCACTTCTTGCGGCCTGCAGGCTAGTGGTTGCTTGGCTCCGGTGGTAATGAGGTGGATCGTCTGTCCGGAGAGCAACAGGCATGGAGTGTCGTCCTTCCTCCTGCCCAGGTGAAGGTGGGTGCCACAGCACAGCCGAGGGAGCAGGCAGGAGCTGAGGAGTCACAGAGGGAGCTGAACTTCAGGTGGGTGAGCAGTGAAGCCTCCCGGGAGAAGGAGTTTGTGGCATTTCCCTGCTGCTGCAGGGAAGGTACCCATGAATTTCTTGGTGGATCCTTTAGTCTCTGGTGGTCTGTAAATAAGCATAAAATGCATGTTAGTTTTGGCTCAGGTTTCTATTCTCAGATGAATGAATTTGAATGAACTTGTCTTATCTGTGGAATCTCTCTTGGAACCGATGTTTGCAGAGAAGATAAATGTGCTGCTGCCTGCCTGCTTGTCCTGACTTAATCTGTGATGCACTGAGCGGTGTCCTGGGGGGATCAGGAGAGCTGGAAGGGAGCTTGGGATGTCAGGCTGCCAGGTCCTGATGATGTGACCTGTATCGGTTTCTCCATCGATGATAAGGCTGTGGATTGTGTGTTGGCAGTATAGTGTTGTCCTGGTGATGTTTTCTGACATGCTTTTTGCAGGGAGGCATTTTACATCGGTGTCCTGTTGGTGCAGCATCCAAATGAAGATACGTACTGTAAAAAAAGTTCCCCATCGGTGCGTAGGACGGGTCCACGAGACAGACCCCTGGGGAAGTTGCCTTCAGACAGTAATGGTTTTCAGGTTATTTCTAGCAAACATTAGACCAGCTTGAGGTTGACTGGACTCTCTTTTCAATTCCCTGTGCAAATTTCTGTTTCCAAGAGCCTGTGGAAATCCCAAGTGAGAGCATGCTGCACACTGCAAATGTCAGTAAGTTACATTTGTAAAATGTAAACCACAAAGATCCTATTGAAACTGCCTCATAATAGTCCTTAATGTATGGATTCAAACTTTACTTAATATCAGCATCCTTAGGAGGATGTAACAAGGTCTCAAAACTTCATTGTCCTATTAATGAGAATTGCTTAAGCATCTTTTAGACTAAGGATTCGTTCAAGGTGGAAATAAAATGAACTGAAAATGACGGAGGGGTGAGCAATGAGCAGTCCCCATAGGCCAAATCTCAGTAGGAGAAAACACTTAAAGTTTCTTTAGTGCTGGCAGGTTCAAAAGTCAGGGCTGGTTTCAATTAGCCTGGGAGAGTCTCAGTGATAAACAATTCCTGTGGTCTCGAAGCAAAGGGGCTAGCTGCATGCAGCCTTTCTAACTACTTGAGCTGGCCCTATTCCCTCTGCTCTGGGAGTAACTGTCTCTTTGAATGAAGTATTTGTCATCGTTTGTATATGAATTCTTCTGAGTTTTTGAGAGCAAGGAAAATACAAAGTTTTCTGGTTAAGGCATTTTTGGTCTGAAAATCCCCCAGGGTATCGGCTTAAAATATGCATGACGTTCATGCAATTTATTTTCTTTAGGGGGCTGGAAAATGTGAGTGTGTGCAGATGTGTTTGTGTGCACATGTGTGTACGGCAGCGTGATCCCCCCGGTTCTGCTGCAGGGCAAGCCCCTGGGAACTGCTCTGCAGTCGGGTAGCGCGGTCCCACAGGTGGAGGAGATGGGCCTCTTGATCCTGCCCCACTCTGGAAACATCGTTCGCTTCTGCCCGTGTTATTTCCAGAGAGGGGACAGGAATTTCAGGTCGTTCCAGCTGTGTGTGTGGCATAGGAGCCTATTCAGCGCTCCTGGAGCATCTCCACGTTCTGTGGTTGCGCGCACTGACAAAGCCCATTGTTATGGCTCCTCGGGCAGAGCCGAAGTGCTGCAGGGCCCAGATGCATCGTCTCGCTGGTGCTCACAGCTCATAAACTGTTGAGAGAATACTTCCACGTATTGTCCATCTTATACAGGGGTAAAGTGAGAAGTTGGGATTAGAAATTCTGTATCTCTCACTCAAGAAGATCATATCCTCAGTGCTGCCGGGGCAGGCTCTAGGGTGATGGTTCATCTGGTTGTTGCCTCCAGCCCTTGCCCGACTTGTGCTGGTCACCATCTCCAGGCCTGCCAAGCCTGGGGGCACTGGATGGGCCTTTGCATGCAGGTGACAGAACAGGCCTCTTAAGAAAAGAATAAAAAAAAAGCCCAAACAAAACTAATCAAACCAAAACAAAAAACCCCAAACAAACAAAACCCAAACCAAACTACAATCAACAGACAATATTTCTGCATTCAAATAATCTTAAAACAAGCTCCTGTCTCTACCCATTTCTCAGAAATCATAGGGCTGAGTATATTTTTCTAGAATCACCATTACAGCAGTTAAATTCTAAGAGCATTAAACAGTCAAATCCAGCAAAGAGCACAACTAATGGGCTATAGTTTCTTGTTGGATTTTTTTTAGCCTGTTTTGGAGATACTTACTTTGCTTGTAGACTTGAAAAGTTTAAAGTCACACAAAATACTATTTCTTAATCATCCTGGATACCTCTATTTAGACTTATTTGCTGTTACAGATTTATGGTAACACGCTGAGGGATAGGCTGGAGGATTATGTATAATAATTATAGATCACCATGTGCTCTTACTCTGTAAAACTTTTCTTTTAGCCAAAATGCTAAGAAGCGTAAGCTTGCCTTTTCCATTTGAAATGGAGATGCTAGTGTTTTCCCATAACACAGCCAGTACAGCAGAACCTATTCAAGTGAATCTTGCTGAAAGAAAGAAATTTTTGACAAATATGATTTCAGTGCAACAAAACAAACTGCACAGGATAGTTCAATAAGCCCCCTTAAATCACACACAGGACAAATCCTTTAGAGCGGGAGGATCTATTTTTATCATGAGAGTTTCCATAGCAAAAGCTGATTTAACTCCTTAGGGTGAAGTTCACGCCAGCGCATGTCTCTGTGAAAGATCAAACTCCCTTTAACACATGGATGAGGGACCTGCAGAAACATTGCATTGGGAGTGGGGAGCAGATGTTCGCACACAAACATCCACTGAGGAGCTTCTTTATAACTGATACGGTTCCTTCGCCCGGGGTGACGGGATGTCAGAAACCAGCGCTGAGCGGACACTGTGGTAGTTCTGTGCAAACAGAAATCCCTTCTGCTGGGCTTTTTGGAGCAGAAGGCCTTGCATGGGGCAGCTTGGAAACTTTATTCTGGGAGGGGGAAGTTACACAAACTTCTAGAGTTTGACAGTCCGTGAAGTGCGTGAGGATGCCGTTGTGGCAGGAGGAAATCTTTGACCAGGGCGGAAACCTTTGTGCTTTGCACCCCTGCAGTCGATGGGGCATCACTGTCCCCAAGGTCCCTCTGCCCAAGCTGTGGGACACAGGGAGCAGCTGGTACTCACAGGTGACACAGCCTGGCCTCCGGCAGCAGGTTGGACCAGCCCAGCTCTCCCTAAACAGCCTTTTCATGTTCAGAAGAACATGTCCAGGGCCACGGGAGGCGTTCCCGGTCTCTGTCCCTGCTCCGATGTGTCCAGCCTCTGTGTGTGTGCAGAGCAGCAGCAGCTCTACATTCTGCTTTACGGGAATTTGCATTTCAAGGAGGCTTCTGTAGCTTAGAAGATGGAGATGGTCTGTCTCCATGGCGATGAAGGTGATGTCACAGGTGCAACATCATGTTTTCAGGGCTGCAGCAGATGGGTTGGGAGAAAACAAGCTCATCAGGGTTAACTGAGAAGAGTTCTTGCTGCAAGCAGCTGTAAAAAATGGTTTAGTGTAGGACTTCTGTGCCATCCCCAATAAATGATGGATGTGCTGACCTGGGACTTGTGATACCTGAGTCTTGTTGCCAAATCCATCACAGACTCGGGCTGCGTGCAGGGGAGTGGCAGGATTATTTTGCTGGCAGGTATGATTTACAGGGTGCAAACTGAAGCAATTAGGTTCACATGGATGTAAATCAGTCAGGATTTGTCCTTCTCTGATCCATCACTGACTCCCCCCAGCCAGAGCGGCTGCTGCAGAGCGAGGCAGTGCCGGGGGCGGTGCGAGAGCTGCGGATGGAGCAGGGAGTGTGGCCCAGACTGGTGCTGGGCTGGTGCTCGGGACCCCTTGGGATGTGCTGGGACGTGCTGGGACCCGCAGCCCCAGCGCAGAGGGTGGGCTGGGGTGGTGTGGCCCCTCCCGCTGCCAGCATCTCCCAGTCTGAGGAATTCTGGAGCAAGCTCCTTCCCAGCAGAGCTGGAAGAAACCTCAGTGCTGGTTCCAGGACTGGGTTTTGCACTCTGCAGTTTTTCCTACAAGCTGTAGCAGCCAAATAGATTCTTTGGATCACAACACAATCCCATTTTGGTTTGAAGTATGCCTGTCGGTGAAGGCTCCCCGCAGCAGCAGACTGTGCACATCGAGGTGAGCTGTGACACTGCCACAATGTCCCAGTTACTGAAGGATGAGCAGTGAGAGAATCTGACCCAGGTGGTGTATTCTCTCCTTCACAGCTTAAACACACATGCTGCCAATTCACACTAAAAATAGGTACTCATATGTAAAATATTTGCTTGAACTCAAAGACTTGAAAAATTACAAGAAAGCTGGGTAGCTTTGTAAACTAATTCAGATCAAAGTTATTGGATAAATAGTACAGCAATACAGAAATGAAAAGATAATACCTTCAAACTTGTGTCTCTCTAGATTCTTGCATCTCTTACCTGAAGAAGGGTTTGATTCTAAACTTTTTCCATGTTGAACTTGTACGGAAGATTATCTTTAGTGTGAAGAAATTCTTTGGGGAGATCTGTTAACAAACCCTAGAATGCAAGCTGTTTTTAAAAAGGAGCGGAGTTCCATGATCTGTAATCAAGCAGGATTTCCACTGAATTCAGTGTAGGTTCTATGCATTTTAAAATGCACAGAATTAATTCCAACCTCAAAAATTTGACTTGTCATGTGTAGATAAGAATTCAAAGCAATATGCAAGCTCTGCTGTTAAAATGGCTCGGGGTGTCAGTGTTGAGTTGTTGAGAGTGTATAAATCATATGTATGTGTGATTCTCAGGCTAGTACCTGGGGATTTGCTTGATATGATTATACACACTGCTCTGCTCACTTAGTTCATTTCACGTCTGCCTCAGGAGCGACCTCAGGAGGCGTTTACATTGATTATTTCCCTCACAACAGCCAACACAGTCCAAATAAAGCAGACTATGCATAATTAAAGGCATCATTGCTTTCTCACTCAAAATAGTAATGGGGCAGTGGATCTAATTTCCTACTTAACACAGAAAGGCTGTGCTGATTAACTATTCCTATGATTATTGTTTACTGAACTAATTTTAATAATGGCCTGCTTGTTGTTTTTTCCTCCTGGAAGACCCAGGCTGTTGTGCATGTACTGTGGGAGCATGAAGGGGCAAGCAGTGGCTCTGGAGAGGGGTTATCCCGAAGGTTGGGCATCCAGTGGGAACCGGGCAGGTCCCCAGCTGTGAGCTTGCACTGCGGGCTGGTAGCGGTGCTGCGCTGCGAGAGATGCACCAGTAACTGGCACTTATAGAAGAGTCAAAAAGAAGGAAGGGAGGGGGTTTCCCATGTTAGAAATACACAGGGAAGGGAGGCTCCTCAGCACCTCACCTTTGGGAAGGCAAATGAGAGCTTGCTGCAGAACAGTTCGGCTCGGTGCCCAGTGCGAGTACTGGTCTGAGGGGTGGGCAGCACAGAGCAGGTAGAAGCCCCGGGAGGGGTGACCTGCAATAGGGGAAAGCAGGAGGAGCCCCACGTTGCAGGATGGGAGGGCAGGGAGAAGCCTCAGGAGCACCCTATAACTGGGGGGAACCCCCGGGCATGGTGCTGTCAGTGCACCCCAGGCCAATTCCCCCTGGGCTCGCCCATGTGGTGGCCAGCTGTGGTTTCCTGACAATGCGGTGGTTGGTGTAGAAGACGCCCACTCTCAAAGCCAGCCTTGTATCTGTTTTTCCTGTGGGAGAAGTTTTTGCCCTGCCCTTAGACTCTGGCTTGCATGCTTCAGAGGGCTGTTGTGTTCTTATTTCATTAGCATAATAAAATCTGCACCTCCCAGTTCATTCCCCTGAGAACTGAAGTAAATAAATAAGAAAGCAGCTCATCGACTGACAAGGCCTGTGCTGCTGAAAGGGAAGGTTGGCTGGTGAGGAGCGGCTGGAGGGTTCCGCTGGTGGCATGGAGCAGCCGCTGACCCGGCGGGAGCATGTTGGCTGTGAGCCTTGATCCAGACACTGTGCCCTCGCAGCAGGAAACCATTACACCAGGCAGGGCTCCTGCTCAGGCAAGACTTGCACGTAGTATCAGGCCTTAAACTATCAGCGCTCCAGAAATAAATTTAGAAAGTTAAGATGTTTTATAAACTGGTCTTGTCATCATCTGGGATACTTCATTAAGCTAAAAATCCAGAGAAGTTCTGTGAATGTTGCCAGAGGTGGCAGACAACAAGCTGAGCTTAGGGGCTTGTACTGAAAAAAATGTTCATTCAGGCATTGTCTCTTCTTGAGCTCTTCTTGATCTCTCCCAGCGCTGCATCTCGCTGGGTACTCTGAGGCTGGGTTGCTTTGTTTGCATTCCTTGCCCCACTGGGGACACCAATAATAGAGTAACTTTATGGTGACTTGAATGTGCTCTCACATGTTTGAATTGTTCAGATCTTGTGGGAAAGGTAGACATCCACCCAGACAACATCTTGCTTCTGATGAGTAGGGGAGTCTATATCCTGTAATCCTTGAGAAAAACCTGCCAAACCGTATTACTCTCAGTGAATAAGCACCAGCAGCTTTCCTGGTTCATACATCTCTACCAAAGGATATTAGAACTGCCCACAAGCCAAGGATGCTGCTGAATGCTCATTCCCCTTCTGTCTTTTGGCCAGTCCTACCACCCTTGTGCACCCAAGTCCAACCTGGAGCCAGAGCACTACATCCCCAGTGCTGTTGGAGAGCCAGGGAGGTACATCAGAGAGGCCAGCCTGGTGCATTCTCCTGCTTCACTCCAGAGAACGGTCCACCAGAGGTCCCTCTGCTTTGGGACTGATCCCTTAGGACATGTTCAAAGCCATCCCAGGAAGGCCACAAGGGTGTCCTTCCCCAGCTGTGTTGGCGCAGTGGGACAAGTGGCCAGGTTGTGCTCTGTCCATGTGCAGGGCTGGGTGGCCCTGCTGTGGGTGCCCTGGTGTCCAGACCTGTGTGGTCAGTCTCTGCCCCTGAGGCTTGGGGGCTGTTGTGTCCCCAGTCCTGGTGGCGCTTGGGTGCCATTTGCCAGCCTGTGCCTGGAGGTGTTGTGTCCCCGGAGTCCTGTGGGTACAGAGCAGGAATAGTCTGGGATTCTCCAAGTACAAATGAATGGAATACTTTGGATAAATGGACCAAAGTAAGAAGCCCTGTACCAGATAGCCTCACAGTTTTCTTTACTTGAGCAAACTGGGTTAAAGCAGAAACTAGGGATTGTAGGAAATAACTGAACCAAACTTCTCTGAAACAAGTCACAAACTCTGTTGGCTTCACCGGCTGTTAAATGTCTGACAAACTTCTGGTTAACTTTAGCAAAGACCAACGACAAGTGGGTTATTGCCATTGTAAATTGTATCTAACAGTTTAATAGTTGTAATACCTGGTATGTTCTTTTTAATCATACGTGCCTGGAGTGTTGCAGAACAGAAAAAGCATCTGGATCTATAGCAGCTGAAGTAGAAAGTTGTTTCTCTGTTTACAATATGACCCTCTGCTCATAATAGTGTTCTTTAAGTGTGTGTCTTATGTGTGCATGGACTATACATTTAGTGTGTGAAAAGGGTATGATTTTGTGTATGAATGTTCAGATTCTAGTGGATAGCTGAGTGCAAAGCGGTTGTGGGATGGCTTTATCATTCCTGAATTTATTTTTAAAGACTCACTCCAACAGCTTCTTTTACGGACAGGAAATGTTATCTTTAACTGATTGGTAACTGGGAGGTAAACGGGACTTTGCAGAGATCCGTGTCGTGGCTCTGCTGTTTCTCCAACTGAGATCAGTTTTGGAATAGGTGGAAAGGGTTCTGTGGGTTTTACTCTGAGGAAAAGCAAATGCCTGTAGGGTTTGAAGGGAGGGACGGTGCTTTTTAACACCACCGGGGTGGGCTGCAGGACGTGTCAGACAAGGCAGTGAGATTAAAAAATTCAGCTGAAAATGAGCTATCAATGAAATAGATTAAAACGTATTTAGTAAGTGCAGTACCCTCTGCCTCGGATGTGGTTTCGGTTCAGCGATGCAGAGCCCAGCCCCAGCATGCAGCTTTCCCACAGAAGAGCCTGCGCTTGAGTGTTTGGCAGCACCCGCTGATGTCCTGTGGAAAGGGGTCTTGTCCTCACCCCCGTGTCCCTGTGTGCCCTTCGCCATGGGACAGCCCTCGGGCTGACACTGGGATCTTTCCGCATCCTTCTTGGAGGTGGAGAGAGGAGGACCTGCTGCAGACCCTCCCCTTCAGCATCCCTTGGCTTGTCACAGACCTCGTTCTACCCACCCCACTCGTGATACAGAGCGAGAGCAAAAACATTAAAATGGGGCTGTTCTGAGACAGAAACAAAGTAAAATCAGTTCCTTCTTGGGGCTGCTTTGCTTTCCCCTCTCCTTCACGTGCAGGTTCCCAACTGTCCTGTTTGCAGAATGCAGATCTGTTGGGACCAGGAGGACCCAATCTCTCCTCCCTCGCCCATGTCTCGGACTAGAAGGTGGCTTTGATCTGGTGGGACTTGGGGCTGGCAGGGAACTATGCGAGGGTCCTCTCTGGTACCACAGGAGACCACAGTCCCCAGGCAGCCCTGTGCCAGGGGAGCAGGTACACTCCTGTAAAGGAAGAGTCAGAGCTGAGAAATTATCTTTAATCCCTGTGAAACTCCAGAAGCAGCTTCTGCTGGCCATCCTGTAAATGAGATATTTGGGGAGTAGACATGGCAATGGGTGATCTGGTGAAAACTGGAAATGTTGGAGGATTTATCAAAGCAAGTTGCCTCCTGCAGCCCAACTTTATCCCAGCCAGCTGCCAATGTTCAGTCTTGCCAGATTTCTTCCTCTGGCTTCAAAAGGGAGTGAGCTAGAAGTATTTTTAATCACAAATGTTTGTGAATAGATAGGATGGAGTCAGTGAGCCCCAGGTCCAGACTGGGATCGCTTTTTACCATTATTTTGCGTGAGCCACTTGACAATTAGACTCCGGTAAAGGGCGGGCAGTGGTGACACAAATGCTGACACCTTCACTTACAATCTCATGCAACTAATTGAAGATAAAAGTATTGTGACTGGGTGGTAGAAGAGGCCCTTGGCTGTTGTCGTTCTGTCCCTCCACAGGGATGGAGCTGTGTCAACACTGATGGTGGTAGGACACACCGCACAGGGGCTGTGGACCAGGGGTGTGTTAGACTGATGGGATTGGCCACAGCCATTTCAGGCTCCTCTTCTCTGTCCCCTGCCCAGGAAAGGCTGATGTACCTTTTTCAGTGGTTGATGGCAGGACTGTGCTGGCTTTACTGTGAGCTGTCGTTTTCTAGCCCGTAGGCCTATTGTGGCGCACTCTGCTCTCTTAATACGACCTACTTCTTCCAAGCAGTAGGAAGCGGTACTTTGTTCTTACTGATCATCAGACGGGGCTTGGGATCCTCTGGCAGCGTTCACACAGCTGAGGGCAGAGGTACCTTGGGTGACTTTTTAAAGGCGTGTTTATTGGACAAAGTTCAAGACGTGTTGTGTCACTTCATCCTTGCGCTGCCGATCACCATACAGGACTGACCAGAGCATGTCATTTGTCTAAAATTTTAGGACAAAGGGTATCAGCAGTACCTAACCTCAGGGACCTGCTCATATAGAGTAAGATGTAGTTATTGAGTCTGTGATCTGCTCACTCCTGAAATTATTCCTGGGATCAAACAAGTGGAATTGACTCATAATAATAAGGGTCCCAGTAGGCCCAAATAGAAATTGGTTTTCTCAGATTCTTGATTTGTGTTGGTGTTAAATACAATCACTGACACATCATTTGGGTCTGCAGATGTTGACACAGTGCTTGGGAAGACCCGAGACACAGGCAGTCCCGCTGCTCTGTTTGCAGCCACCCTGCTTTGTGCTACCCTAGTTCTCCAGCTCACAAAAGGAAAAATAACTGAGATTTGTCTTGTCTTGGGCTGACAGTATAGCCAAGTGATTGCCAGTCCAATTTGGCAGTTTTTAATCATTTTATCTCTGTTCTCTTCTCTCTGGGGAGACAGTCAGTGTTTAGCAGTCTGCTCAGAAAGACCTTGGGGCTAGTTTCAGCGGCAGTGGCTCAGAGCTCCGATTATTAGCTCTGCTCTTAGGAGCACACTGCGATCTTTCCCAAGGGAGTGGTGTGAAAAATTAACACAGGCTTAGAGCAGCAGTGCAGCAGCAAGCTATGTAACTGTAATTACTCCATTGATATTCCTCACACAATAACACTGTCATCAGTCATTTACATAAACTTTTTCTCCATGAAGAGGGAATGGCTGCTTATAACCCTATTGGGTGCTTCCAGAGCATGCATTATACATTTTATTTGTTCTAATTTCAGACTCAAGGCCTGTAGGAACAGAGAGAGGAAGCACGTAGCCTTTTCATGGTTGTTTTTTCTGTTGCAGAGTAAGTGTGCCATTCTAGGCAGGCTGAAATGGACCTTGACAGGATATTGGGAGCCACTTCCAGGATTTGAAATGTTCAACGTAATTTTAAGAAATATGCCAGCATATTTTATGTATTTTGAACAGTTTGGTACTCGGCCTCCATCCTGAGCCTCAGTCTCTCTCCTCTTCAGTCAGGGCAGGTTTGTGAGCAGTGAGGATTGCTCTCCTTGCAGAGCCCCTTGGGATACACTGACTTTCCTTAGATTTCGTCTTTCTTCCCCAGGCATGTGGCACAACTCTGTGCCCTCTGCCCCAGACTCTCTTTCTGGCAGCAGGTAATCAAGAAGGCAACAAGAAATAAGTGGTTGGTGAAACTGAAAATTAGCACCATCCTGTCTTGTGCCAGGGACACTCGTTCCCTTTCTGTTCCCTCAGAGTGTAGAAGCCAGGGCTATGTGAAGCCAACCGCCCTCCCCCAGGCAAGGGCTGGGATGAGCATCCCTGAGCCCAGGGCACTTTCTGGTCTGGGCTGGAGCTGCTCGAGGCTCTGCAGCTTCGAACACCCCCGTTGGCGTGCTGGTCATCCTGAGGCAGCTCGACCCTCTCCCTCCAGAGGACTGCAGTATCCCGCAGCCTTGGCATCCCCTACCGCGGAAGGAGGGGGAGAGGAGATAATTCAGCGCTCATCTCCCCAGAAGAGTGCCTTGCTGGGGACGAGGTGTCCCTCTCCTCACAGGAGAAGTGTTAAACTTTTGTAGATATTACACTTCCTCTAATTAAAGCCTTTGGAGCCAGATATTCCTGGGGCCAAGGCTAATAATGTATTCAGAAGAATAATAACCCTGTCTGGGCTGCAGCATGTTTATTGATGGTGCTGGTACCTGACGGCGCTGACCGTGTCCTGCCGCCGCTCGGCGTGCGCAGGCCTGCGGGGCACAGCATCCCATATTGCTGTCACAGTGAAAATTCTGAGCGCTGCAGCAGGACACATCTAGTGGGAAAAAAGGCGCGTGATAGTCAAATTTCAGTTGCTGAATATTTAATGAAGCCTGCAGTGTTTATTTGGTTAGCCTGTCGATTTTTATCGTTCTGTCAATAGCTTCTCATATGTGGCACGGTGATGATCTTTAGCAGCCTGTCCCCTGGGAGCCAAAGCGCTAAATGCAATTATGGATTTTATACCGCAATGTGTTTGATATTTCCACTGATCTAATTTGCAGTCTGGTAGTTTATTGTTTGGCATTTTAATGGCGTTCAAATGCTATGGAAAATTTGATTTCTCTTTATAATTCACTCTAACATCATTAATGCTGGTAGCCGAATGGCATGGATTTTAGAGGGCTAAATATATAGGAAAATAATTTTTTTTTATTATGGACCAAAACAATCAGAGTTTTAACTAAAAGGAAAAGCATGTTCTGCCTTTTTTTCCCCCGCGTTTCCTCTTTGTCACTTTTCATTAAACATTAAGATTACTTTGAAGAAATGGTAAAACAAATGCTAGACCTTGCCAAACGAAACACAAATGCAATATGTCTTCTGATGGAGGCTTCACTGTAGCGCTCAAAGATCCTCAGGAGTCTTTTGAGAGAGAGACAGAATGAGAACCATCTATTAAAAAGTCTTATCAGGCTGTTTCTCTCTTCTGATCCAGACCATGTTTACTTGATAATTAATCCTCCATATATTGTTTTCCTCTGATGTAGCTGGCAGGAGCCCTGAGCCAACCACTTCATCAGATGCATCTATTTCACTGAAACAAAACCAAACCCAAAACCAGCAACAACAACAAAAGCCCTGACCCCAAGCCACAGTTTGGTAGAAGTTCCTGACTCTTGGACTGGGGCCGTTGGTACAAAGAAGGGGCACAGGCAACGACGTGGGGCTGGGTGGCTTGGGGGAGTTAATCGTGGTGTTATTTTACACATCTACAACACTTTTATTGTGCAGTAACTCATGAGTTATGGGTCCTCTGCAATTGCAAAATAAATCCTTTAATTAACCACCTAGTCAGAAACAATTTAACCTCCTCAGTGTATCTCATAAACTACATTAGCCCCAGATTTATTTAGAATAGCATTGTGCATGTGTGATTTATTTACATTAAGAGGTATATGCCCTTTGTTATGTCAAGTATGTTGGGACAAGAAAGCACAAATGTATTTTGTATGGTTTCATCCTTGGCTTTTAATGGTTTTACTGAGTGTTTCCCAAATAGAAGTAAACGCATTTTTGTACTGGGTGTTACATGAAAGCGGGCAGGATGATTGCTATTTCATGGGTACAGGTAGCTCCAGGTTTCTGTACTCATTGCGTCTTGTTAAGGAGTATTTCAAGCACATTGGAGTTAGAAACCTTACTCTCCCTGTGTGTCCGGGGGAGCCAAACCCCGCAGTGGCACGTTGACAAGCAACGATTCTCCTCGGATGCTGAAGAGTTTGTTTCCTCTTTCAACAGAGGTGTGAACACAAGGCCAGTCAGTGTAATAAATCTTACAGGCTGCCAGAAATAGAACATGCTTTTGTGGTTTATGAGTTTAAGAACATTAAAGAGGTTCAAGAGAGTTCCTCTTTTAATCTAACCAAGTAGAAGAGCCGACAAAAATAAGAAGTCATAAAGGAGGCTGAACGAGGTGCCAAAAGCACTAATGAATGGATATAGAACAATCAGCTGTGTGTTTCACAAACACCTCGGCTGTAGTGTTGGACTGGTGGGCCAGTTTGCCCTCTGGATGAGATTCCTACCAACCCACAAGCTCTGGGTGCCTCTCTACAGCGCGGTGGTGAGGATGTTCCTGCCGCTTGCGCTGGACCTGGCAACACCAACAAACATTGGTTGTGTTTGTAACTCATCTCAATTCTTTCCCACAGATAAATATCCTTTAAAACAAAATAATTTTTTTTTCTCTGGGAAGAGCAATAGCAGGAGGAGAAACTACTCACGAGGGAGAAACTACTTGCCACATTGCCATCCAAGGGGTGAAAGTCTCAGGGTCCTGCCTGATGGACAGCATTGCAGGGTCCCAGCGAGGCTGTGCGCGTGGTTGACCAGTGCCAGCAGCAGAGGTGGTCTGGAGCCAGGGCAGTCCCCTGCCAGAGCCTTCTGGAAAACCATGTTTTGGGAAGAGCAGTCAGGAATTGGACAGGACTAGATCATGGGCAGTGGTTATTCTTCAGGTATCTCCTTCAGCTGAGCCAAAGCGTGGGTGCGAGCAGCAGCAGGCCCTGGCTGGGGTGTGGGGTTTTGGGGATGGCTGAGGACACTGTCCCACCTGGGGCTTGCTCACTGGAAATAGGCCAGAACATCACACAGCTGTGGTCTCTCCAGCAAATATATCAAAACCCCTATCACATTATTCAAGCTCTGGCCTGTAATGTTTTCAGTTGCTGCTTTTGTTTGTAGGAGCGGAAGCTAACAGGCTGTCGCAAAATTGTTGAGAAACCTAGTTAGCAGGAATTAAAAAAAAAAAAAAATAGCCACCAAGTTGTGGAGAGCGTCAGGTTAATGACACAAGGGCTGGCCCTCCAAGTGATCTGTTAGCAGATGATGGATGAATGCGCACCTCACTCGGCAGCGCCACCAGCCTTGCTCCATTCTTGAATATCTGTCAAGATGTTAAGTGGACGACTGCAATCAGCAGTGAAATAAGACCTGTGTAATCTGATGTTCCACTTAGAAAAGAAAACAAAATTCCTGCCACCTAATATGAGACTACACCAGCCAACACACAAAGGCCTTTCAAGCAGGCTAGGTATCTGATAAAATCTTTACACCTCATTATCATTTGTAATTTAGAGATATGGGTACAGCTGTATCTACAAACAGCACATGATGACATTTCCAGGGATTTTTATCTGTGGCTGTTTCCAGCGAGCAGTTCTTCATTCACATGTGTACTTTTAATTCCTTTCAACGTATTCTTTTTTCAAACTTTATCTTGCTGAGAAGGGTAGGCTGCATGTTAAAAATGTCCCTTCAGCAAGAATGGACATGAATTGGCAAAAAGGGCAGCTTTCTCCTTCTCTGCAATGGAAACTTGGTTTTGGCTAATTCCATTTAGTCAAGCTGTTTTCTAGAAGGTGACAAAAAGTGGAGAATGTGCTGTCTTTGGGTGCGGAGAAGTTCTACTTCTCTTAGGGAGAATCTGAGATTATAAAACAACGTTTTGGAAGTTAAGTGACGTGCAGTATTGAGTAAATACCTAGGACAGGCCAGAAACAACATCAGGCCTTGGTGCTGTCTAATGTGAGCCTTTCTGGTGGCCTGCAACCGCACAGTTTGGGTTGTGGAGGACACGAGCGGGTGCAGCCGTGCGGGGTTTGCCGCGGGAAGGCGATGAGCTGTGTGGGCAGTGGGGCTGCCCTGCTGTTACAGCAGGGATGGGGATGGACATGAGGATGGAGGAGATGCACCTGCAGGATTTGCTCAGCTTTGGCAGAAGACACCACGGAGCAGAAGTGTTCATGCAGCTCAGACCTGAGCAGAACATGCCCTTGATGACTTGGTGATGCCAGGCCATCTCCCGTGCTCAGTTACCCTCATGCAAAGGTTATGGGACACTGCAGAGGGGCAGCGTGTCCCTGGGTCAGAGAGATGCTGCTCCCTCCCTGCATGGCTGGGATTGCAGGTGCCCCACCTGGAGCAACCAGACTGTGTCTCCTCTTCTGTCCCTGGGCTCCTTTCCAAAGGGAGAACAGTGCGGAGGATGCTTTATTTCCAGGTGTTTTCCCAGGAAGCAGCTTGGAGAGAGTCACAGTGGAGGCCCATAGAGCTCATGGGGCAGATCCCTCAGCAGCCTCTGCAGAGGGTTCTGAGCACCTTGGTTGGGAGTTATTTTGGGGATTTGTTCTGAAAAATTGCATGTGGTTTGATCTATGAAGTTTAATATAATAGTTGAGAAATATTCCAGCGACAAATGTATGACCATAATTTCTAATAATGTTCATGAAATTTTAAATGAGACAGTGCTCCCTGTAATAGATGAGAGCTCTCCCTTTTTCAAGCTTTCTTTACAGCATTTTGATCCTTTACTCTCCCAATGTGAACTAGCTGTGATCTTAGCATTATAGTAATAAATAAAAAGGAGATATTGCAGAACATTTCATGGAATTCTTCCCTGCCAAAAACTTCGATTCCAGCTTGACTCAAATGCTGGAAATCAGGCAGCAATAAAAATAATTACTGTTGTTGCTGTTAGAAATGTTAGGGAAGGCAAGATCTTACAGGATGAAGACCCCAATAGCCCGGCAGTATTTCTCATCTCCCTTCAAGCTGCAGATGCTCCCGGAATCTCCTCCGTGTCCCGTGTGAAGATGCTCAGGGCTGTTCCTGTGCACAGACCTGACCCTTTGTGACACCGTTTACCGAGTCCCTGTGTCTCATGTGTTCAGCAGTGTCTCACTGGCTGCTCTCGAGTGCTGAGTTTTTTAAATGCCACGATTACTGTGGCCCAGTGGGTTTCTTGAAAGCGAGTGCCGTGTGTGGCATACAGCTGATATGTCACCTAGCCCTTTTGTAACCTTTTTCCCCATGACCTAACTTTTTTCTGAAAATCAGTGTGACCATCCTAAGACACCCGTCGCAGAGCCCCTGTGGAGAGCCAAGCACTTGCTGTTTTCCTTGTGTAACTGAAGGGAAAAGTGGAGATTTAATACATATACTGTATTTGTTATATAAAAATATGGTTCTTGACCTCATAGTTGTTTAAGATGTTCTGTTTATCATCATCATCATCTCTGGACAACTTCACTGAGAAAAAAAAATAGGAAACAAGACTCTTTAAAGGGAAAAGGAAAGAAGGGGAAGGATGCGGGCTGGAGCAAGGAGAGAGAAGAGGATGAGCAGGCGTAGGGAGTGACTGATAAAGATCCTTGGGCGCTGGCGCAGCCGCTCGCGGGAAGGCTGGGGCAGGGCTCTCCTGGGGGGGAGGATCTGTTGGGGTGGGTGGCTGCTGTTCTGTGATTAGGTTCTGCCCAGCACCATGTTTGAAGACTCAAATCCGTCTGTTTTCTGGGCTGGAAATAGTCCGTGCACCATTTCAGGCAACACAGTACAATGTACCATGAAACTGCTTAATGCTGTAGAAAATTGCTAACACAACAAAACAGAGCCCCTTGAAAAATCAGCTAACGCTTCATTATGCCTTCCTGGGTCCCTTTGACCCCACTCGGGAGAGCATCGCTTCCCATAGGATGGTTCCAGCTCCCAGGCACCGCGTGGATGTCGGCTGCACAGCAACCTGTGCCCTCCAGGCCGGGCTGTGCCAAGGGGGTCCCCTGAGCTGCAGCAGGAAGAGAGGAATCTGTTGCTGAAGCGCTAAAACGCTTCGTTTACACGCTGGGTGGTGTAGTTATAGGTTGGTTTGGCAAAAGGGATGTTCTTTGGCCAAGGCTGAGCGGCTGTTGCACTCGTGGGGACCAGGCTCCCCATCACTAAACAGGGAAGTGCGTGCTTCATGGCAAAAGAAAAGCCAGTTTCTGTCACTCCTCCTGTTATTTGTGTTATGGGTTTCTGAGGGCCCTGTCTAGATCCTGGGGAGGTTCTGTCCCAGCGATAAAAGCTTAGAGATGGACCCTGTAACACCTGATGGCTCTGAGTCTCTCTGCTTTTAGTAGAATGCAGACAAAAACCTCGTGTATAAGGTCTCCCTGATTTAGCAAGGAGGGCTGCACAATTGGCATGTACGTCACATAGGTCTTGAGGCCATAAAAATAATGTTAACAGATTACTGAGTAAAGGAACTCTATATATAAATGAAAAAAAAAAAAAAAAAAGCTTAGTATGTGCATAAATACATTCCAGGCAAAAAATACAGGGCTTCCTTTAGGGAAAGACAATTGCAGAGTTTTATACTTTCCAGGAAAATAACAGTTAATTGAAAAGTGTCGGCCTTTTTTAGGGGGACAGGGAAGTCAGAGCAGCAGAAACAACTGCTGTGTTGATTCCATGTATGCTTTTATCTGTCTGATGAACTCCCTAAGCAGGAATAGCTGGGTGATGGTGGATAACCTGGAGAAAGAGGGGCGAGGGAGAGGATGTATGATGCATGGCTGCAGCTGCTTTAGCTACAGGAGCATTAAAATACTCAAGTTTGAAAAGAGCATAAAAATACTCAAACCCAGCATGGCGTTTCTGGAGCAGCGTAAAGGGGCTCCACATCATTGAAAGCCAGGCAACATAAAAGGTGCTCGGGCCGTTGGGGAAGGAGGGGGAGCCTGTGGTTGTGTTGATAGACTTAAGCCCCTTCCAGCCTCTCTGCAGCTGGGTAAATCTCCCTAGGATTGGGCTGGCTAACAGAAATATTGGCATTCCTCAGTGCTGGGTGAGTGAGTACAACTGATTCATTTCTTTGCTCTGCGGAGTAATTCTAAGCAGCTTCTTTTTAACTGAAAGGATCAAAGTCCCCAAATGAGAATGTGGTGAACTTGATACTTCTCCCCAAGCCCAATAGGCATGGACAATATACATTCTGTAACCGAAGCCTTTTGGGGTTTGTGTAATACAATACCCTTTCTGTAACCCCCACCATCCTCTCCATCCTCCTGACCCTGCTGCAGCTAAGGGACCGGACAGTAGAAAAACATGTCAAGCATGAAAAGCAGCAACTTGAGGGCAAACATGACCCCTCCGCTGCTAGTTACTGAACTTCTGAAAGTACGTCAAGCAAGCAGAATTGGCTAAAAAGGGAGGCCAGGGACACCTCATGTTGTGCGAGATGGGAGGTTAGGTCTTTGCTCTTTAGAACTAAAGTGTTTTGTTTTAATCATGGGGAGAGCTGCTGGCTTGGCACTGTGTGAAATAGATTTAGAAATCCTGAGGAAGGAGGAATTTCTCAAAACAGTAAGGAAAACAAAAGTCAGCAACAGGGAAGAATTGGCCAGCATTTTTACAACAGGAAATGTGGAGGATACTGAAAAGAGAAAATTAATGACACTGGGAGTACGATCCTGTTAGCTGTTATTGTTGACACCTCATCATTTCCAGACTAAGATGCCAGCCAAGGCCATGTTTCACTTGACACTAACTTAGGTCATCTTTGCCTTGCCCAGAGAAAAAGAGACATCAAGCGGGAGATGGAAACCCTGATGAAAATGGAGCCGGTCGCGAGGAACTCCTTCGCGTGTGGGATCGGGTCGCAGCCGCGACATGGCTGCTGCAGAAACTCTGCCTTGGTTCCCCCAAATGTTTTGCTGCATTTTATTTTCTGAGATAGAATAAGTGTTCCATTTTTGAGCAGTGGAAAATGCTAGCTATACCTATTTTAAACACAAGTGTAATGTTTTATAGCCCATAGAGGGATAATTACAAAGTACAAAATCACGGATTTTATAGCAGATTTTCCCAGGAGTGCAGTTAGAAAAACAGTATGTGTCATGTAACCAATTTAGATAATGATTCTGATAAAGATAAACTGAATTGTTTATAATAAGTAATTGGGTCTACAAAGGCCCAAATGACACAGAGGAGTACACCAGCTCGGGAACTGCAGATGATGTGCTTTAGCTCCTGCCCGTGCCGTGCTTGCTCGGGGCCGGGGCTGATCTCTGTAACGCCCCACTCTGTTAACTTTCCTGGGAACCACAAAGATTGAAAACTCTTCAAAAGTTTGTTTCTGAGACTCCAAGGTGGTGGCTCTCGTGAGGGTCTGTGCCAGGAGGAGCCTTGCAAAGCAGGGGATGAAGCAGACAGTTTCCGTTTGGCTGCTGACCTGGGAGAGACACCCAAAAGCCTGAAAATGGGAAAGAAAAGCCCCCAGGGGTGCTGGGGGCATCCTGGGGCTGGTTTGGGGCTGGACCGTGAAGAGTACTGGTCTGGCAAATACACAGTGGCACTTTTCCACAGGCAGGAGATTACTTGTTGAGTAGATTATCTCTCTTGAGATCAGACAAAATCCTTCAGACTGGAGTGGAGTATCTTGCCTGGCCTATTAGGGGATGACAAGATGCAGTTTGGGCCCAGTAAGCCTCTATCAATCACAAGATGAAGTAAAGCCCTAATTATCATTTAATTGCTGCCTTCAGCCTGAGCTGCCCTTCTTCACAGCTTTCTGCATCCATTTGAGATTAGGTTGCGCTGAAATGAGAAGCGCAAAGGGGCTGGCGAAGGTGTGAAATTCCCTGGGTAACTGAATTAATGGCCCTGTGCTCCTGCTGCTGGGGGGGTTCTGCTCTGGATGAAGACAGAACGAGCCAGGGCAAAGGGACATAATGGAGAATTGGCAGCAGTAGCTCTCAGCCATTTGTTCACAAAAAGAATGACACGGAACACACTGCTTGGGCCAAACTCGAGGGGAACAAAGGAAATACCACTCACAAACATCTGGGTTTATGCTAATTTTGTGGAATTATGCTGTGAACAGTTTTGTTGAATAAGAAGAAATAGTAATATATCCACATAGGCCTGTGCAGTTGAGCACGAGCTGCAGGGTATGAGCGTTGGTAAATGTAATTTTCTTTTCTGTGCTGTTTTTCTAGGGCATCTTGAAATTGATTGACATATAGTTTTGGGGTATTTGGGATTTGGTTTGGTTTAGTTTTTAAGTAAGGCTTGTTGCTGCTCTGTTTTCATGTGCTCTGCATGGCAGGTGTGTTTTCCAAGCAAATTGCAAAAGCAGAACGGTGTTTCTCATGATGAAACTCCACCGGCAGCCCTGACACTGACATTCATCATTAAGACACTTGTCTACTCTGTAACTTTGCAACATCAAATCCAGTTTCAAAGATAATTACAGGCCATTAGTGCCTGACACATAGAGTTTAATAACAGAGTAAATATTGTGGTGATCTTTGGAAATGCATAAATAAATAGATAAATACACAAAATAGAGTTGTCTGGCTTTAAAAATGAGCTCTTGGAACTGGTATTGCCTGAGAAACAGGCATAGTTGGAACCGGTCACTTCACCTCCTCAGACGAAAGGTGCAGTTCCTCAAATCTGTCCTTTGACCCCCCTGCCCAGGAGGTGACGGCAGCGCTTCCCGAGCGGCTGCTGCGCCTGGCGGTGCCCGTTCCAAGGTGCGTGGTGAGCACTCGGCGCGGGGAGCACGGGGCAGCCCCACCACGGTCCTGGGTGCCAAGAGTCCAGCACTGGGGAGGTTTTGTCACGTAGAAGAGGATGGATGTCCCAGCCCGGGCAGGACACCCCGGGCAGGGGGGCTGCGGGGAGCGCAGGGGTGGGATCCCCTGCCGAGGCTCTGAGACCCAGCTGCCGCCCCAGCACGGGGCTGTGAGTTTGGTTTAACAGACAAAGGCAGAAGGAAGCAGACTCACCTAGAGAGAACATTTCTTTAGAAACAAAATGAATTGGTGTTAAAAACACAGCTGAAAGGATGTCTGAAACTTTTTTTTTTGAGTGTTCATTTTATCACACCATTTTCAGAGTAGCTGTAAAAGGCAAAGGATGGAACCACGGTGATCATTGTCTGCCAGAGACCTCTCTACAGCTTTTTTTTTTTTAAATGTCCATTTTAACCTAACAGAACTTGTTATGGCTGTCTTGCCATATTTCTTAGATGCTTGAGAAAGTTTCCATGCTGAGGCTTTGTATAGACAGAGTGAAGCCAATAATATTTTTTGCAGCCCAGTTATAGATCATATGAAATCAGGGTTCCTACCAGGAGAGCCGCCGCTGCCTTGTGCCGAAGACTGTAGTGGTCTGTTCGGCTGTTCCTTTAGTTACAGAATTGCAGTAAACAGCACCTTAGCAGCTACTGCTGTACAATAAGTGCTTATTATAAACTATAGTCACATTTTCTGCTGTAGGACCTGAAGTGCTTGACAGCAGGATCAGGAAGAGCATAAGAGCAGGGCAGGCAGGTAGCGAAGTGAGTAAACATGGAATAATGTCTTCCTTTCAGTAAGTACGTGGTCCAGGGACCTTCTGATCCAGATGTCTTACCAATGTATTTTAAAAGAGCATGTTCTTCTCTCTTTATACTGCTTTCTGGAAAGCACCTTCTGCCCTGGCTTCATCACTGTTGCCTGTGGACCCCGCTGCCAGACGGGCCCTCGCCCACGAGGGGCGATTCTGTCACCGTCTTCAGCCAGAGCTTCTGTGCAGAGGGATCTATCCACAGGGCGTAGATAAGGGTTTAGGATTTTGTCCTTTTTAGACTAAGCTATTTTGCTTGGCTTTGGAGTTGTGTAAGTTTCAGGTAGACAGACTGGGTTGATAGGTTAGGAATATTTAGGAAAATTTGACGTCTGTTTAGGAGTTCGGTTCAAGAAGAAGGGATTTGTTCTATCTTGAGCTGCAGCATCTCAAGAACTTGTATAATACATTATCTTATTTTATGAATGTAAACCATATGGCATTGATCCCCATTACTAATTCAGAAGACTTGTCTCTTAAATGCCCATTTTACCTCAATAACTAAAGGTCCTTAAAAGATCTTAACATAGATTTTTAAAATAATCATAAAGAGAAAGTAAGAGAGAAGAAAGGTCATTCTCTGCGCTGGTCCACTGGCGTTTTGGGGCTCAGTGCAGTGGTCACCAAACCTCCCCTGGTCCCTTGGCCGGGTCAGTGACGGGCGATGGTCAACCTTCGCCAGGTATTAACATTACAAAGAGAGGTTTTAATCTTTCTAGGTGTAAAATGATGGGTTTGGGTCTGGTGTGAAAGCCAAAGAATAGCAAACACGACTAGCTAATTGACTGGCTTTTGTAGATTTTGTACTTGTATATTCACTTTGCGGGCTCTGGTGAGGAAAATTGCACTTATAAGAGCAAAGTGTGATTAGAAATGTAACTTTGTTTGTTTTAGTGCTACTATGATGTAAAACATTTTTTATCTTTTCATACATTCCTTGTGGTATTTTTTCCACTCCAGCTCCTTGAATTATTTTTAATAATTGTTTATTTCACAAGAATCCTGATGGAAATTTTTTTAAACTCACAGAATTTTTTAATTTCATCAAAAGTAATTTCTTTCACTCGGGCCTGAATTGCTTACAACAACAACAACAACAATTTCTCATACTTTTCCTAAATAATAAAATAAATAGACCATAATGGTGAATAAGGAGTTTACATTCCCACTGGAAAGAATACATCTGTGGAGATGAGTTTCATTAAACTGTTAACTGAAACAGTGACTTCTAAAATTGATTCCATCTTTAGCCAGCGTAGTCAGTGCTCTCCTGAAGACTGTATTTATGAAGCATTCTTTATTTAAGATAAGCAAAAAACATGAAAGGAGGCCTCCTCACCCTCTTTTGCCATCTCTGGGTCAACATCTCAACCTCTTGATTAGATTTGGAACCTACTAATTAGATATAATTCATTACCTGCAAAAATGAGATCAGAAATCAAGAGCTGCTTTTCAGGATAAGGCGATCTTTCCCCCCATCCATCATGGCTATAAGTAACCAATTTAAAGTCAGACAAATGCATAACCAGCATTATTACCTTGTCATAACTAGTTAGGGAGAAAGACCTGGAATAAGCTGGCATTATAAATGGTTTTTATCACATTATTTTGCAGTTATTTGTCAGGCACTTTGCTTAAGATAAATGTAGAACAATAATCAGATTCTAAAAATGAGCCGTGGACAAGATTTTGTTAATTGCAAATCCACTTCTGCAGACAGAACTCTGCGTAGCGGGGCAGAGTTTATAAATGTCCTCATGGAGAAATTGTACTGGGCATATCTCTGGGTGTGGACCTGGAGGTCCAATAGGCCAAAACATAGGAAAGGGGGTCCTGTCCTTCTGAAACACTGAGGTCTCACAGCCATCAGCAGTGCTGCTCCTGTGGCAGTGGGACCCCTGATCCTGGTGGTCAGGGAGCAGTTCTTCAGCTCTCAGTTGTTCTTGCAGTGGATGGATCTTCGTGTATTGTACTCTGGAATTCATGGAGAGGTGCCCCCGCCGTGGGAGGCTTCTCCAAAGTGCAGCTGGGTTCCTGAGGCTGGATTTTTGGAGATCACAATGTCAGTGCTCTGCTGTCTCTGACAGGGAGAGAAGCTCATGACAAATCCTTATTTGAAGGCCAGTTTTCTGGTGACAGCGGTTCCAGTGATGGATGTTGGCAGCGTTCCTGGGGGACCACAGTCTCTTCTCCCCAGAGTGGAGGAGGTTGAGGGTGAGAGTAGGGAGCGCACCCCCAGCTCCCTTTGCTCCTGAGTAGCTGGGATTTTCCCTGTCACTTCAGTAAACCGGGATCTAAATCCATGTTCTGCAGAGGCTGACTGAAGAGAACGTACGGGCAAGGTTCCAGCCATGTAAATCCCAAACAACTCTCTCAGCTCCAGTTGCACGGGGGCAAGGAGTGAGATCAAAATTAAAATCATGCTATGGACAACAGGATCAGGCCATCAACTATGCAGATGTTTTAATGACCATTGGAAACCACTCTTAAAATTTGGAGACTTGAAACGTGGAGGAAGGTTTCTTCAAGCTTGCCAAGAGAGGCCCAAAGCAATGGGCCAAGACGGGAGCTCGGGAGTGGGGAGCTCGCGTTAAGGACTAGTATTCCCTGCGCTGGGGGGAAAAAGTCTTCACACACCTTTTCTTCTGAGAATAACAATGTGCTGTTTTGTATTCAATCGAAGTGTAACAGGGTAGGGTTTCAAAGGCAGCATCGTCAGGGCAGTGTGGTGTGGTGAGGGAGAGCACCTACTCTGGCGCAGGACTGAAGTGCACACAGGAGTCACGAAGCCGGCCGATCAGATTAACTGTAAATCCAGGTTTTTATTGCAGTCCTTCCCCCCACAGGCAGGTAAGGACAATAGCCTGGTTTTGGTCTCAGCTGCAGCAGAAGATTTCAGCTGAAGATATTTACTAAATTATTTATCTTACACAGTGCTTTCACTGAAAAACAATTAGTTGTTTTGTGTACCATTAGCAGAGTCCCATGTAGGTGCATCTTATTACAGAAAAAAACACTTAAGGAATATTTACTATCTGGGGTTCGTGGTGGTTTTCATAAAGCCATGTCTAACTGATAGTGTTAAAATAATGGCAAGTTAAAGGAAAACGTGGCAGGAATAGGGACACTTGTGAATGACAGGCCTTTAGAGCTTGAATTATTCTCCCATCATCTCAAAGCTTAGCCCATCACCAGCAGGGTACAGAGACACCTTTTTCTTTTTCTTTTTTTTTTCTTTGAATTTCAGTGAAAATCTCGTGCCTTCTACCAGCCCGTGCATATCAGCAGACCCGTTACCTCCGTTTGGTCTGCTGTGGAGGGAGGTGACTGGTGACTGGTGGGGTCCAGCCTCTGTCCCCAGCCTTTAGGGACACAACAGAAGCAGCAGCGGTTCTGACCCAATCCTCCCTGAGCCGCCTCCTGTCCCGATGCTGCTCGGGGCTTGTGTGTTCAGATAAACACATTCTGAAAGGCAAAAGATGGTTCCATCTGATTTTTGCATTCCAGGGTCGCTTTAAAGGACTGATCAAATGGCAGGCTTAGGACAAGTTTTCCTTTTCTTCTTGTTCTTTTCCTGGCTAACACAGTTTGGGTGGCTGTGGCACGAAAAGACTTGACAAACTGTTAGCATTAATGTACTGAGCATAATGAACACCAACCATACAGCACATGGTGCTTGTCTGCTTATTGGTGAATTTAACTCACTTTAATTGCAGTGTTACTCGTGTGATGGAGATGTAGCCCTCAGAGGGATCATTTGAGGGACAAACAATGTATTTGTGTAAAATTAAAAAAACAACCCACCAACCAACAACTAGCAGATAGAACTACTAGCTGTAGTACATTATAGTGTAATAATTATTATCTAGATAATACTTGGCTTAAGGTTAAAAAAGAGGCACTTCTGGAAAATAGGATAAAGGCTTGCCCGGGGCACAGCCACCGGGGCTCCGCAGGCTGTTCTGGTGGCGAGACCTTGGCGCAGCACCTGGGAATAAATTGAGTCTGCTGGGAGGAGAAAGTATCCACCCCGGGGGCACGTCAATGGAAATAGAAGGTGACAATGAGCCCAGGGCCCGCTTGGCCACATCACAAGGGTCTCCTGATCCTATTGAAGGTGGCGCAGAGCAACCTGCCCCCTGAGCAAATCTGGCACCTGGGAGGTTTCTGTGCGAGTGGGAGGCGCGGGACCTTTACCCCCAGCGCGGGGCTGGTGCCGTAGGCGGTGGGACGCCGGTGGTGTTAGAACCTCCTTATGTCTGTCATTTGTACCCTGAACATTGAATATCTTCCTCATTATTCATCCTACCACACTAGAAACAGCTGGTCTTCAAGGGAAATTACCTAATGAATCAACAATAAGGCTATTGTGTAGGCGTGACATTTCTGATAATAAATTATTGCTTTCGGGAGGTTGACCACACTTGTCAGGGTTTTGTGAGTTACAAATTCAGCTGCCTTGTCTTATGCTGTTTTACATAACTGACAGTGTGAAACCTTGGCGTTTGACTGTAAGATATTCCTCCAACTTCCAGATCCATATCATGACATTTCTTTCTTTCTTCATTTGTTCAGAATAATCTTTGGGCATTTCCAACCCATACTTTGAAATTATATAAATTTGTTTTGAATTTATTATCTTTATTGTGTCACATCTATCTTAGAATGAAATACGAATTTAAATATTATTTTACTGGAAATGTAAACAAGCTAAAAATGTAGGGACTGCATTTTATTAATTTCATGTAGATAATGATGTGTTTGCATATTTAATGTATGCTTACACTTGAAGGAGTAGTTTTTCAGAAACCCATGGCACGGTGAAATATCTAAATATTCCCTTTCTAGCTTTCCAAAAATATCTGGATGCAACTAATTACTTTAAAAGTTTTTGGCCCATGTGAAATATGCTCCAAGGACTATTGTTTTAAAGCATGCTGCTTTTTTTCACATGCAAGCATTATTTGCTTTTTACTTTGTGTATACAGGCATGTGACTAGTTAGTGATTAAAAACAAAAGTCTTTGCTCCCTCTTAGCTGAATGTAAATTATACTGAAATTCAGTCAGTATCTGCAACAAATTGTATGCTTTATCTCTGTGGAATTCTGTGGAACCAGTTCTTTAGCTTTTAATACTGTAAGTCTTTTCATAAGTAGCCAGCAAGTAGAAAAGGACAGCACTTTTGTTTTCTGCCAGATTTCTCGGGGGCAAAATGCATACTTGCAAATATGAATGAAGCAGGTTAAGGTAAGTCAAGCTGGGAAGGAAGTCAGTATTCTTATGCAAGTGGTTGTGGAAGCTAAAATGAGATCTAAGGCAGGGAATACATGTTCTAGCAAGTGTGCTGGGTTTCACGCGCTCCCAGTGACTGTCGTTACCCTCGTTTCTTTTCGCAGGCAGTCGTTATCTGATGTCTGGACAGTGCTGCTGCTTCTGCTTCATACAGAACACGCTCTTAATTTAAAGCATTTGGGCGTTTTAAGGTGTCAGACGAGGCTCAGTCTCACTCAAGCACTAGGGAATTATTTTTTATTTTTTAAATCACAATTCAGGTTTTCAACAGGAAGATCAGAACTTAGCAAAGCCCAGTGTTTCTAAGCAGTATCTTCTGATGCTCTGACCCGAGAACGAGGAAACCCACTTCCCCCAGGGTTACCAGCGGGCTCTGAACCGGCCTCTTCTCTGACGTGGTGCCCAGATCCCTCTGTTCAGGGTTTTCTAGGAAGGACAATTGGAACCGGAGCAAAACTAATAATTACTGCCTCAGCCCCCTAAGACCAGAAAGTCCTGGGGGAACCTGTGAAGGTTCTGTTGCCTGGGAGGACTGCACAAAGTCTTGGACATGTTTGGGAGAGGTGCCTGGAGGCTGGATCCTCAGCCTCTGGAAACACAGAGCACTGCCTTGGTCCCCTGCTGGCCCTGGCCATGGAGGGGTTCTGGAGCCTCCCTTTTCAGGTCTTCCATAGTTTTTTTTTGCTTTATACGTTGCCCCCCATGCAATGTGTCATGGGCGCTCGCTCCTCACTGCCCATAAGGGCAGTCGTAGGTAGCAGTGTATTAAGCATATTATCTTGGCATCAATTAATTAATTGTGTATGCTAAGTGTGCTGCTGATGATGAGTTAGTGGTGGAGTAACTGGCTGATTGTGGAGGTGCTGTGTTTATAAAGCTGTACCTGTGTGCAGGGCAGCCAAAGGCAGGCACACACAACACGGGAACTCTGCAGCCTGAGCCCCTTCTCAGGCTGTGGCCGCCCCTCACACAGGGCTTCTCGCTGCCTCCTGCCTTTCTCTCCTCTCCCCTCCTGCCTGGAGGAGGACACAGCTCCCATCCCCTCTGAGGATGTTCCAGCTGCAGGTGATCCCTGGAGTGGGTGCCTGGGGACCCCCCCAAGAGGCTGCGGTGGCCACTCCTGCCTGCATGAGGGCACCCGAGGAGGTGGATCTGTCATAGCAGGAGCGTGGCCTCCCAGGGTGGTGGAAGTGGCAGCAGCACAGTCTCTGGTCTCTCTGCAACTGCCTCTGTCTGGTTGGAGATCGTGGCTAACAAGTCGGGGAGCAGCAGTTCACGTGAGCGCTGATCAGTTGCCCTGCAGAGATGATGAGTTGCAGAGATCGGTTACAGACATCAGTTGCCCTGCAGAGATGAGTGGGAAAAAAAAAAGAAGGTAGAAAAAGCCATTTAGCCAAAGACTGATCCTGCACAGTTGTTGGGTGGGACCATATTGGCCCAGAAAATTTAGCTGGATGGTAATGACAATCAAGGTCCTCTGGAACCTTTACATTTTCCTTCAAATTTTTTGTAGTTTCTGGGGTCTGTTATTGAAAGCGAGTGCCCGGTGTGCCTTCTCCTTTTTCAGATAATGGAAATTCAGCTGAAACAAAGGTGTCATGATGGTGTCACATTGTCATTTAACTTTCCCCACCAGCCTTCTGATAAAGACACGTTGTGTTCGGCAGCATACAGACATAACAGCAGTTCTGTCTCCAAAATCTGGCTTTGCAGCGTAAGGCCTGTTGAGTTTCCATGGCAATGGCCACAAATTCCTCCCCAGCTCTTCAAAGTGAAAGACATATTTGTTTTGCTGGCGCAACTTAGTAGCACAAAAGCGCTCTCTCCTTTTTCACGTAACACCTGCTAATCTGCACTTGGTCCCTTTGAAGCCGCCTGCTGATCAGAAATTCAAATACATTTTTGCATGCTAATCTTAGTGGTAATCTAGAGCTTGTGTCTTTCATGTTCTGTCTGCAAAAACGGTTTTCTTTATAAATCACCAGAAACGCTGGCCCTGGTCGCTCTCTGCGGGAGGATGAGCCGATGGGGAAATCAGGCTGTCGACAGCTTGGATGTGGATTCTCTCAAGGTGCAGCAGCTTGGACCGGGCTATCGCATCAGGGCTTTGTAACCATCCATTGGCTTTTGTGAAAAGGAGGAGAAAGGGAGGAGAGGGAGGGAGGGAGGGAGGAGGAGGGGGAAGGGCTTCCGTGAGCTCCTGATGGGATGATGGACATGGCCCGCGGAGGCAGCGCTTGCAGCCCCGGCATCTTCGCCTCTCGTTTTGCTCCCGTTCTGTGTGTGTCGGCTCCATGAAGGACCGACTGTGGCTGCGAAGCTCCACAAATGGGCGTTTGCTGCAGTGCTTTTCTGGTCATCTTGCATATACTGCATGGCCACAGTGCTGGACCCGCATCCGTGCCGCCGCAGTGCGGGCGTGGGCACTGTGGGGGTGTCGGTGCTGTGCAGGGTCCCCCTTTCCTTGGCACTGCAGCGTGCGCAGGGACCCACCCGACCCGGGCAGGGGGTCCTGGAGCTGCTGGGGGTCCTGCTGCTGCCCTGCCCAAGCGGTGGTTTCCTGTCAGAGGCTGTGAGGGTCTGATCCCAGTCGGCCCATAGCTGGAGATGCAGCTGTAATGCTGTGTGGATACTCATTGGTATCTGTGCTTACATCAGCAGTAAGGGATTAACACGGTTTACCCTTGGGGTACTGCCATGTGTCCAGGAACTACCTGTGTGTGCCAAAACCCCACATCCCACGTATATCCCAGCCCCAGACCCGCTCTCGGTTCGCTCTCCGCTGGCGCTGTGTGCAGGGAGTGCCTGTGCTGGTGTCCAGCGCCAGCCCCCACGTGCTCACTGGCTGCTGCGCTTCAGAAAAATCTGTTTGGGAAAGCTCATCGCATGTTCCAGGGAGGAATGTGCTCTTGCCATTTCATACAGGAAAACTAGCAAAGTATTTGGAAGAGGTTTTTCTGTTCTTTGCCTGCAGCATCTCGCTGCTATTCAGACTCCATTCTATTCAAATTCTCTTCCTTTCTTTCGGGAGGAGTGTCTTGTGCACGAGGGGGCTATGGTTTCTGCAAGCAGATAGTACAACCGTGTGATACAAACATGGCAATAATTTCCTTGGGCCCCGTGATCTGTCAGGCGCGTTGAGAGCAGTTGGCAAAGGGCTGGGGAAGTTCCCCACTCTACACAGCAGCTACAGATAAGGCCCCTCCTGCCCTGCTCAGCAGCAGGACCCGCGCCCCCAGCACCAGAGAGGTCCATCCTGTCCTCTTTCCTGGCAGGGTAAACCTCTGCCTTTGAAGTCATATGCCCACAGCTTGCAGAGCTGCCTAATACATCAACATCAGGATTTACCAAAGAGTGAAAGAAAGCTGCAGCATAAATCTCAATCTGGCTTTATGCTTTTACTTTAGGTTATATGTCTTTAAAGGAAAAATGCTGACAACATGCTTGCTCACAAAAAGCCTTTTGAGCCAATGCCAAGAGTTTGCTCAAAGCTGGTGAAAAGTCAGAGCTGGGATCTGAGAGCAGCAGAGAATTTTCCTGCATGTCCCTGCTCTATTTCAGTTTTCCCATCGTCGGGATGTTGGTTGGTTGTGCCTGCTGCCTCTCGCTTTAGCCGTGGGTTGGAGTGTGCCTTTGTCCTTCGAAGTGGGCGGTCACTGGTGTCTGACTGGTGAGATTCTGCTGGATGTGCTGTGTTTGCTTTCTCTGTATCTGCCACTCTTCAGTCTGGCCAATGTGACTTTAAAACAATATTATTTGGACTGCAATAGTGCAGCCAGGCAACAAGGGGCCTTGTGCCTCCGGGAAGGGCTTTTCACCTCCGCAGTGAGCAGCTTCGTGAATGGTCACATCTGCAGACCAAGGCGCTGCAAAGCTCCCTGTGCCCTTGTGGTCAGGGCCATGTTCCTGCCATAGTAACCGCTGCAACCCAAGCAACGGCCGCCTCACCTTAAACATCCTCCTGCCTGGCAGAAACCTCCTGGTTTCTGTGCACTCTCATCTCACCACGGGCTGTTGCTGCAGTAATACTGTTGGGCTCGCTTAGCCTTCAAGACTTGAAGTCCTGGCAGCTACCTCTGGGTCATCATCAAATTTGAACCTAATAAATCACAGGAAGTATTTTTTTTGGTGAAGATTGTGCCTGGCTAAGGACAGCTGACCCCACACGTCTTTCTCCTCTCTAGCAATCTTAGCATCTCCTTCAAGGCACTGGACAATGATCATCTACCTCTGCAAGCAGCTATTCATAATTTTGGTAGAGGTCCTCCTACAAGGAGATGTAGCTGATAACGATGTCTACTGTGGTGGCTTTCCACCAAAGTGCATTCCATGAGAAGCACACTTGGAAGGGGGGGATGGAAGGACCCCTTCTGCTCCATCCAGAGACCAGAAAGTACATGGGTATCTTTGTTTGCACGTGGTGACTAAAGCACTTGGGTTACCGTACAACGTATGAACAGCAGCTGACTGACCTCTACAAACCTTCCCTGGTAGTGGCTGCCCTCCCCCTAAAACACAGATTGCTCAGAATTGAATTATTGAGGAGCTGAAGATGGGAGTCCCTGGGAATCTCCTGCCAGAATTTCCTCCCTCCTGGATCCAGGGGGGATTGACAGCAAAAGCACTGTCTTCCCAGAGCTGCTCGAGTCCCGCTGCAGGACCATATTCCTCGCTTTCATCCAAACCAATTGCCCCTCCAGCTTCTACTTCCAGCTCCCTTACTTCTGTCTAGAAGATGCAACATGTTCTTTTCCACTGAAGCCAGTGGGTCCAGAGTCTCATGTCCAAATCCTGATGCTTTAAAAAACAAGTATGTTTTTTAAAAAGTTATATTCTTAACCTTTTTTCTATTAGAAAGTTGATCCACATGGAATGAGTGGATCCCACAATTGTCACAGCGATAACAACATGCCTTTTGTTGTTTCTTTGTGCTGCACCGTGCACTTGTGTCACAGCCACCATCCCCAGGAGAATGCAGTAAAAGTTCTTATTAAACCTAGGGGGCTTTTGTGATCTTCTTACTTGCTATTTATAGCTGATTAAGGCTCAATCGTGATATAATGATAGTTCCCCCATGCTATATTGATCCCAGTGGGAACGAAGGGCGTTCAGCACCTCACGTGGTCAGAGCCTTCACGTCCCTGTCCTGCTGCTTGTTACAGAATACGAGCAGTAAGACTGAGAGCTCCTCGATTTTCTTATTCAGACTCATTTCAAGCTCCAGCTCAGACTGGAGATTTGCTGAGTAAATAGTCTCAACAATAATCTCAGCCTGATTCCAACTAATTAAATCCTGTACAAACATCCCTCTCTGGGCCAATATAGCGAAAGACAACGAAAACACAGAAAACCAGACATAGCTTTCCTCCAGATTTTACTTGGCCCTTTAATCCTGTATCTTTTGAAAGATAGTAACGTCCATAAGATGAGGGGTCAGCCTTCCTGCCCTCAGCATCAAGCAGTGGAATTTTTCAATAATGAACAGCTGGGTCACCAGCGACACAAAAGCTGCTGTAATATCCTGTAGGCTTACGGGGCACAACAGAAATCCCAAAGCAAATCATGATGTACACAGAAAGGGACCGTCCTTTTCTATTAAGGAGGCCACTTCAAACCAGTCTCGACACCACCTTTTCTCCAGCTTTTCGGAGGCGAGATTATCCCCTGCGTATATTTAATCACACATTGGGGGGTGGCTTTGATTGCCTTTTTGGAGTCAGAGGAGTTAAAGAACACAGTTGGAAGGCTCCTACTGTGGGTGCTCCGTCCGCGTGCGCTCAGCAGCGATGTGTTTACAAACAGGCGCTGAGATGGGAGAGCAGTAACACTGCGCCGGCCCCGGGCTGGGCTCTGCACCAGTTTGACAAAATTGGTTGTATTAACCCAGACTCCAAGTAAGTGTGGTGAGAGCTTGGGGGAGGGGAGGGGGGGTGTTTGCATTTGTGTTTTAATTTTTATGAAACCCCATGGAATTCCTGGCCTTTTCCACAGAAAGAAAACGTTACCTTGTAGGGTTTTTTCCTAAGTACCCAGCAGAGCAAAAAGTAAACCAGGGTAACATGATCAAAAAATAAATACTATAAAAACTTTGTAATGTATCACAAAAGTCAGTCTGAGATGTGTGCAAGAGATGCTGGAGATTCCTGATTAAAAGCAGTTTGTGTCAAGGAAGTTACCACTTGCAACATGTAGAACATCTGACAGTGATTAAATGGAGCTAGCTATTAGATTTTCCTAAAGAAACAATAGTTAAACATATCTCCACAAGTATGAAACACTTTATGTACTGTATCTGGTACACCTCATTTAAATTGACTTAGATGGAACAGACACACTAAGTCTAACTAGTAGGTTATTAAGAATATAAACCTGGTGCCCAAGAATTTACAATCAGTTATATGGGAGGTATCCTGACTTTCCTCCTTTTCCCAGGGCTTTCATTTACTAAGCATATGCTGTAAAGATGTCACATTTACAGCAAGGGACATGTTTAGGATGTTTCTTACAAACAGTTTTAAGTTACATACCTGTAACAAATGCATCTTGCTCTGCTGTAACGTGCTGTGCAGAAAGTCTGCCACGGGCTCACCAAAATGTGTGTGAAAGGAAGAACGGATCTGTCGGGAAGGACACGTTCATAATTTATTTTTTTAGTTTGATTATTAGAGCTTGTGAATTTTTGATAGAAAAATGGCACAAAGTTGTTTTCTACAGGGTGACAAGCTTTTCAGCTCTGTTAAAGTGCTTAGAGGTTTAAGAAATATGGTTTAAATTAAGCATATCATACTTCCAATTCTGGTGGGTAACAAAAAGAGGAGCTTGGAGATTCATCCAGCCTGTAGGGTTTGGTAGATGCAAACAAACCACGTGCTGTAAGTAACAATCATGTGAGAGTTCCCTGAGAAATACCTTCTCGTTTCCCTGGCTCTGGGAGGACGAGGTGTGTTGGGTGGCTCCGCAGGGCTGCGCTGGCAGGAAGGTGCTCGCATCCGTCTTTGTACGTTGCAGGGGAGGAACGGGCAAGTTAGAGGACTTTGAGTTCAGCATTTCAATCTGCCTTTAATTATGGATTTCCCTGTTATTTTGTGAGATGAGTATGCAGAATTGTTGAAGTGAACACTACAGTGCCATAAGCCCAATCAAATGTGCTGTTTCTGAGTGTGGAAACCATAAGAATAGTGTTGGTACCTCTTTTCTGTGTGTCATGTGCATTGAAAGGTTTTTAAAAACCATTTCACTCCCATGGCCAGCTGAAGGAGGTCTGCTTCCCAGGCTGGCTTTTAAAGCCCTAACCTGTCTCACTCTCTGTCTGTACAGGGTCAAGTCAGGAACTGCACTCAGCTCCTCCAGAGCAGAAGAATGCTGAGGGTCAGTGTTTAGTAGGTGGGAAATCCTGTGAGCAGCCTCTGGGGGGCTGAGAGCTAATTTATGGTTAAGTCCAAATTTCGCTGATTTGCATAATGCTAAGTCCAATAAACGATTCATGGGTAGCTTATCTCACTTTCAGATACTTCAAAATAGACAAAAATTAAATTGGAACATATTGCTTCAAAAATGAGAGAAAAATTGAAGACAGTGTCTTGAGCACAGGAGACGTATTTTACTACTTTTTATTTAATGATCTTTTTCATATTTACAAAATTGTTTACTGAATTACCTCAAGGTAAAAGTTTACCTTATGTACAGAACTGTCCAGAGTTTGGGCTTTTTAATGGGAATCACAAAGCCACTGGAATTCCTAGGGTTGATGTGGGTCAGCTGGAGGATGGGCTCAGAGGACATGGCGTGTGGGCTTCATGGGGTGGCAGTTACGGTCATGCCATAAGAGGTGACAGCTTTAAAGGTAGTTGTGTTCTTGCAGTTGGATTCAGTTGAAATGATTAGGGCTTGAAGCTTTGCCAAGAGTTTGCTCTTAGTCGAGAGATCGTTAGTGCAATTAGGTGAGAGTTTTGACGGATTCTTTCTGTGGAACGTCGGGCGCTGAAGCGCGCACGGGAGCAGAAGGAGCCCCAAGGCTAAACGACACTTTGGTGTTCAGCCCCACGTATGACTGTCCCATTCTGCTTCTGCTGTTGGGCAGCTCATGACCAAGGTCAGCCTGTGAGACATGGGGGAAAACCAGAGGAGCTGGGACACCGCCATCTGTGCAACTACCGAGGGCATGGCCATGGGTGAAGATGAGCCATCCCCGGTCACCAGCCACCCCTTCCCCAGCTCCCAGCGCCACCTTCCAGCTTCCCCACCCTCACCTTTCCCACGCTCGCTGTGGGGTTCCATCACTCCGTCAGCCATGGCCGGTACCCAAGGGGTCCTGGCTGGGTTCGGCACCCTGCACTGCTGGAGAGCACAAAGCTGCTCTCTTGAAAACACGGGGAATGTGTGGAAAAGCCAGACAGCAGGTGACTATTCATTAGGGTGATGGTGCCTGATGGGATGGAGCACAGCTGGAACCAGAGCAGCAGACAAGAGGGGACGCAGTGGTGGGATGAGCACGTGTACTGTGGCGATGGGGAGCTAAAGGCCACTTCTGAATGGAGTTACACAGCAGAAATTGGACAAGGCACACCTTTACCCTTGCGCCTGCCTGGGGTGAGGCAGACGATGCTTGAATAAAGGGCACTAAGTAAACATCTTCTGTGAGCAATTGCTTTCCCTTCCCTCTTTATTCCCTCTTCATATCTCTAGGTCCAGAGACCCTGCCCCTTCCCAGCCTGGGGGTGTTGGTCACTGCCGCAGTTTGACGCGGGCGATCGCCACTCTCAGCCAGGCACTCCAAGGGTCCTCCTGCAGTATCTCCTCTGCGTTGCTGCTCTCTGACACTGAAGAATGGAACCTTCCTCCTCTCCCTACCTCCCTTCAACAAACACCAGCAGTGGGGGCATCATTTCTTTACGATGGCATTCAGATGATCAAGTCTCTGCAGTCCCCAAAGAGGGGAACAGAAGAAGACACACACATCTCTGCCAAACGGACAGAAAAAACCCCAAACCAACCCACAGGCTTTTTTGCTCTGCTTTGTCGCCTGCCCTTTCTCAGTGTGATGCAAAAGCAGGGCAGAAATGTTGGGTTTGCACAGGTGGAGGCTGTGCAGTTCAGCTGGGGCAGCTCCCAGCTCCTCAGCACATGTTTCTGCCAGGACACAGAACACCAGCAGCAGAGTGAGATTCACTCCTGCATCCCTGCATCACCACAGAAACCATCTAATTGCATCTTTTTGCATTTAGCGGTTGATCCTGGTATTTACTATAAAGGGATTTAACAAAATCAGGAGCAGAGCCTTGTCAGGAAAGGCTAGGGCTTCTGCTGAAAGCTACTGATGACCTTTTACTAATTTTTAATGTTTTAGTAAAAGAATTGTTAAAATTACTGATTTTCATGGCCTGAAAAGTGATAGGACCTTAAGGTAGGTTATTACCTGGTATGCACCAGCTTTAGAGCATAATTGTGCAGACTCACACTGCGCTGCTCGAGCCGTTCGCATCTTCCTGACGCCGATTTCTGCTGTGCTGTTGATTGCCAAACCTGCACAGCCTTTCTCCAAGTTCTGACAGAATTTGGACATAAGAATGGATGTCTGTTGTCCAAATGAGATTGCAGCTCCAGTGATTCACTGGGTCTTAGGGACGTGTCTCAAAGAGTCGGGGAGAGTGGCTGATGGGGTTTGTTCTTAGCATTTTCACGCCAAATTATTTTGAATGCATGGATTTACTCATAAAAAAGCCTCATTTTTGGGTGTGTGGATTGGCATGGCCGAGGCTGTGCAGGTTTTTAGTGAACCAGGTGGGTGTGGGAAGGAGGGGGTGATGGAAAGTTGAAGTCTGTGGCGCTGCTGTCTGGTTTCTGATCTTGCTTTTCTGCAGATGTGTTTTTCCCTGTACCCGAACTCTTAAAAAAAAAATTAGGATCCAAAGGCTGTTGTTTTCATATTACTGTTATTATTTGGGTTTGGTAACTTCTGAATGTGCTTCCCAGTAACTAGAAAGCCCCTTGCCTGGGCTGGCATGGTTGGTTCTGGACTGGCATTTTTATCTGATTTTCAAACAAAAAAAGCCATGTGTAGCCTTTTATTATTTTTTTTTCTACTGAGCAACCAGTAAGTCCAGCTTCCCTGTGAGACAAAGGACAGGGTGAGCTTTCAACAAGCAATGGCTGGATATTCTTTATCCAAAAGAAACCGTATTACACTTGGCCAGTATAAAACACACTCCAACAAGGAGACGTTAAACAAAAGCACTTGCTGGGGGGGTGGAGGGGAGGTCGGAGCTGCCAGCCCTGATCAGATGACAGATATTTTTGTTAGGAAATAATACCTTTCTCTGATTTCCTGAGTGGTTGAATATCAAGCATAAAACAAGGGACAGTGATGAAATCCAGAAGAATTACCTGTGTGTATTCTGCAGGGGGAGAGTAAACAGGCCCCTCTGCGCCGCCCAGGTACCGCGGCCGCTGTTTGGACAGCTGCGTCGCCCCCGAAAGGTGCTGCTGGGCAGCAGCCTGGTGATAACGGTGCTCATTTCATAGAAGGTGGGTATAAAATTGCACATCTCTATAGAGAAAGCTGCATTAATAAACCCTACGCAGCGGAGAAGTTGGATTTTCCTGATGCATACCAACTACTAATGTAAAACATGCTCCAGTGAGAATTCCTTGAAAAACTGCATTTACTGCTGCAATAATAGTAAAAGGTCACCTTGGATCATATTTGCAAAAGGTCAGGCGCTGGTGGAGATAACAGTCTGTGCACACAGAGCTCGAGTTGGTGGGTTCATGGTAGTTCCACCCACAGCCGCAGCTGAAAACCAATCGGGATTAGACATGGAGAAAAGTTTCTTCCATTTTGATGGATTCTGTGGTGGGTGAGGGATTATTCATACAGTAAGGAATGTCTCTGGGCCTGGTAAAAACCATCAAAAAAGACAGAAGTATTTTTAAATGCACCATTGTGCTGAGTTTCTCTTGTGTTCCTATGTTGTTGAGATGCATGGGGTGGTTGTGCTCACCCAGTTTCACAGAAAAGCCTGTTTCGTGTGGCATGGCCCAAGGTGTGTAATGCAAAATGTATGTGAGCCACTTTCCAGCCCGACAGCTGTAGCCTGAATCTCGCAGGCAAAGGGAATTGTTATCCTGAGTATGGTGGGAGGTTTTCAGTGTGAAATGGCTGGAGTTCAGTTTGGGGCAGTGGATTCTGCCCTCTCTGCAGCCAGTTCTGTGGGGCTTGAGAATGGCCTTGCTTGGGAGTCTCTCTGTTCTGCCCCAGCCCCCCTGAGCCCCACCAACTGCTGACAAACCTCAGGAACAAGGATAAGGAGGTTTGTGCTGGATCCTGCCCCTCCAGCTGTTCGCAACCAGATGTGCTGAGAATGTTGCAAGCTCATTCTCAACATTGCAGCATTTTGCTTTAAAGAAAATATATTCCTGAAGAGGTCCCCGTAACTGAAATGGTCCCAGGAGTGTTTCTGTACACATCATCTGCCTTTCCATCACCCTGGCAGGGGCAGTGAGGAACCTGTGGGACTGAGGATCCCATCTCAGACACTCCGAGTCACCCTCACCGTCTTGCAGCCCAGTCTCTCTACTTCTTATATAAATTATATGTGATCTACTCCAGAGGAAGTTAACTCAGTTGTGATGGATTTGTATTGTTTTGTACAATTCTGCTGGTGATACTTGTGACAGGGCTCAGTCCAGAGATGCCCAGTGAAGTTTGTAATGCTTGTCCTTGTGCAGAGGGTAAATGAAGGGCTTCACCTAATGAATTCATATTCCATTAGAGCCAAAATGCACCCTCTTTCTCCAAATTATCTGGTATCAGTTAAGAGACATGGGAAATGTCATTCATCTTTGAAAATGAAACGTTGGGACACATGTCACCGGCTCCTAAATGCTTCAGTGAGAGAAGGCAGCATATATTCATGGCTGGAGTCTGCCCTTAAATCTGATCACATCCTCTGTCGGTCCCTAATTCCATCATGGGGACCCTCGTGGTATGAGGTGTAATATAGAGCAGCCCTGACAGTAGTTACTGCAGCTGCCTCAGACCTGACAGGGTTTTCCTGCGTTCACAGGAGCATTCGGTTCCATTTATTGCAAGTCTCTGAAGGATGCAGAGTGATCAGCGTTTTTGGAAATGAATGGTCTTTTCACGTTGTTTTCATTTCTGGAGATGGACACAGCGCTCCCAAAAGCCAGGGATTAATAGTCCTGGCTGGATGCAGGCAGAGCACAGCCAGCTCCTCACACTCCAGCGCTTGAATCAGACACTGAAAATAAAGTGTGGGACCTGGAAAGTGGTTTCCAAATATTTGACAGGAACTGTCGGTGAAACTCAGTGCTATTCCTATTTCTGGGCTGCCAGCAATATCTAGTAAATTTTCCCAGAGAATCGCTGCTGTCCACCACAGGGCTTCGACATTGCTCTTTCTTAACCCCCTTGTTCTGCTTAAGATTTACCTTTGCCTCTGGGCCAGCTGATGTTGCTAAGCAAAAGAGAATGGTCGTGCCTCCGGCATGTTTGGGGCACTGGCGCTGCTAGGCAGGGTCTGCAAACAACCCCCACGGCTGACACCCCGACCAGGGCCGCTGCCTCTGGCATCCAGCTCTTTTTTTTTTGTACAAAATGCAGCAGAGGCTCCAAGGAGGCATCGCCAAACAGCAAGTGCTGGAGTTCAAAGTGGGAGAGAGGGGTTCTTTGTCTGTGCCCCAGCAGGAGCTGCACAGGAGCTGGGAGCTGGACACAGAGCCCTGGCTGGGGGGGCTGCTGGGGGGCCAGGAGCCAGAGGGGACTCAGGACACAGTCTTGGCAGGCACCAAACCCGGGATGGCATGTGGGGGTAGCATTGAAGTGTGCATCGTCCCACGGCTTCCCACACCTGGGCTGGCCACACTGACCCATGCATGGCCATCAGGAGTCACCCGTGAGGTGATGGCCTGTGGGTCTGTGGCCCTCACACCATCTTGTCCCGTCCCGTCCCATCCCATCCCATCCCGCTGCCATCAGGAGCCCATGCCTCACCTGGCTCTCAGAAATGGCAGCGGGTACCGACACAGACCGGCTTCGCCATCTCAACTTTACAAGGCATCTAGATAGAATATTGATGGATTTGGGCCTCAGAGTGACTAATTAGCATGCAGGATTTCTCAAAAGGGTTAACATGGGATCTTTTTAATTGTCAAAAGAGTTTCAGGCTATTAGTGTTGGCATATTCTTCAATAATCTGTTTTATTTTTACCTGCTGGGAGCTTAATTAAAAAACAAAGAGGCTCAATTTAAAGCCCATTACTATGCTAATTTTGTAAGAACTGGGCGGTGATTAAGAAGCTTTAAAAAGAGGAGTTTAGTTTGCTCTAGGGAATGGGTTGGAGGCAGGTTTTATTTCGTTTCATTAGCTAGCTACAATTATTTATAAACTAAATGGAAATGATATTAAAGAGTAATGAAAAAACCGGCATCTATGTATTATTGAACAGCAGAACTTTTTTTAATTTAGCATCGAAGTGTGCAGAGCCTTTATTACTGCAACTTGCAGTTAACGCAGCTAAATGCAGTTGTTAAATATAAGAGGCTTTTTAAATATGCCCATAAATACAGAGCTGTCTGGTTTGCCTTTCCTATAGATCACTAGAGTAAGTTTATAAAGATATCAACGTGACAATAAAGATGAACTACTGTCTCTGTTAAAAAAGATTTTATGAGGTTTTATGCAGGAAAATTTCTTAGCAGAATAAATTGTGAAGACTTCTATTTTTATACTATGTATGTAGTGCTGTATAATCTAACAGCACCACAGACTTTCTACTGTCTTTTGCCTGTCCTGCCACCCCAAAATACTCCCTGTGGTTCCAGCCGTGTGAGCTGGACCTGGGAGCTGCAGCCCATGGGGCTGAGGAGCTGCAGGCCAGGACACAGCAGCGCAGCAGGGGCTGGGGACACTCCTGGGGAGGGCAGGGGAGCGGTGCCCGGCTCCCAGCTGGCCGTGTTGGTAGGCAGTGGGGGGACGGTGCAGTGGGTAGGGATGGGGATGGGAGGCTGGCAGGAGCCCCAGAGAGGATTCCAAGCTCAGGAGGCAATTTTGAACTGAATCCTCAAAACGAGGGTATCTGGTTTTTTTGGTAGCTGTGAGGATATGGGCACTGGTGAATATCTTCCCAGCCATGGGAGGAGGAGGAGATGCTGAGCCTGTGCCTGGAAGAGCCACCTCTCTGGTGGCAGCAGAAGTTTATAAACTTCTAAAGAAGTTTATAAAAAATATGTAGCTATTCCAGCTCACATGGCATTAATGAGGTCTGGTTGGCCTGGCAGCTGAGTTAACTCAGCTTTTGAGTTCATGCTGAAACAGTCACTCAGGTCTTCTAAAAGAGCATGAACTCCATGACCCAGTGACCGGTGCTGCCATTTGGTGCTGGAGTCCTTCATGCTGCGGCTCCTCTGGGGACAGCTCTGGCTGTGCTGGGGATGGGGAGTGGGATCCTGGACCAGCTGTCAGACATCAGTGAGCAGGGAGTCTGCTGGGGAGGAGAGGTGGCCGGGGCCAGGAGCTGGTGCTGGCCCCCACCGTCTTGTGTGCTCCGTAGGGCTTGTGCCAGCCTGGCTGCAGCATGAAGCTCTGGGCATGGCTGGCCAAGCCTCCCCAGTGCACCTTTGCCCCTGTGGTGAGGGAATATCTCCATCTGTGCCTCTGGTCTCTGGAAAGCCTGTTTTCTCCAGGATGCCACCGACCGGGCACTCTGACTTCCTCCCACCCGCAGCAGACCAGCCAGGGAGATTAGGACTGGCAAAGGGCCACTGTATTTCTTGGCTACGGATGCACAACCATGGGGCTGGGTTTGTGCAGGTGTGGGCCATGGCTAGGTCTCTGCAGCTCTGTGGGCTGCAGGTGTTTAGGTGTCTCCTGCCGTGAGGAGCTGTGTGAGTGAGGGTGCTGTGGGCAGGACATGCAGGGCTGCACATGAAGCTGCATCAGGGGACCGGGGTGGCATTGCAGGCATGCAGCAGGGAGGCACCAACCGCCCCAGCACTGCCTGTCCTGGCTCTGCCCTGCCACGGGGCCAGAAGCTCGGAGCCAAACAGCAGCCCTGTGCCAGATCGTCTGTGCCCCAGAGGTCCCCAGGTCTGGAGCTCCGCAGGGGACCAGCCCGGGGCTGTCTGTACACTGTAAATCCTTCCCAGGTGTCACCGCTGTTGTGCCCTTCCTCACCTGCACCGTTCTTCGGCCCTTTGCTCCCTGTGGAAGGGATGTGCCTCTGCTACTGGTGCCTTGGAGGAGGCTGAGCCTGAAACATCATGCGGATTTGCAGGTAGTTCCAAGCGTTGGACTGGGGAGCAGGTGGCAGAGAACTGTCTCTTTCTACTTAGATATTATCAAAGAGTCCTTTCACAAATCATTTAGCCAGAATTTGTATATTTTCTTTGTGTTTAGAAAGTGTTTAGGGAGATACTGCCATCTAAATGAAGACAAGGAAGTGCCATGTGAACAAGTGGGGACAGGGAGGAGTGAGCAGTGAGTGGACTCACCTGCTGTGGGAAACAGAAAGAGCTGGCACTTTCAGAGTGAACTGTATGACAAAAAAAGAGAATATTTTGCTCTCTACTGATGACTATGAGCCCCTTCCAAGTCCACATCCAAGAGTGACTATTTTCCAAACGGAATCTATGAATTGCCTGGGTACTCCTGAGATTCTTGCCTCGAGGTTTGGGCTTTTTACTGGTACATATCTGATTACAAGAGGATTTATAACTGCAGAGACATGTTTCCTGACAGAGCTATTGCTGTTGGTTCTCAAACTTATTTTTTAATTAGTTCGGATCTTCCGGCCACTTCGTCTTTAATTCTACGTCAACTTTGTACTGCTCATTCCAAAATGGTTGGTGGGACATCTCTAACTTTAACAGTTGTTGCAGCCAGTAAAGTGATTCTTGACGAAAGAAATAAGATACAAGATGGGTGAATACAAGAATTAAAATTACCTAGATTGTCCTGCACATCTATGACTCAAATACCTACAGAAACCAGCAGGACTCCTGCCAAAGGCTTCCGTGTGGGTCCTGGGTTTGTCTCGAGGTGCAGCGTGCTGGAGCCATTGGGGCTCCGCGAACTCCAGCTCCTGTGTCACCATGGGGAGAGGAGCCCATGGCTCCTGTGGGCAAACCCAGGGCTGAGCCTCGTGCCTCTCGAGATAAAGGTCATGCAGCAGAATAGTTTAAAATCCTCCTTTGGTTCTAAAGGCAAACCAGGCTATCCAGGATCCCTGAGGTCTTAAATGTCCCTTGGCCTTCTTTTGACCCTGTATACACCTTACATTCTTCCTTTAATGATTGACACTCAGTGGGTATGTGCCTTGGGGCATCCCGCAGTTGTAGCTGCTTCTTCATCAAAGCAACTGTTTACAGCTGGTTTGAGTTGGATGCCAATAAACAGTATTCTTTTTGTCTCAAAATAAAAAGCAGCTTAAGTCCCTAATGATAAGGATTTTGTGCTTTGTAGAAGAAAAATTCAGCTAGGTTGGGACAGCCGGCCACTCAGCTTAGCAAGTGGGAGCACTTTATACTGGCAGCTAAACCGCTTTTATGTCCTCAAGTGAGTGGGCTATAGATTCTTATCATTGTGGCAGAAGTGATGAGGGTAACATCTTTAGTTGGGAATCATTGGCAACATGTGGAGAAAGCTTAAGATGTTGTCACACTTTAACTTGGTCCTAATCTGTTCAAAGGCAGTTCATACTTTCTAACTGCGCCAGCAGGTAGTGAGGGGGAGGCAAAGACCATCGGGGTAAAATAGCTCGTGCTTTTCTTTGGAGAGTTTATGACTTTCATAAAGCGGGTACAAAGAAACTGCAGCGGTAACTGTTATTGTCTAAATGAAGAGCTTATGTTCACCCAACCATATTTCATTAACTTGTACACCCAAGCTTCTGCATTTCCTGCCTGCTTGGTGCAGTGCTCGAAGTAAATCTTAAATATTTTAATGCCTGTTGTCAGTGAAATGAGTACAAGAGAAATGTGCAGATGGGCTGTGCCCCTTACGTGACCGTGGGACATGTCCATCACGCCAGAGGCAGCGCCGTTGGGTGGGTGCTGCAGGGTCTGCTTTGGCACCCACGGAATTCCCAGCGCGAGCGGCTGTGAGCAATGGCCTGTCTTGGTGGGATCCAAAAAAGCAATGATTTCCCTTCTAACAGTCAACTGAGACACCGCTAACGGCCCTTTAATGTCAGAGCTGGGGACTCTGAGGGAATGGTGGAAAATGGATTTAGGACTGAACTCTGAGTGGAGCCAGGTGTTTCTGAAGTCTGGGCACCCAATCCTCTTCCTGATGGTGTCAACATTCTTTGTTTCTCTCTTACTTGAAGCAAAAGCTGACACAGCTTCTCTTTTATTTGTCTTTAGCAAATGATCTGAAGAACCTCAGAATTACTGGTGAGCAAACTTCATTCTATTTCAGCAAATATTCTGATTTTTTAAAAAAAGTAGTGCTTTATCAACTTGGCAGAAAGGACGGTACAGTCAGAGCACCCAGATCCAACAGAGCACCTAATGTTTGAAAACATTTTCAGACCCCTCAGGTGTATCACAGGATGTTTTTGTGCTTTTCTAGAACAATTCCAAGCCATACAAATTTTCTTTCCAAAAGAAAGGAATGTTGTGGGGATCTGACGTGTTGGGGATTTTGTAACCTTTCTCTCCAACAGGCACCTCTATTTTCTCTCTCCGTTTGCACGTGTGTGTTCATGTGTCTATAAGATATATGCACACACGTAACCAAAAGTTAAGTAGTATTTTCCAGCTTTGACCTACTTACAAGTTTTCGTTTAATTAAAAAAAAAAATCTGAAAAAGTTAATAAAATGTTTAGACAAATCTTTCACTCTTGTGAGCTTAAGAGAATAATCCTCTTTGCATGCCTAATAATGTTGTTGGTATCTAATGGGATTTAATTTTCACACATGTGGAAGTGTCCTGTGTGATATATGTTTAACTTCTGGAATAACTCAAAACCCGTGCTGGTGTCCAGGGAAAAGGAGGGTCCGGGCCTTGCTCATTGATCCGTCTTTTTGTGGGGGTGCAGACAGCCTGGTTTCCCCGAGCCTGGACACAAACACAGGTGCCAACAGCCAAGTCTTTAGGACTCTATCAACCTACTTGGCTGAGCAGAAGCCAGGAGATCTTGGTAGTTCCTTGTTAATCTAAAAATTCAGTTTCTAGAGCAACTGTAGTAATCATCCATACCAAAATAAATAAACTAGTCTGTTCATTAACATAAAAAAAAGATGACTCAGGTGTTTGGAGTTGTCAAAAAAGCCCATATTAAGAGACCTATTCATTTTACATTGTAATGTTAATAACGCAGAATTGACCTGATGTTAATAAGAGTGATTCCACATCACAAGAATAAACTGTCATTCCTGGACGTTGCAGGACACACCTTTAGTTGCCTGAGTTTAGGGGGTTTGTTCGTTTGGGGTTTTTTTTAAACGTTCCTTTTTCACTGGTCCTTTTTCCGGAGTTTCTCCCGAAGCCTGGTTCCTCTGGCAAGAGCCTTCTGTCTTATCAGGAGAGCAAAGTTTGTGGAAGGACAGTAAAGAGAAACTGTGTGAGAAGATTGGGGTGAAAAAAATTAATCCGTTAAAGGTCAGGGTGATAGAGCATGATTTAGAGCAGAATATAGCGGGGACTTTTGTAAGACAAACAGCAACTTTTCATGCTCAGATGGGGATTCTTGGGTTAAATTGCTATCTTTGAGTTCTGAACTTGGAAAGGTATTAAAGTGGAATTAAACCTTTACACAATCCGGCTCTTGTGTCATTCAGGATTTTTTTGGGTCCTGTTTAATTGTACATCACAGCGGGGTTCTGAGTGACTGGTGCTCTAAAGAAATGAGGGGTAGGGTTAAGTCTGCAGCCCACTGCTCTCTGCTAATCCGCCTTGTTCCTTGAAGAAGGATTTACTTTTGCTGCCAGCTTGTGAAAGACTTTCCTCCTCCCGAAGAGATTGTTGTGGCTTTCCTGGGGAGGTGTGGTTGCTATAGCAGGGAGTCACGCCTGGGTATTCTCTCAAACCCTACTGAGAACGGGCCAAAAAAGAGCCGAAGAAGAGTAAAACTGGGGATTAAAAAATGGAACAATGGGAGACAGGAAGATAGGAGTGGGAACAAATGGGAATTACAGCACCAAAAATAATGCAAAGTGACAAAAAGAGGAAATAGAAAAATAATAGCTGACAATTGGACTGAAAAGAGAAACACTACAAAAGAACAATTTATTTTCAACAGGCAAAGAAAGTAAAAGGGCATCTGGGAAATAAGGCACAGGCCTGTGCTGAGGGCTTTTTTGGTTCTTACTATATCGTGAACACGTATGCAGCGGGGATACAAAACTTTCCTCAACTCCTTCTCAGTTCCAACTTTGCCACAGTCCATTTATTCAAAACAAAACTTTCCTGGGTTTTAAACTGTGTGTTTATTTATTTGTTAAGTGATATTCCTAATTGTGTCTGCTCCTGTGCACTGTGTAGGGTAAATCTGAGCTTTTCATGTAGAATACTGACACAGCTCTGTAACAAAAGAAATGATCCAGCTCTGCTCAAATGCCGTTCTTGAAAGCTTTCCAAAGAAAATGCCAGGGGGCACTTGGTTTGATGCCACTTACTGGAGAGGAATTCTTCTGCTCTTGCCATGGCGATGCCCCCGAGGGGAGTACCTGCTGCTGCCCCCGCCGGGCACCGCGCTCGGCCGGTGGGAGCCGGGGCTGCGAGCGCTGCCCTGGCCACTGCCGCCTCAGAGGGAGCTCACCCCCGGGTTCCTAGGTGCTGTATTTTGCTCCAAAAAGTCAAACGCTGCCCAATTTTGCAAACGTTTTCATCTCAGGGAAAGAAGCAGCGATTTTCATTCAGTTTTAAGTTTGTGACATTACAACTGAAATTTAAAAAGAAGGCAGCCCCACATCTAACGGCAAATCTCTCTGAATGCCTTTCCTGCACCCTACTGCTTTATATATAGGAGAGGCAGAGAGATGTAACAGATGAAACATTTTGTTTATGAAGTGTCTATGTTTTGTTTTATTTCACATGTTTTTGCAATATAGATAACAGATTACACCACAGAGCTTTCATTGCCTTGTGCTATAAAGATACTATAAAGCCTTTCTGGGTATTAATAATAGATTGTGTTGATGAGTTTGGAGAAGCTGGCAATAGACCCCCCACTGCAAAGACATTAACACCACAGGACTAAGGTATCTTTCCCTTGCAAATCAGTTGCTAAATTGGCTGTGCTGATGGGTTTGGGCACAAGCGCTTGTCGCGTCAGTGCAGCAGGCACAGGAAGTTATTTTGTTTTATACTGGCAAATAACACTCCTTCCTCTTAATGTTCCTAGTTGAGAGGAAAGGCCCTGTGTAAATTCTTTCCCTAAGTCATTCTTGCCAGCCAAGAAATAACTTAGAAATTACATTGGAATTGCTTTGACACACGATTATTTTTTTTCTGTAAAAGTGAAGGCCGGGGCAGTGAATCACCAACAGTACAATTTCCCTGCTTATAGGGCCTTTAGGGTGAATTTTCATATAAAAATTATATTAGAAGAATTTCCCTGTGTTGTTGGCGATGTAAATTCAAAGGCAACTGTAAATTCAGTGTGCCACTTAGGGAACAAGAAGGATAAGAGTCTCATCAGGCTGGTGAATATTCAGCACTGCTCCCGCAGAGCCGGGCTGTGCCATCAGGGCCCACTGCGAAGCAGCGAGGTTGTACAGGTAGGAAATAAAGATGGATTTCATTTAAGATGTGTAAATAACTGAATAAAAATCCGGAGGCAGTGGAGGGCAAGAGCCGTGGGTTTTGAGTACCCCAGGCGGGCAGCGGCAGCAGAAGCAGAGTCTCCCCAGCTCCTACCCTGCTTTGGGGGCACTGCAGCATCGCGTGCGGCAGCGCAGAAACCACGGCAGGAGAAGCCCCTTCAGCCCCCTTTGAAATCACAGACAAAAATAACATCATTTCCCAAAGGTTTGCACTACCTACAAATACAATTCTAACAAAATCATCATATTTTGTTAATCCATTAGGCTTCTTAATTGCAACCCTGGCTTTATCAACTCAATTGGCACCCTTAACTTTTATAACAGTTTCTATTCTACACAACAGATTAGGAGAAAATTGCAGCCATAATCTGTACAGTGCAATTGCAGTGCTATAAAGAGGAATGGGAGTAGCTGAGAAGAGCAATTGGATTCCCAAAGGTGGAGCACAGTAGAGCAATATCAGTGACTTTGTAAATGAAAAATTGTTTTAATTCCCTTCTAACAGCAATAATTCGATTCTTCATAAATTTTTCCATCAAAGTGTTGTAAGAAAAAATGCTATAAAATAGAACTGCATGGCAGTGATGGAAGACAGTTGAACAAAGTGGTCAATTAGGGGATGGAAATTAAGCAAAGAGAAGAATCCATTCTGCCATTTTCTGCTTCAAGTCAGAAACTCCTCTGCACTTTACATTTTATGGTTTAGTTTATAGGGAAGGAAGGTGTAACTTTTTAGGTCATTCTGGCCCCACTTGAGGATGTCAGCTTTCAATTCTCCGTGTCTTTATGCACTTTAGTGGATCCCTTTGTTGGGTCTTTTCCACTTGTCCATGGTGCTCCCGATGCCGGAGCCGCCGGTGCTCAGGAGACTTTCTGGCAGTTGTTATTTCTGTGGGGCCAGCGATGTTGGTCTGGCTGGGACCACCACGTGGCACAGTGCTGCTGTCCCTGCCCCTCATGGGAAGCAGAGTCTAAGAATGTACCAAATCCTGCTCCTTTCAAGGCAAATGGGACTTTTCCCTCATATTCCAATGGGAAGGAAATCAGGTGAATTCTAATATTTTTGTGGATATGGTTGTGACACGAGCCATTATCTGGGTATGTCTCCATCCTGTTGTGCTGCCTGGAGCCCATCTCTGGTGGACAGAGTAGTGATGTGGGCTGGTTTGGTGGGTCCATCCCTGGTGGACAGAGCAGTGACATGGGCTGGTTTGGTGGGTCCATCCCTGGTGGACAGAGCACTTGCCTGTGGCTCTGACAATGTCCATGGTCAAACTCCCACCAGCTTTAGAGCAAGATTTGACTTAGCATGGAATAAGGAATGGTCTCTGTTGTTATTTTATCTGCTGGGTTGCCTTTGCGGGGCAGCACAGCCCGTCTCATGAAAATACAGGTAAAATATTCACGGGAAAGAAAGGTGCCAACGTGTGCTACGTTTCGGTCTGTGAACCCAAACGCACCTTGGGAAGCGCAGTGTTAAACGCAGGCTTTCACCAGTAGCTGGTGTTCTTACTACAGCACCCGTGGATAGAGGGTTAACAAATACTTTCTTCAGTTCTCCCTGAAGAAAAAAAGGTTTCTTTGTTTTAGTTTCTCTCTAAATATTACATTATTTTTTTCTAGAAACTTTTAATTTTTGTGCATGTTTTATTACTACTCAGTGAAAGAGAATTAGCTTTTTTTTACTGAAGTTTCAGCTGTGAAATTGGCTTTAATAAACTACATAATTATTTTTTTTTTGCAGGGAAAATATTTAAAATGGATTGTTTCTTTTTTTAGGGTTTCTTCTTTTTTTTTTTCAAACCGTAAACCAATAATATTTCTGTTTTGCTTTAGTGCATTTGAGATGTTTTGGATGTTCAGAATTCAGGGTAACCAAGCAACAGTTTTTCTTTTTTCACAAGCACCCATGAGCTCTAAGATGCTGCAGAAACGTTCAAGCCCTACGCCAGAAAACAACCGCCCCCACGCGCAGTGTTTTCCCCATTCTGTGTCATCTAAAGAAGACGGAAGTATCAAAATTTCTCCCAAAGAACAAGTAACAGATGTCATTCGTTAGTAATTTCATTTCTCCTCTTAATACAACTCAGTTGTGTGAAAAGCATAATATATTTTGCTCTGGCTGTAAGGTATCTGGTGCTGTAGGAGCGCCGAGCTCCCGGTGGCAGCACAGGCACGACGGGGATGTCGGGCACGGGCTGTTACCAGGGAGAGGAGCCTCAGAGCCAGAGACTGCACCCACAGCGTTTACAGACGCTTGTGACCACCGTCTCTGCATCTTGATTAAATACAGAAAAGCCAGGTATCCGCAGTGGTTTCTTGCAACACGTAACGTTAGAATAACACAGAAAGGAAAGTGATTTAAGGTCCCTGATAGGTAGACGGCAGCATCTGTCCTCTTGCATATATCAAACATGGCTTAATAACTTCCTATTTACTGCTCCACGGCAGCAGCCGTCCAGTAAATAAACAACCTGACTGAATTAGTCTATTTTTATACCTCTGTCCTGTGTAACAAACCTCTCGAACCACACTTAATGTGAACAGCAAATTTCGCACTGCACATGGAGATCTCTCAGCACAGATTAAATTAGTTATAATAAAACAATTAAAATCTATTTGCCCACAGACAGGAGGAAATGAAGGGCCTGGCGAGCGGTGGGAAGGCGAAGGGTGGGTTGTCAGGAGGCAGAAGAGCAAACAGCAGAACCGTGATCCTCGGGAGCAGGGCAGGGTCAAACTTACTGCAAGATAACTGCGCCAGAGATAATAAATCAGTGGTAGATATTAAACACCAGATGGTTGTGCCCATGCAGGAAGGCACAATGCATCATGTAACTGTGGTTGTTTCTAAGGATTACTGATTCAGCCTGACTTCACAGGGATATTCTAACAAATAAAATCTTTACGGCCTCTTCCGCTGGTGAACATTTTCGTCTACTGTTTAAAGACAGGACCACATGTCTCAGCATTTTCATTGCCCCTGATATATATGCATAATTAATTTGTTAAGTTCACCCAGTTTCAGCTGGTACATGTTTTTTGACTATCTAGTACTGTAAAGTTTCTTCTTGGCGATTATTACAAATCCTGGGATGGACAGACAGGCCATTGTTCCAAGCTTTAGCTCAGCTGAATCCCCCAAGTGTTTCAGGCATAGAGGCAAACACACTTAAAAACTCCTAAACCTATTGAGTTGTCTTTCAAAATTGTCCAGGCAACAGAATTTATTTATAAAACTCTTGCAATCGTTGATTCAAAACAAGGTTTTCTTGTTCTGCTTTTCTCCTTTGTCCTCTTTGAACAATTTTCTTTGGAATGTTTTCGTTGTGCTTAGGAGTCGGAGATTTCCTGGGGCTTCTAATAAAGGCATTTGATTTCCACTCTCCGCATACTTTAACAAGTCCAAGGATTTTGAGGTTTGACATTAACTTAAGAGAGCTGGAGATAATCAGCCATGGGGGTGAAAAGTCAGAGTTATGCAAATTATTTGTAAAATGTATAGAAAGCAAAAGAAGTATTTCTTTCAATGTGGTTGGTGCAGGACAGAGCCTTTGTCTCAGCTCGGCGTATCTGCACACCCGCCTTCAAATTTATGGCTTCGATTGAAACCTGTAAAGGGGTGATCTGTAAAGTATTCCTGCTATCCTGCACTTCTCAACAGGTTTATTACCATTCGTTTATGAAATGAACAGTCTAATGAGCAGTGGTTTAGATCACAGATATCAAAGTCTGGTCATTTGTCAAGATTAGTTTCCTGTTGTGAGATTGCCTTGTGCAAAAAAAAAAGTGCATAACCTTGGGTTACTCTCTGGAAGCTGAAAAAATACCAATAAACAATTTATAATACAGATTTAATGAAGATTTTATTATCTCAGAGCTAAACCCAGCTCGGTGCAGTGAGTGTGCATGTTTGTGGGTCCCCGGGCCGTAGTGCAGAGGGTACCTGGGTGCAGGGCATTAAAGGTACGAAGCCCGAGCAGTACCATCACCCGAATCCATGTTGGTTTGAATGAGTTAACGCCGCATTGACAGCGATGTCACTCCTTGCAACTAAACGGCTGCTGTGAAAACACCCCTTTTCTGGCAATAGTCAATTCCCAATAAATAACACAAAATATTTTCTATTTATGTTAGAAATATTTTATTTTGAGGAAAAGGAGAGCCTGGGATGCTGGGTGGGCAGTGTGACAGCAGAGGGGCTGCCAGGTGAAGCCCCGCCAGGACCCCGGCCCGAGAGGACAGGGGGCACTTTATGTCCCAGTTGGAGGAAATGCGAGAGGGGTGNCTGCGCGGCGCGGAGCGGAGCGCAGGTCTCGGCGGGACCCGGCGCTGACCCCGAGGAGCTGGGGTTCGGAGGCTGCCAGCGCCGGCCCGAGCCCGCAGATGGGGGGTGCGGGGGTGGATAGATGTGTCCCGCGTTGTCGCTTTGGGGGGAACCCCCGGTGCGGGATCGGCCCCGCCGGGGTCCCCCTCCGGCACCGCAGCGGGGAGGGGAACTCTCAGAAATCTGTTCTTTTAAGGTTTTCCCCGCTGGTGCCCCCGCTCCCGATCTGCTCATCCTCCACCGCACCCGCCGGCTGCGGGAGACGGGCTTGATTGAACTGGGGCAAATAGGTTGAAGCCATTAAATAGGAACAACCTTTTAACGTGCTTAAAATCTAATTCACCTTTTTAAGGCGTTTTAATCCTTACAGATGTGTTACTGTATGTAGATACAAATATTTCCTGCGCAGGAATTTGCTAGCTGAAGCTTTGTCATATTTCTGTGACGTTCACGAGTCAGAACATAAATTCCTGTTTTTCCCATTCTGTTGAAGTTTTTCAGAAGAAACCCCTTGCAGACCAGCCCAGCAGCCTGTATGAAATACGGTGGCTGTGCAGTAGCTGGGGGTGCTGCCTGGCACCAGTTTCCCTGTAACAGATTTAGTCCATTCTGTACCCAAAACACACCCTGCAAGGTCTGGCCCGTGCAGAGTGGGACCCGGGGCCAGGCCAAGGTTCATGGTGTCCTTCTCACTTATTAAGTGGAAGATGCAGCTGGGGAAACCGCACAGGTTCTCGGGCCCTCAGCCTTTTTTTGGATGCAAATGTATTTACATTTTCTTCCCCCCTGCCCATCCCTGCTGCCATCCCTTTTCTGGGGGCTGCCATTTTGCTGCATGTCTGGGCTCAGACAAAATGGAGGCTTTGGAGAAATCAGCACCTACGGCAGCCTCTGCCTTCTGAAATCAAAGATAATCACCTTTTATAGAAAAGGGGATCATTTTGAAGATGGGGAAAAAACCCCAAAGTCAACATAGCCCATCTTAAAAGGCAGAATCTCCTTTTTCCTGTGAGCACATGGGTGCAGTTGTGTTAATTTCGTTGCCTAAATCTAAATATTAATGCACCTTGCACTTTGATGAATCGCCATGAAAGACACTGCATTTCAAATGGCCAAGCCCGGTGCGCGATACGGGGACGTAACTCAGCTATTCATCTTTATTTGCAGCAGACCTCGTCCTAAAAGCTCACTTAGGGAGATTCCCAGTTGCCATTAGAAAAGCAAAATAAAATTAATCTAAATCATTCTAACTTTATCTTAGAAAATTAATGATGGATGAAAGAGGGGGGTTATAAAGGTTTAATAAGAACTAGTCTGGAATATAGTGTATATTCTAGAGCCTGTGATTATAGTGGTAATTTAGCAGATTGTATCACTGCTATCTCTGCCAAAGGATGTTTCACACCATTTAAAATGCACAGTCCTCCCTTCGGAGACAGGTTGTTCTGGAATAACTCAACATCCAAGGAAAAGCCGTGTTACTTCACTCCTCTCTTTATCAATTGCATGTGTGCCATTGCGTGTGTGTGTGTCGTCGTCTTCTCAGCAATAGCTCTAGGTTTTCCTGCTTGTTCTGCATCCTTTTATCAGCCCCCTCAGAGACAGACAATACCAAAAATGGAAACTCATGAAATCTATTCAGAATAGGTTTAACACTGAAACCAGAGAGTCTGTAGGAAAAGCGTGAATTAACTTTTAAAAATAACTTTGGTTTTGAGCAAGTTACCCAAACTCTGAGAGCTCCTTTCAGTTTCTCTTTTTGAAGAGGAACAAGACGGTGAGATAAGGACAAATCTCGGTGGGTTTTATCTGGCAAAGGTGATTTGGGAATCTCCAGACCAAAGAGATTGTGATTTGAATAAATTGCCTGCCTGTGATGTTTCCAAGAGTAAGGGTGCGAGTCTCCCAGGGTGCAAACGCGTGAGCCGAGCCGATCTGTAGTTAAATTAAAGAATTTGCTGTATTTAAATTCAGGCAGTGTGTGATCTGACGCTCCCTTTGCCTCCCTCCCTCCCTCCCAGGCTGTTTGCTGCCAAGTGCAGTGGCTGCATGGAGAAGATCGCCCCGACCGAGTTCGTCATGAGAGCCCTGGAGTGCGTCTACCACCTGAGCTGCTTCTGCTGCTGCGTCTGCGAGCGGCAGCTGAGGAAAGGCGACGAGTTCGTCCTGAAGGAAGGGCAACTGCTCTGCAAAAGTGACTATGAAAAAGAGAAAGACTTGCTGAGCTCGGTCAGCCCAGACGACTCAGACTCAGGTGAGCTTTTCCCACAGCTGCTCTGACTGGAAAAGCCACAAGGGTTTGCAGAGCTTTCTTATAGAAAGCCATATCCATGTGCACATCCACTTCATCCGTATGCACATGCCACCCATGCAAATCAGCAGCTGCAGCTGAAATAATCCCTCCTTGCCGTCTGTTCTCCCTTGCTTCACTCCCTCCTTTAACTTGATGCTTAGTAAAGGACAAAACCTTTTTGTTTTCATCAAGGTATTTTTCTGCACGATCGCGAAGCGTGCATCAGACTGACTTCAGTTACCTGAGACCTCATCCACAGTGTGCTGGTCTCCATAGGCATTCTTCCACCCACTTAACATATTTTTATGTTATCTTTAACCTATTTTTATGTTTATAAAGGCTTTTGCCTTCTCCAGGTGCCAGTGGAGCCCTCAGAGCTGATAGCAGCTGATGGGTGTCTCCCCCGAGTTCCTCACAGTGACAGAGACAGACCCTTCCATTCCTCAAAAGAGAGGCAGCAAAATCTGCTGTCTGTCTGTCCAGGTCTGGGGACATAGGACTGCCCAGGACAGATTGCTCCCACTCTGGGGTTGGGGTCTCCAGTTCAGAACCCCAGGACCCAGCAGCGGTCACAGTGAGGGGTGGCTGTTGGGCTCTTGGCTGTTTTGGGGGACAGGACCCTCCTGATGCTGGTGGGCCCTGTCTGATCCCGGGGCTGGAGATGGTGTGTACAGATAGTGCTGCCATCACCATAGTAGCATGCTTGTTTCCCCAGAAAACATCTAAGAAAATCAACAATTACCATTCCATTAAGCCTACAAATGACACAAATGTTTGCCTCTGGTTTATGGGAAAATGTATTATTCCAATTTAGCTGGGAGCAGTAACTATCCTTAATCTCTAATCTGAGAGCCGTATTCTCCACATTGCTGAAATTTATATTTTCGTCAGGAATGCTGGGAGACAAAGGTCAGTGCTGACTCAGCGGGACGTGCGGGACCGGGGCCCTCCTCCGAGCAGCACGTTATTTATTGCCGTACTGTATGTGCAGGACCTTGAGTGCTCTGATCTGTAAATCTCATGGCACAGGGTTTGGGCTCTTTGTGAGTTTGCCTGAGGTGTGTGAGTTTCCTACTTGCCCCTCAGCACATCATTCTCATCACCAGCCCCAGCATCACCCCATCTGTCTGTCTGTCCATGTCCAAACAAGCCCCCTCTGGCAAGTGGAGGGTGTGGGGCTGTCCCCACACTGCAGTGTGGGCATGGCATCTTCCTCCTGCCTCTTCCCACTCCCTGCTGTCCCTGCTGGCCACTGTTTGCCTGCTGGCTTATCAGGACCTGCTCTGGGCACCATGGCATCCTCCTCCCACCAGCCTTGCTGGTCGCTGTTTGCCTGCCAGCTCGTTGGGACCTGCTCTGGGCACGGCAGACTCTCCTCCAGGACCAGGGTTTGTAGTCTGTGATCAGCAGCAGCTGCTACAGTGGCACAAACCAACCTGCGTTTCCATTTCATTTCTCCTTGGCACACAGGGTGGTTTTGTACTCCTGGAGATGCTTTTTTTCCCCTCGTTATTCCCTGTTAGCCAAACCCAACCTGAAAAACAAGTTGACAAATTAAATGGGATGTTTTGTCTCCCGTTGTCTGATGCACTGGAAGCACGGATCTCCCAGATGCCCATGTGCGAGCAAATGGTTTCACATGGGCTGAGTGTGTGTCCTTCCCCAATCAAATATTTATCCACTGGACACAACAGTAACTCTCCAATGAGCAATATTAATCCTCACAAACCTTTCCTTGGAAATGGCATGCTGGAAAGTTAATAATGTCATGGTTATTAAAATGACTGAACTTCTCTTTAATCATTAGGCAAAAGATGCTTATTAAAGTAAAAGGTGATTAGATTGCTAGGTGCATAATAATCAGACCCTAAAATGAATTAAAGTCTAATTTGTTAATTCCCCAAACGTAATCTTTGAGTATATAGAAATTGCAGTGTGTTTTCTCCATGTTGAAATCCCTATTATAGTGTATTAATGTTTTCTGGAGGAAAGATCAAGAGTCTGATGAAATAAAATACACCGAGTTGAAAAGTTGTTTCTCACAACAAAATCTGTATTTAGTCTTTAACCTTTGCCCCTGCAATTGAGATTTCCAAGTACAATATACAAAAACGTGTAATATCGCCAGATTGTACAAATGTTGAGAATTTAACTGTGGAAAAGACAATCTATTTGGTCCACACAAGCACATACATATTTGTATGCATTTACCAAGAAAGAGAAATTTGTGCATGCACATGTAGACCCGTTGCAATGCACCAAGAAAGAGTACTCACATCTTCCGTGGGATGCAGAATTGAGATGACAAAGAATATTCAAAATATTCAGAACAACAACTGGAATCTACACTGTATTTAGCTAAACAGACGTTGAGGTGATTTTGAGACTGTTGTGCGTTGGCAGCGTTGTGCTGCCGCAGGGGTGTGGGCAGCGGTACCCACCCGCACCGGCCGCGTCGGGAGCGGAGGCTGCGGAGGACGTGGGTGAGGCGGGAGCAGGGGAGCGCCCTGGGACGGGACGTGCTGGGAGGGCACTGTGTCTCTCTGTGCCCCATTCTGGGAACTACTGAAGCAAATTTGGAATTTCCATCCCTGATCAGTCCCATGACCTCAGTTAAAAGTTCACCACATTTTTATGCTTTTGTGGCGCTTGATTTAGGCAGTGCACACAAATCTAAGGTAGTCTCTTCCTGCCCAGGGTTGCTTCAGGTGTTCAAATAAACATGAGATATTGGTCGAACCTGCTGACTAGTTCGGCAGCTGGAGAGCGGTTCTCAGGCACCCTGTTACCTTGGCAGAACAAGCACAATTTCATATGCTGTTTAATTTTCACCAGTTAAAAGTGATGATGAAGATGGAGATGTAAAGCCCACCAAAGGACAAGTAGCCCAAGGCAAAGGAAGCGATGATGGGAAGGACCCAAGAAGACCTAAAAGACCAAGGACAATACTTACTACACAGCAGAGACGAGCATTCAAAGCATCGTTTGAAGTGTCTTCCAAGCCCTGTAGGAAGGTGGGTTCTTTACCAGGGACCTGAGGTCAGCTCTGACACCAGGGCCTGGGGGTGGCCCTTCCTGGTGAACACAGGACCTGGGGGGGCATACAGCAATGCTCACCCGAGGACTTATCCCACCTTAGGGCCAGCCCCTTGTCCTTTTTGGAATTCTTTAAAAGTAATTCTGTAAATGCAGTTTTTATTGTAAGTATGAGCATATTCCTCCTATCTGATTATTTTTTTTAAAAAATATTGAAAATTGCATTCTGTAGGTCAGAGAAACACTAGCAGCTGAAACAGGACTCAGCGTGCGAGTTGTCCAGGTCTGGTTTCAGAACCAAAGAGCAAAGGTAGGTTGTTTGTCAAGTTCTCAAAAGTAAAACACAAATTGTCCTCCAACACCCCATACCCCATAGATTTTGTGGGTACCAAAGGTCCCAGGGGCTGAACTGCACGGGTTTTGCATGCACTGCTGTCTACATCCACGCAAGAAAGGCAACTTTCAAACACAGACTTTGAGTTCATGTGCTCGAAGCAACATGAGGTGGGGAGTAAATTTTACGTGCAAATGTGAACTGGAAACTGAAATGTTTAAGCTTAGAAATGATGTGGTGCGTGCATGAATGTAAATGGTCTGTATTCATGACTTGATGTTTGCAGAGAGTTTTGTAAGGAAACAAAATTGTTCAGAACCATGAGATTGTTCTGTTCTTCCTCTTTTATTCAGATGAAAAAACTTGCACGAAGGCATCAGCAGCAGCAAGAGCAACAGAACTCACAGCGACTAGGGCAAGGTAGGGGTTTGTGATGAAGGCAAAATAAGGGAAAAGAATCTGCAGGGTTTCTGTTAGTGCCGTTCCCACATAATGTCTTAAGTAGAGTCACAAGGGCATGCACACATCTGTGGGCGACATGTGCCATCATCAGTGGAAGCACACAGAGCGCCCGGTGTTTTCCCGTGGGCCCAGCCCCAGAGGTGCTCACACGGAAGCTCCTTTCTGGCAGAAATGTGCCCTGCAGAGGCACTTTCCCCGCAGGAGGCTTGCTCCAGGGAGATCTTCCAGTATGTTTTCTCCTGAGGAAAGGGGGACCATGTGCAGTTGCCCCTAAGGGCATCAGTGTCACTGTCACCCCCATGGGCAACTCCCCTGTGCCCTGGGGCTGGCTGCACCCAGGCAGCAAAGGCTGTACACAGGCACCAGGGCTGGCCCTGCTGCTCTTGAGGTTCTCCAGCTCCAAAGGCCTTGCAGCCTCAAATCCTCCTCTTCATGCAGAGCTGGAAAAACTGGTACTAACACAAGTTAGAGAGTAGTAGGGCTGTGTCACACACAGGACAGACTTTGGGAAGGTACAGTCCATCACCCAGGAGTTCCAGAAATTATACAGTCAGAAATTACAAGTCTTTCAACTCTGTGCTCAGGGCTGTACTCTCAGACAAAATTTGGAAGGCTCCTCTGGCCGGCAGGGCACACCCAGCCGCCACGTTGGGTATTGCCACGGGAGGTGGTGTCTGCAACCGCCCTGTGCCCACGCCATGACTGTGCCCTCCTGTTTGCCTTGCAGAAGTGATGTCCAACCGCATGGAAGGGATGATGACGTCTTACACACCACTTGCACCACCACAGCAGCAGATTGTAGCAATGGATCAAAGCAGTTATGGCACAGACCCATTTCAGCAGGGTCTTACTCCGCCACAAATGCCAGGCGACCACATGAACCCTTATGGTAAGGCACGCGTCATTCCGCCACATCAGCAGTAGCAGGGTTCCTGTGCTGGTGCACACACCACCGGTTCAACAGAGATACTTGCTTTTATAATATTTTTTTTCCTGGGATTTGCACCAGGAAATCTGTACTAGTCAGTTTTGTGTGTATATTTTCATGTACACATGAGGGGGTAGAAGAGAGCTCATCACAGGCTCCGGACACCCTTCAGAACTATTCCACAGCATAATTCTGATAAATGATAAACCAAGCAACATCACCTCTCCAGCTCCACTTTTTTAAACCACTATCCAAGACATTGAAAAATAAACATTTCCAAATTCTAGCTCCCTCACAAGTTTTTCCTTTTTCTTAGAAGCTTCGGGGAAAAAGTGCCTTGAAAAGTGGTCTAATAAAGAGAGTTAGGCTAATCATTCAAAAATGAATAAGCATCCCTCTAAGATCCCTCAGATCGGATGCTTGGCTTTGTTAAAGAACAGCTCTCGAGCTGCTAAGGGGTGCGTCTCCACCGTACATTTCTCCTGCACAGTTTTTATGGTTTGCTTTCACGATTCCCTGACCAGGCACCATCAAGCAGATAGGTACACCAGACGCATCGCGGGCATTAAATGCCTGGTAAATGATTCTGGACAACTTCAGTGTGGCATTTAAATAACTTTTCAGAGGATTTCTCAGGCTGTGGTTGCTGGCCGTGCCGCAGCCCAGGAGGGCCCGTTGGGCCGGGCTGGTTCCTGCCGCACAGGAGCGCTCCGTCGCCGAGTCCTGGGAGCCCATGGCACCCACAGCACCGCTGCTGGGGCCAGCAGGGCCCTGCCCGGCGGCTGGGTGGTTGCTTTCCCACTAGGACGAGTCCACGGTGCACACCGGGCAACTTGGTAAATCCTGTAAGGAACCGAGGGCTTCCGAAGCACAAATGAGCAGAAGGTGTGTTGTGATTTTGTTGCTGAGGGTGTGCTTGGCTTTCTGAGCACAGCTCCTGGGAGGCAGGTTGTGTGCCTCAGGGACATCATGCAGCTGTTTCCAATGGGTGCATGAGGAACGAGCCCGACTAACCCTTTTTTAGTGCTCGCAGGACTTGAGCTAGAGCTCTTTCTAGTACCTTGAGGGTTGAAGTATGCTGAAATCTAAGCTGCTGAGGGAAATAAAAGGAGCTGCTCCAAACCAGCCCCAAAAGAGTGGAATTTTCTGAAATCAAAGCATATTTACGACTGTAGCTCACTTGAGGTCAGGGAAGCGGGGTCTCCTCCTGGGTCCTGTCACATTCATAGATCTATCAGCTTGTTGTAATGAAGACCGTCACTGGTTATGGCTTTTCCCTGTTGCGGACACCAGCCTTGGTGGCTCCAGTGTCCCCACCAATGCCAATCCCAGTTGGCAAGAGCCAGCAACTCCTTCCCCCTGGCACTGTTTGCTCCCCTCCTCAGCTGAGGCTCCTCCGTGCTGCCGACTGGAGCATAACTGAAGTGCTGGCGGGTCGGGGGACATCACTGCCAGCCCAGCTCTGCGGGTCAGTGCTGGCCTTCCGTCTCTAGGCCAGACCCTTAGAGAGAAATTGTGTTAATGGGTAGAAACAAAACTGGGAGCGTTCCCGTTCACTGCAGCGGGCAGCTAATGAGCATCCATGTGTACTGTGTCCTCCTCTGGCTGCACAGAATCCAGCTTAACGTATACGTTTCATTTGCAGGAAACGACTCCATTTTTCATGATATCGACAGTGATACCTCTTTAACTAGCTTGAGCGACTGTTTTCTTGCCTCTTCCGAAGTTAACTCCATGCAGGCTAGAGTAGGAAACCCCATTGACAGGCTGTACTCTATGCAGAGCTCCTATTTCGCCTCATGAAAATAAAGGAAAACAAACAGCCGGCGTGTATTTAGCCAGTGACTTTTTCCAGTGCAGACTCTACAGCCATATGTTGCCCAGCTCTTTCTTCACAGTGACTCCTGCTGCCTCTGGACTGCAAAGAGCATTTTTAGGAAGACTGTATCTGTGTGCATATATGTGTATGTATGTATATATATATTAATACCTACCTGCATACATACACATATATATATATATAAACAAAACACATCCGCCGGTCCCTACCCTTGATTCCCAGCTTGCACCAGACCACGAGACCAGCACGGAAGGAACAGAAGACCCTGCTCATCAGCAGCCTTTGGTTTGGTTTGGTTTGAGCTCATCGTTGTAAAGGAAATGGATTTTGTGGAAAGCTAGACCTTTTCCTCCTTTCTCTCTTCCTTTCTTTTTTTTTTTTTTCTTTTTTTTTAAAGCCACTGATACTGACATCAGTCAACCATATGACAAATAAATCAAAGAAACTGGAGATTTCTCCCTTTTCTTACTGCATGATTCATACTATGTTGTGGATAAATTGCCATTTGAACTGTGAGAAGTTAATGTAAATGTGACGTTCGACATTTGTTTCCTTTCTACACTTTTTCTACATAACCTAGATCTGCTCATTAGTTTATAGCCCTTATGCATATGATACTGAGGAAAGTGGTTAACAGTAATTTTTGTGGAGAAAGCCAGTGATATCATGATAAGGAAGGTCTATGACCCTGGAGAGGAGATGCATGTTAGGGACAGAGGCATTTAGGTTAGTATTGATCTTAAATAATTAAAGCTAAAGGTGCTTACAAGACAGAGTTTTATTTAATTGTTTTTTTTTAAAGTGTGAGAATAAAGCATTTACGTTTGTTTGTAAGTATTGTGGTGCCAAATTTCAAGTCTAGACCATGACTGGCAAACATGTGTTGTTCATTCTGTTCTGTTTATTTATGTTTTGCATGAGGCATAAATGTGCTATGCTCCATTGTCCGTCTGGAATAATTAAGCAGTCCTTTAGTTAATTATCTCGCCTCAGCAAGCATCTATGATATACAGTTCTAGCCTGAACCATCAGAAGTCCTGAAATGTGAACCAACGCGGGAAAAAAAGTATGAAAGAGATCACAATGGCAAGTTTAGATACGTTGAGCTGGAGTCTAAGCCCAGTCCTGCAGGTTTCACGCTGACGGGACTCCTGTCTTGAAAATAAACGCTCCAACTAAGCTATTAGTGCAGATGTAAGAGCAAGTACACAAATTGAAGGAATGTCCTGGCTGAAGTCTGAATGTCTTGGACACTGAAGTTTGAGCGTATGTCATATAGGCTTTTGTAGGGCATAAAATATCAGAAATAATAATAGTATAGTTATAAATATTGCCTGGTGATAATTATAAAGTGGGGAGGCAGACAAGTATGGTCATGGCTCTTAGTGGAGAAAACTTCATGGGGAAAATTTGCCAGGGTAATATCAGTAATTATAGGGTGTGTTCAAAATAGAGCTCATGGGGAAAGATTGGCAGGATAGGCACTTTCTTAAATAAATACCTTTAATATATTGACCGTAATAGCTGAAAACAAGTCCAAAGCATTGGTTAATCTGACTCCTCGAGGCTGAGGACTCGTCCCAGACCAGCGCAGCAGCGTCTCCCGTGGGGCTGGACACCATCATTGGGTGCCAGGGACACCCATCATGGGGACCTGCAGCACCAGGGACACCATGGTGGGGGCAGGGGGTCCTGCTGTGGATCCCCACAGGCAGCTGCCCACCCCTTCGCTGACAGAGAACAGTGCTCTGTGTGTCCCACAGGGGTGAATTGCAAGAATCGGATGATAGGTCCAAGGGAAAAAGTAAGCAAGATCATGTTCTTCCCTGGCATGGAAATGGGGACTGAGTATCTTAGAGGTTTCTTGAGAAATCGGAGTTTTCTCTCCAGATGAGTGCATGCATTGTCACTCTGTGGTGGCGAGGAAAGTGTGGGGGTAGAAGACTCCATGTGTGCAGAGCAGGAGAGTGGAGCACGGGCCCAAGGCAAACCCCGCTGCTGGGCAGTGGCAGACCCTCCTCTGCCCATGCATGGCCCCATGCCCACCATGGGAGGGGGTCTCCATCAGGATCTGGGGCGACACTGCCCTCCCTGAAGGTCCTGTCACCTCCCCCGGTGCCTGGGCTGCCCTGCCCGGGGCGACGGGTCCATCTCAGCCATCTGCTTTTGCTAGAGTTTCCTCACTTTCTGACAGGATTTTCAGTTGAGGGTTGTGAGCCCCTGGATGTGTTTTGAAATGGGAAGAATTTTCTTATCTTACCCATCTCCTTCAATTATTTTTCCCTTTCCTTGTGTATCAAAATAAATAACAATTTCCTTTTTCTCTGCATGATGGCAAACGTCTATAAAGAACTCAGGTGATCCTCACTGCTTACAGGCCAGAAGGCAAGCAGGTTTCATATGGCACGTTATAAACATTTGTCACCTCCGATCTCAATGGATCCATCAAGTTTTCCTCCCCACCCTTCTGCTGTGCTACTTTAGAGTCATAGAAAAGCATCTTCACCCTCTCAAACGAACCAGGTTTATAGACTACGCATAGGCACAACCTTGCTTCATCCCTCATTACTGGCAGGATCATAAATGGCATTTTTAGTGTTTACAGGGACTTTATGAGAACTATAATGTGACCTACAGTTTGGAGAACTGCCTTGTCCCAACTCTACCTCTGCTTCTGGGCTGGATGTTGAAAAAACAATCCATTTCCAAGGAGAGAATCAGATTTCCCATTTTACAGCTGAAGTAACCATAATCTTTTGCTAATTTTTTTTAGACGACTGTTAGCCACCTTTTCCCCCCACCTTCCTCTTTCTTTTCATTGCTTGTACATACCATCTCCTCTTCCCTCGGTGTGTTGTATGATGATGCCTTAGCTGTTTGTTCCCCATGTTCTACCACCCCTGGTGCCACGCACAGGATGCAGCCGGGCCCCTGGCATGCGTACCATCTCCCGTGCCACCGTGGGCGGCTGCGGGTGGAGGGAAGGAATGCATAGCCAATGATTTCCAGCAAACCCAAGATATCTGGCAAAGGCCAAAGTTCATTAAAGCAAAATAAATGTCACTTTTTTTGTGTGGAATGAATTATCCTACTGGAGTGTGATCATTGTGGTTTTAACCTGGGACCCGCAGTAAAAGATTATATAGCAACCTCTGACCTTTTTGATTTCTGCTTTGCTCTTCTATTGTCAAGGGAAATGTCACCGATCAGGTGAAAGTAAAATGTTTAATGGGCCATATCACAGTAATATCTTACACTGAGTCAAATTGATAAACTCTTGCCAAAAATTCTTAGCATCTGGCACTTCCACGGAAACCACAAACAATGATTGCACATATGGGAGCTTGAAGGCTAGAGGTCATGACAGCAGTTTATTACATGCACCTTACAGTGATCATTTTCCCTAGGAAATTAACCCCTCGCTCATATAAATTCATCAAGCCAGCTCTTCACGGCCTTTCAATCATGTTGTTTTGGCTAAGCAAGGAATACACGTTAAGCTAAAGTGGTGACAAGGTGCAATTAAGTAAAAGATGATTGATTAGGTTTCAGTGTTTGCTCAATAATGTTTAAAAAAGATGACTGTGAGATCAGGATGAATACACTCGGTACCAGCTTCCTTGGAGAGGTCTTTCCTGGGCGGTCACCCGCTGTGTGAGGGTGGCCCATGGCGATGTCCCGACAATCAGGGATGGTTCTTCGTCCCGCAGCCGGGCTCCGGGGGCAGCAGCACCATTCCAGTGCTGGGCTGACTGTCAGGCACGATTCCAGCCTCGCGCTGCTGGTCCCAGCCTCCGGTTTGCCACCAGCACTGCAGGGTAAACCCTGAATTGGAGCCCGTTGGGGCTGGTGGGGACAGTCACAACAGGGATGACAGTTCCGTTGCTGTTAGTGGAGTGTGGTGGTTGCAATCGCTTGAGATTAAAACACCAGTCCAGGCGTCTTAATTTCCTTTTCTTCTTTAAACTGTCATCAAAACCACCCAGATCACTTGGCTCAGTTTCTGCTAACCTGAGGTGTGACTCAGTGGGTCTCACCACGACTGATGGGGGGATTCTTCAGAGCCACCCTGCACAAGTTGGGTGAATATTCCAGGTTGTGGAAGGTCCTTTGAAGGGTCATGTCCACCCTGTCAGTAGCAACTCAGCCACCTTGCTGCGCTGTCATTGCATGGGGAGGTCCTTCATGCCAACAAACCTTCCAGGGATGATGTGAACCCACTTACCTCTTCCTACTGTGCTCAGGACTCCCACCCTTTCCTTAAGGATCAGAAGTATGTCCCAAGCCACCGCCCCAGGGCACCCAGCTCCATGATGCTGCTAGGGATGCTGCAAGCTGGGGTTTGCGAGGGCACCAATCTGAACCATGTCATAATAATTCTGGTTGTCCCCCAAAGTCATTAGATATTAACAGCAGAATCGAGGAGGAAGGGAAAGGTTCTTTCAAGCCTGGCGCTTGGACAGAGGGACGACTGGAGCACATCAAAGCTGTGGGAGCAGGAGCCAGAGTACCCAAAGTCCTGAGTGCTCCAGGTAGAGCTTTGCACAGCCCCATGCCCAGACCACAGCATTTCTGAGCAGCAGATGCTCCTTGTGTGCAGGTCCGTCTCCAGCCACCCTCCTCACCCCCCTGGCATGGGCCAGTGACTACCGTGCCACAGCAGCTCTGCCAGGGCTCCATGCACTCATTTCCCCCGGTCGGGGGTTGCTGGGGGGGGTTTGCTTGCCTCTTGGCAGGTACCTGAAGTCTTTTGGCTCTGGTGGGATTTAAGCATGGTCTTGCTCATTTGGGGTCTCTCTGAATGCACTGATAGTATCTGCCCTCTTGAAGGATGCAGCCGGGTCCCCTTGGTGCTGCATACCCATTTCTGTTCAGCAGAGAATGTGAAGGGACTGCCAGATACTTTGCATTGGGAACTCTGTTTTTAAGTGAACACCCTATTTTTTAGCTGTGTATGGCTGTATTACTTGTATATTTATATATTCTGTATTTATGTTATCGAAATGTAGTATTTTGTAGCTGTCTGTTACAATTTGTTTAACTTGTAAAAAATATGACTATGCTCTCTCATAATTAACCAGCTGCCTCTCACCATAGATTCTCTGCTCCTTTCCCCCGTGTTGGTAACAAGCCACCATAATGTATGTAGATTGGATATTTTTTTCTTTTTAATTTAATTACTTGTCATTGTTAAATTATTTATTAGTGTTTTTAAATTTAATTTCACTGCATTTTTTTTTCCTGCCACCATTGCCTGGCAGCTAAGACACATGAGTTTCTCATACATAATGCTCCTTCCCATGTGCATGTGCGTGCACACACACTCACACTAAACAAACACAGAAAAAGAAAAAAAAAAGAGAGAGATTACACTTCAGTATATTTGTAAATAAAAGCAACCTGTAAACAAAGCGGGCATTTTCTTTCAGTGTGCAGTTCTTTCTTTGCTTTCACAGACTGAAGGCATGTTCTCTGCACCGGGAACAGCACCGCTGTCCCCCGGGCAGGGGGTGCAGGGGACTGAGTGCTGCGTGGGTGGTTTTAGCGTGTGGAGCATTTGCACAGGCTTCTTGGGGGGGACCCTTCTTCCTTCCAGTGGCAGACATGGCAAGGGCACAGGCAAAGTCTCCTCTCACACTGTTCTTTGGCCTCTGCAGGTGGGGAGCTTCTCTGTAGGGATGGGGACAGTCTTCTACATTGTCATAGTCCTCAGCCGTTTCTGCATGGAGTAGTTTAGGAGAGCAGAAATCTGTAGGAATTAAAGGCGGTGCAAACTGACTGGATGGAGCTCTGTCAGGACCAAGGTGTGTGTGGGGCTGGTGTTTCTTGTTCCTGGCAGGGCCAGGAAGGCTTCTCTGGAGCACACAGATATACCCATTTTGGGAACAACATGGGGACGTGACAAGCCTGATTGTGCCACTCCTCTGCCACCGTCACAGGCACAGCTGTACTGAAAAATGGGGAAATACCTGTTTATTGCAGCAAAAAGCTTCACTGCAAACACAGCACTTGCTGTTTGGCTCCAGACTGGTTGCTCTGCTGCCTCAGAAGCCTTCCCTCGTGAGCGCCCTGCAGGCCCCACTGGCTGTTTCCAGCGCCTGAGCCACAGCAGGGCTGGCTGAGGGAGCAGGGGCTCTCTGCCCACGCTGCAATGGTGGCTCAACCTGGCCAGGCTTGACTAGTGGCAGCCATGGCCACCACCACCAGGCTGGCCAGCCCAGGCCCTCCCCAGGCACCCCCTGTAGGGCACAGACTGGCATGGCCAGTGGCCAGAGTGTCTGCCCTGCCCAAATTGCCACCAGCACTGCCCTTGCACAGCCGCGCAAGAGCCCTGGCAAAATGGCGTGTGGCATCTATGGTGATGTCAAAGACATCTAACAGCACCTTTTCCTGGGGCAAAACATGTGCAAGGGGAGCCGAGTGCTAAAATAGACTAATGTGTGTAAGTATTACCAATGGATTATAAAGTACTCATCTAGTAATGGCAAATTTGAGACCAATATAAAATGATAGATACGTGGTGGTGTCTCTTGGGCCATGTAAACATGAACATGAAGTTCAGCTGAGGTTTGATGTGGTCACATCTGATTACTTATTGCCATTCCCCAGGTCCAGACACACTAGATTTCTATGCCTCAGGCCTAAAGTCACAATTCCTATTTTTTATTAAAAATCAAAACATACAGTTTTACAGCTAACTCAATATCACCAAAAGGGGCTCGTTTTCACCTCCCACTGCTGGTCACTCTATTTCAGCGTGTCCTTTGCAGCGGGGTGAGATTACCTGGCTTGAAAAGCAGTCTGTTAAGGACAAAAATGAGAGTGTTTTCCCCTGGCACAGCTACTTGGTCTGACTTGCACGGTTGGCACAGGGCTGTGAGAGCGGGTGAGAAAGAGGGAACACTCCAGGGACCCAGAGCTGGGCTGAGAGAACCCCAACTGCCCTCTCCCAGGGGAGCCCCAGTCTGGCCGGTGGGGATGTGGTGTACCCCAGGTGCAGGTGTGAGAGAACCCCCTCCTCGTTCCCAGGGTATTTTGTTCATCAGTTGTGGACCATCATGCAGGGCACAATACATCAAGAGGCAGTAGCTTAATGACATAATAAAAATTGGTGGAAGTGTTTAAAACTTTTTTCCCAGTATTTAGTTCCTAAGGATACACACACACCTGCTGAGCACGAGTGTTTCTGCTAAAACTCTTTGCAAGGTAAGGGAGGACACATAGTCCTGAGCTCAACATGAAGGCCTGATCAATACAGCACCTTTGTTCCCAGCCGGTACCTTCTTTCCCTTTTCTGTCCAGCTCCACAGTGCATCATGCTGTCCCCCTCATACTTGATATTGGTGGAATGCCACTAAGGAAAAATGAATTGCCATTAGCAATTGGCTTCACCTAAGTCAGAGTTAGCTACTCAGATATTCATGTTCTGTGTGCATCTAATATTTATGAAGGAAGAATTACTGAGTTGCTCATAGCCATTTCTGAATTTCCCAAAAAAAAGATAGGTGAAAGGGATCAGCAAAAAAAAAATATATAAAAAAAAAAGATTAATACATCTGGGGCTTGGCGTTCTGCATTGTTTGTGCTGTGTTTCTCTTTGGTGTCAGTGAGACAGAATGAAGACTGATTTATATGCCACAGCTGTAGCAAACAAAAGAAGAAGCAACCAGGGAAATGGCTAGAGGTAAAAATGCCGGTGCAAAGGGCTAAAGGCCTGCACCTGGGTACTGCTTCCCATGCAGTCTACCCCCCCTTGGAGCACCTTGTAAAATCAGATTATCTGCTGGACACAGGAGTTCAAACAGCCCTTCAAAAGATTTGTCTTAATAATTGCTGCCTTATCTTAACTTCTGTTTTTTTATCAGCCAAACTGCTGCTGGGAGGCAGATCCTGAGGATAAGGTGCTGTCACTCTTAATTATTATTACCTCTTATAATGAAAACACATTTGTTCATCCTTCTGTGCACTTGGAAATGGTATAACTAATGAATATCTAGTGTTTTGTCAATATTTTCAGTAACATAAAAGAAACATTATGAGTATGGCCCCACTGTATAAAATGATTGTACATTAAATGCTATTAAATAGCATACTTCCTTCTCATTTATTTATATTGAAATATAAACCAATTAGTAAGAATGAAGCACATTTTTACAGTCTCAGAAAACTTCTCTCCTGAAAACCAAATTTTGCAGCTAAGATGCTGTGGGGCTATTTTTCCACCACAAAAGGAACATGGTAATTAGCACTAGAACTAGCAGGTACATTCTGAAATGAGAGAGATGACAGAGAATGCTATTTCTTTGCTTACTTATGATGGGAAAGCAAAACAATTCTCACTGAAAGCCCACTAATGAATTTGGCTTGTTGTATCTATCACAGCAACAGCCACCATTAGCATTCTCAAACTGTTTTTTGTCTTGCTTTGAGAACTAAACATTAATTACTCAGATGAGGTGAAAGCACAGTGTCAGTTGTACCTGTGGAAGACCATAGTTTCAGAAATTATGTGCACATACCCATCTCCTCAGCTGCAACTCCTCACTGGTTTCCCACCAAGGGTGTTGGAGTCAGATGTGCTGTCAGGGCACTGCCTCAAGCCCCCAGGCTCCACAGACCTGATCACTGCACCCCCGAGCCTTCTGGCTCTGAGCACTGCATCAGCTCATCAGACACAGCCGGAGCTGCGTCCCAAACTGCAGAGGAAAGAAAATGATACTGAACTGAAGATTATGTAAAATATAGCATGAATTAGAGCAATGCGCATCTTACTGGCTGTTCTCTACCCTCTGGATTTACCCTTTTGCTCTTCCCTACTCTCTGGATAATCTTTTGACCTCTAGTTAAAAGAGGGCATCGCCTTCCCTCTTCTTTAGTCAAAAAGAGGAAAAAGAGTAATATTTTTGTATGCCTTTGGGATGGTGTGTCCACCAGGAACTAAGCAGGGGACTAACACAACATCTGCTCACTCAGAAACCTCCTGCTCGCCACTTGTGCCAGCTAGTCATCATCGACTGGTGGTGAGCACGGGGCCCATGCCTCGCAGCAGCAAGTAACGAGGGCTTGATCAGACCCTGGCACAGTCAGAAGCTGTCAGAAGGAAACCAGAGTTTGGCAGACAGGCAGATAAAAGCAATGCTTTTATGACAAGCATTTAAGAGCTGACACGGCTCTGGTCAGATGCTGGCCCTTTTATCCATGCTTGTCCCTAACCCAGCCCCAGGACAAGCCACCAGGCAGGAGGGGACCCTTTCCCGGGCACGTTGTGAAAGTGCAGGCTGGCTCCGTGAGGGCATGGGTCACAGCACTTAATGCTTTTCTAAGGAAGGTGTTTCACAACACAGTCTGTATTATTAAAATGAGGAACATGGGATACGAAATGCCTTTTCCTTCTAAACACCCATTCTATAATTACCCTGCCCTCTCCCCGAGGGAGCGTGTCTGTGGGTGTTGTCTAATGGTGATTACCTGCACACCCACAGACAGGCAGCACTCGCCACCACTCCTCCCTTGTTACCAACACTGCTTAATCAGCCCTGCTTAATTTGTTCCTTTGTTCGACTGGTAACAAGTAAGCTGGTGTCCAGCAGAACAATGGGTTCCTCCTGATCAGACTCCCAGAGATGGGTCCCAGCTGGGGCATTCCCTCACACCTGTGTTGTCAGATTAGACCTGATAAGGAGCTGCTGATAAGCCTTGCACAGAAGTGCTCCCAGGAACCCCGTGCATTCCCTTGATCTTTCCTTACACCTCAGTGCTATGCGAAAACCTTTAGCTTTAGGACTGTGAGGAGAAACCCAGTAATTACACTCCCAGTGGCAATAGTCCTTCAGGCGGGACTTAGCAATGGAAACCTGCTGCTCGCTGAGGCAGGCAAAATACATGTGGCTGAAAAAACTTAAAAAAACCCAAGAATTATAAAGACCTGAGTGACCTAATCTCTTTGTTTCATTAGTGTAAAGAGAGCCCCGAGATCTGTAGAGTGGGTGGAATGAAACACAAGTGTGTCTGAGGGCAGGTTGCTAATAGGCTGCAGCTCCGGGAATGCAGCAGGGCTGCAACACAGCCTGCACCCCAAACCCTGTTCCCCAGACCCTGCACTCAGACAGGGCTTGTTCTGCTGCCTTCCCTTGGCCCTCTGCATCCCCCAGTTGGAACAGAAAGCTGGAACCAGTATGGCAACTGCAGTTGATCTGCCTGTCTGACTTCCAACAGCAGCTCAAAGGATGAGTCCCAACAGCTTCTTCCATCAGTTCGCGACTCCTGACCACAGCAGCAAGCGCAGCCTGTCTCCACATCCCGCTTCACTCCAAAGGCCTGAGTATATGTTGAGATGCTGCAATTAGGTGTCCCATTCTTAAAAATATTCCTTTTCTCACTGATACATCATTAGTTAGTTTGCAAAACACTTAGAAAATGAAAGTCTTAGGCAAGTATGAAACATGATCATTTCATGTCCTTCAGACATGTCCTATCATGTCATTTCAGTCCATCGACCTAAGGACTGAAGCCATTTGCCACCAGTACCCGCTGCTGCTGCTCTGACAGATGGAGCCACGGCTGCCACCAGCAGCAGCCTGAGACAGGGAAGTTCTCACTTGCGGCAATGATGCAAGTGCAGCTCAGGAGGCTGCAACTTGGCACAGAGGGGACTGACGGCTTCAGGTTCCTGGTAAAACTGCAATGGAACTGCATTTCTGAGAGACTGGTGAATTTCAATGACATTTGTAGCAGAAATTACCTGGTTCTTCACTTTCTTAGTCTCTGAAAGTTTTGTGAGCCCTTCCAAGCATGGACGATTCCTGTAAGACAACTAGAACGTGCATGAAAAAGAACAGGCTTTTGAAATCTAATCTTCTCCAGCTTAAAATAGAGGTAGTGCTAGGCTGTTGACAGTAGGTCTCTGAAGACTTTCAATATACTTTTTATTCCATGGCTCTGGCACCACATAGGAAATTAATTCAGCGACAATATTTTCATTAGATTATAGCCCAAGTTCTCAATCTTAGGCACATTTGTATGCTTGTAATACATTCTAATTACTTGTAAAGAATAAGTCTGTGTGCTGGTTGGTTTATTGAATATATTAAATTAATGAATAAATAAATTTGTCTCCATGCTGGGAATGCCACTCGACGTCAAAGCCTGCCGCAGAAGGAACCAGAAATGCACTCATTTGCGGGTTTGGTAAACGATACCGTTTGTATCGTAGGAGGACTTTTCTGTCTCTCACAAGAGAGATGATTGAGAGAGAAAAAAGCACTTTTTTCTTCCTAAATAACAGAGATCAACTGTGTGAAGAGCCTGTTTTCTTTTTTCCTCTTCTCATTTTCTTTAAAATGATTGCTCGTTATGAATTTAGTCAGGAGAATTACTCTTACCTGTCTGAGCTCAGCACCTCACATGGTTTCTCCAGGATGGAGCTCTCAGGACATTCACACACTCTCCTCCTTCCGTGTATTTCTAAGTTATGCAGAGTAGACAGGAAAGAACACTTACATCAATTAGAATAGTGATATAGGTGGAAAAAAAAATCAGATTTTAGCTTTGTGTAGTTTCCACACACATCATCGGGTTTTCTTGTCATTGTTTCTTGTCATTTTGGTAAAAAACATATTATTTTTACCCTGGAACTAAAAGTCCTCAGAAGAAAGAATATTTCTCAAAAGGTGGGAAATCCACTATTTTTTAAGACAACTATTGAATTCCCATGGTAGAAGGGACAACCTTCTTCGTTCCCTCAAGTGCAGAGCTATTAGAGGCTCATATTACCCCGTTCTTCCTGGGCTTGTTCCATAAGGTGTTGCCTACTCAGTTCTTTCATGGAAAGGTTTTCTTCTCTGGCCCATAAGAGAAGAAGGTGCAGGTCCCAGCATGCCAGGAAGCCGACCTGGCGTCCTGGCACCAGTGCGGTGCCTGCAGCGGTAGCTCTGAGGGCGCTTTGCTCTGCTTTGCTTTACAGGGAAATGCTCCTGGTTTCTCAGAACAATTCCATCCCCTTCACGTGCCAAATTTTCTGCTAAAGCGCCTTCCAAACTCCAAAATGCTATGGGTTCAGGATCCTGTCCTGCCAGTGGGATCCTGTGACACCAGGAATGACAGCTTCAAAAGAGCTTACCAAGAACATGGACGTTAACATGGAAAGATCATTCCTATTGCCTATCCAAGGAAATTAGAGCGAGACTCAAGAAGTAAAAGAAAATAAGCTTCTGGTGCTGGAGAGCTGTTGCAGCAGGCAAGGGGCCTGACAGCAAGGCTGGGGCATAGAAGAAAATGAGATCTCTCTTCCAGCCTGTTGAAGTAAGAATCAGCTGAACGAGACGATGTGTTTTTTGGTGTTGTTCGGGCTGCAATGCTTTGTTAGACAACTGTTCACCCATGTGAAAATGCATAACCCTGTCAACCTGCCAAGTGAAACTTTGGGTGATCGGCTGCGTAAGTGCTGGTAGCACAGGATAAAGCTGCCTTTGGCTACTTTCTATTACACGCCCAATTCTTTTAAGAGTTCTGAATATTTGGGAAAGGAGAATATGCAGAACTTGTTTGTTTACATCAGATTGTGCTGTGTTTTCAGGTTTCTCAACTGCTTTCGGAGCATGTGAGCACAGCCCAAGCCCTTCCCCTTCCACATACCTGGCAACTTTGTCAATACAGCAGATGAATCCTCGCCAGCAGAAAGGAGCCGTTTCAGGCTGATGCTGTGCAGGGTTTCGTCATTCCAACAAAGTGGGAACTGGAGCAGAGATGGGCATTAAGCGGAGAATGCTTTGCAAAGCATAGTGTCAGGTACCAGTGCTGCAGCAATGATTCAGGCAGCCCCAGGGGTGTTACTGATGCCTCTGCTGGGCTGGGGTGGAGGGATGTGTTGTAACCGAGGGCAGATCTTGGCCTTTCATCTTGCAGGTACTGCTGGAAGCGTGGACAAGCACTGCTGGGCTTGGGTGCTGGTCAGAGCGGATGAGAAGTGAGGTCGGATTCTCTCTGCCTCCATGGAGACAAGGCAGCCATCCCAGGGGTCGCTGGGTTGTCCAGTGGGCAGCCCATCTCCTGCTGCCAGGCTTGTCAGCAGCCTACATACACTGCAAGCATCACCAGGGAGTTTTGCCAGGAGGCTCTAAACATCTCACCTTCTTCAGAACTGAAATATTTCTTGTGGATCTGGATGCTTTCAGGATGGCCTGCCTGTGCAAGTAACTTTTTTCCACGTATGATTGCAAGTGAGGTCTCTTGGATGAGGAATTCACTGAAGCTGACAGCTTAGTTCCTTTGAATGTCTGTACAGCTTTCTCTTCTGCACCAGGGTGGTGCTGAGTCTGCCCTAATTAGCCCAAATTACCGTACCTGCAAAAAGCATGAATTCATTCTCATGGTACCTTGCTTATCTCTGCATACAGCTACTGCAAAGACTTGCTCCTCAGGGCATCACAGTAAATTTCTGGACCTCAATTCACATGTTCAAACCATTATTCAGACTTGCACACCAAACCCATGACTGCTTTCAGCAACACGCAGCTTCCAGTAAGGAATGCTGTGCTGCCTTCTTTTCTGATCTGCTCACAATGTGCAGCAGCATTCGGAGGTTTGAAGGGGTGCAGTGAAGAGCAGGACATCAAACCCACCTCCAGACAGCTAGGACTCAGCCCAGGACCCTCACGCCCCAAGACAAACCCCTCTAGGTTTGCCAGTCCTTGCTTTCACCAGGTTAGCGCTTTTTCCTGTGTTATTCTGCTGACGCGCTCCAGAAGGAACAGTTCCACAGGGGTAAGGACAACTGTGCGGCTCCTACTCGTGCTACTAATGAAGCAATGCCTCAATTAGCTGCCAGGTGGGAGCTTGTGAAAGCTGGAGCTGATATCTGCAAGTCTGGAATATTTGTGTTTCTGTACCAAAAGCAACAGTTACACCACAGGAAGAAAAACAAACCTCCTCAGACTAAGCAGATAAAAATGAACAGGTTTAATCAAAGCAATGGAATAATATTTTATCAATCATCATTGCTTTGCTTTGCCAGACTTTACCTTATAAGACTGGAGGAAAATGGATTTTTTTATTCCAGTGAAAAATCCAACAGACTGAAACAAAAAGCTAACTTTCCAAAGCTTGGGAAAAAAGTCTTAGATGGTTAGTTTTGAATCAAATGCATATATGAATGACTCAGGCTTTTACTAGTGAAAATGCACTGTAACATGAATATTTTAATATAATAAGAAAATAAAGAAAAATTTACCCGTCACGACATTTCTATGTAAACATTATTTTATTATTTCTGAAATAAAATTAAGAAGATCTGAATAAGGTAAATTTTTCCCCAAGCCTGCTCTTGCAAATTATGGTATATTCCAGATACCTGTTCTGATTTTCCTGTCTGATTTCTGCCTCACAGCCATATAAAAAGCAGTCATCTTGCTTCACTCTGACATCCTGAGGATTTCTTACACTTTCTTTCCTCCAAAATAAAAGATACCCATCTCTTATTTTGCCAAATCAGATTCTGACCTAGATCTTTATCCAGGGCAGGATGGAGGCTGGAGCCAGCTCACAGCTTCCCAGGAATCAGTGCCAGCAGCTTTTCCTCACCCATTTGGCCATTCAGGCCCTGCTGCTGACAGAGGGTACCACAGTGATGGTCTCTAAGGATAGTACCGCAGTGACAGTCTCTAACGATGTCCCCCGGTGCCTTTGTACCCGGGCTCTCTCTTGGTATCCAGCATGCAGGGCTGGGTGTTCTGGACCGTGACACCCACGGGTATGGGGCTCCCCTGCCCTGCTGGGGCTCCTGCTGCCAGGAGCCAAAGCCAGCTCAGGACCAGGAGAGGGGCAGAGCAGAGCCACAGAGCCCCAGGCAAACAGGAAAACACCCTAAAGTGGGCCTGAAAAGTAGGAACTATGAACAACCCACATAATACACTGTACAACCTGAGAGTAGCTTGCAAGTATTTAGAGTACCCTTGCATTTTAGGTATAGCACAAATTAGAGAAAAATATCTTTAGTATATTCTCCTTAAGACTCTGTAAGGAGTTAAGTCCTGCAGCAACTTCCAGAGCAGTCATGGTCTCCTGTCAGAGGAGGCATTTACAGGCACTACCATTCAGGGAACAGCCTTTCATTTTCAGAAAAGGCTGCCAAAGAGCATAGATGGTTATTCCGATCAGATAGAAAGGTCAGGGAAATGTTTAATTAATTTAAAATATTCTTTTGTTGAAAATAAGTTTATATGGAAGGACTGTATGGGTAGCCGGGGGAAAAATGGAAGCACCGGTTTAAAAAGGAAGCAGCATGTTTTATCTTTCTGTGCCTGGCATGGCTGTGACATGAACAATGTCTTATGTATGTGAAAATCAAAAGGTGTGCGTGGAATTTCATTTCCAACTGTGCAGGAGAATCAAAAGTCTTCCCCTGGATACTTGAGTCTTTCCATCATTTACCTTTCCAAGTTGCTACAGCTGCTAAGAGCGGGATAAATGAACCACAAAGGAAAGCACAGGGTGATGTTAAGCAAGGAGCATCATCACTGAGGCGAGCAGAGTTGACCAGCACATCCCATCCCTCAGCAGCAGCCTGACAAGAACCTGGCTTTGAATGATGCAGAGCACAGTTGAGTATGAAACTATGATACACATGGCCATCAACGAAGAGATGAGTGGGATACCACAGAGGTGCAGTATACACATACGCTCGTACAGTGTGAAAGGGTGTTCCAGGGAAGGCATACCTAAAGCGCAGTGCCCCGTGTGCTCCACCTGTAGGACATCACAAACCTGGCATCTGCACAGTTAGGCAGCAGACACAGAACATGCCTGCCATGGAGGAAAGGCTGGAGCACCCAAGGAACGGGCAGCATCGACAACAGAATCCGCTGCCTCCCTCCGAAAGAAAAACTTCCTGCTCTTTTTGTCAGATGCCCAAGCTACATGCTGTATGGCAAGAAGCTCTTGCTCACAGGCTGGCATTGAGGTGGCAGGTAACAACACAGCTGCTGCTCTTGGCAGTATTTCACAGCAAGGATTAACTGTTCTTGAACAATTTCTCCAATATATGAGGTACAAACATTCTTTTCTTCCCAATCAGACATGCAGGTCTTTCTTGTACACACGCTGTGGCCAGCAAAAGGAAAATCTCATCCTCCAGTTACACAAAATGCCTTCCATGACTCTGTGGTGGATCCTACGGATGCTGAAGGAGGGCAGGACTCTGTTCCACAGGGCAGCCTTCTCTCCAGCAATTTGGTCCTGTAAAGTAATCATTGGTACATTCCTGTTCCTGCACAGCTTGGCTTTTGTGTGAGTTAATAGATAATTAGTTTGGAAGAATTCAAGGCAGTTTCTGATGCAGGAATGAGGAAGAATGTGGCAACAAGCAGGCTCTGTCTCTAGCAAGCATGGTCCCTCCAGTCAAGACCCATTTACTGAAGAACCACAGGAGGAGCAGCAATGAGGAAATCGGCAGAGAAGGTTTTGTTCAACATGGAAATCAAAATTTGGAGAGCCAAGCTGGTACTAGAGACACCGCTGCTGGACTGAACGAGTCAAACTTCATATGGTACTTCTGGTTCCAACTTTTGCAGCCTGAAAACGTCCTTTGCCCTTCTTCAACAGCTCTTTCCCCCTCCCTCTTACACTGGTCTTTAGCTTTCCCTTCACATGTCTCCTGGGAAAAGGGGGAATTACTGACCTGCTCTTCTGCTCACTCAAAGCCTGCAGTTCAGCTGTTCTTGGCCTAACGGGTCTGTCATTATTATTGATGCTGGAAAAAAACTCAGGCAAATGTTTTCTGCAGGTAATTTCAGACAGTAACTCTTGCCCCTTCTCAGTATCACAAAGAAACCCAAAGGGTTTGGACCTGGGTGCTCCCTCAGCATACCTGCATTTGGGAAGTAAATCAGCAGCAGAGATCTTGTCCTTCTCTACAAACCAGCAGCCATAACCGAGCAGGTCCCAAGCTCAGAATAGGTGTTGGTGATGCTCTGTCAGGAAACCAACTGATGTTTCTCGCCTCTTTGTTAAAAAGCCTTGCATTATCATCTGCGGTAGCAACTAAAGGAGATGGCAACTCCTAGATCAGCAGTCTGGTCTGGAACAGGTTTTCACAACATTCCTACTTTCAAGCATGGCAATGCTTAGTTTTCTGTCATTAACAACTCGATTTTGCATCAGACCTCTGTCCCCTGGCTTGTGCTTCTAAGAATGTGTATAAGCATCAGTTATGTACTCCCTTCTATCAGATATTTTATGAGTAGCTGCTGTAATAAGCTGATACAAATCTCTAAATTTTTCTTGTGATTTGATTTCATGTTGATGTGGGTATCAAAGCTCTAACACATCAAAGTAAATACAGGTAAGTCTGGCTCTTGTTCAAACATCAGAAAACAGCATGTCTCCAGGATAACTCATCTTGGGGGCATCAGATTCATGCCTCAAAAATGGATGTTCTGACTTGCTGTATGCTCTGGCCATTAAGTTCTCATCATACTTAGCAACATCTGATGAGACTGCTAGCGTTAGCATTGCAATGTTGTTGATAAAAAAGCAGCCTTGGGCTACTCTGCCCTACTGGAGGGAGTACCTCTGACAAAGGGTGGCTTCCAAAATCCCACCCCTGGTGAGACCATATCTGAGCGGTGTTCTTCACACAATTCACCCACTACTGCATTAGCTTTTGGTCTCAGGTCAGAAGTGCAACTGCATCTTCCAGAAGGCTGAGGGTTGCTGTTCCAGGATCCGCTGTATTCACTCATCACTCGGTCCATGTGCATCTTGCTTTAGAAGATGCTGCCTGTAATGTCTCTAGAAATGCAGCTGTGATGACAAAAGTTATTGTTCAACCATATCAAGCATATCATGCACTTCAAAAATCTGGTTTCACTCAGAAACATGAATAACATTTCCATGTTTGCATGACTAAAATTGAGAGGGGGAAAAAATGTCCATTTCTAAGCATCCAAACTCTTTGCAGAAAGTTCTCACCTAAATATTTGTATTTCCTGTTGTGCTGCAATTTGTGAAGCCCAGAAATTTCAGATTTATTAATTCTAAACTGGTGTAGAGAAACACTACCTGCCCATCCTCTTCACAAGTGCTAAGAAGAAGACAGTTCTCTCTACCATCAAAGTAGGTCATTTTTTGTTTCTTTCAAACTTTGGAGGTCAAAGCTCAGCAGGGCCAATCCCATGAACAGCTGCTATTCAAGAGTGAAAATTTGTCAGACAAATGTGCTGGGAAAGCAATGTGAAGATGTGTTCTCCTGCCATTTCAGCACGGACACAAAAAAGGGATGCTGAGACAGTATCAGCACACGTGGGCTGTGATCACCGCTGGTGCATTATTGCCCTTTTCACATGGCACTGAGATAGTGAACAAGCAATTCAAGGTTCAGTGGAGTCTAAATTTCCATCCCATTCCAAAAATGGTGACCCCAAAGTAAAAAGGTGCAGTAGCATATAGCAGAAATATGTATTTGAAATATTAATTTGCAAAAATCTCGCATTAAGATTCTATTTTGAGTGGTTTAATAACTTCCTATTAAAGGGCAATTAATTCTTTAATATCTTTCTATGATGAACTGTATATAATCCACTAGTAATAAAGTGTTACCAGTTGATGCCATAGACAGTAGTTGTAACCTTTCTCCCTTGCAAAAGTGCCTTTTGAATAAAGTTTTAAGTTGCAATAAAAAACTATAAAGCACTATGTTATAACCAATTGCAATGATCTTTTAATGCATGTATGGAATTCTAAGGAAGAATGCTACCTTTGTGTTAATTACATCCTACTGTTGTGAGCGATCTCACCTGGAACCTCAAGAGGATAAAAGGCTCAAAACCCACTTGCCATGCGGCTGGCAAACAAACAGGGACAACACACAGGTAAGGAGCTGAGCCACAGAAACACCTTGAATCTGAAAAAAAAGAAATCCTCCATCCCACCTGGAAAATTTAACCTTTTAAGTGTAGCACTAAATCACTGTGAAACCAAACACAATTTTTTTTCTCCCATAGAGAAAATATATTCCTTTTTGCTAACACTTCCACAGACTAACTCTTTCTTCCCTGGATTCTAGCAAAACTCTGCATGGTTTTCACTCAGTTCCCAGTACTAGTTATCTGTCAACTCAGCACAAGGCTAGGGGAGAACTCCCATTATTCAGACAAGAGAGCATGCACTAAGAAGAGGTTGGCTCTTAAAATAATTGCACGTTCAGTGCACAGTGAAAACTGAGATTACAGCCACAAACCCACCTCCACCCCCCTCTCCTCGCCCACTGTGCTCAGACTCCTCAGAGCAGAACTATGAAGGAAACCCCCTATGGGAAAAGCTTGCCCGTGGCCCTGTTCTGCTCCTGACCGGAGCGCCAGTGCCACGAGAGCTGGTGGGGCACAGGGGCACAAGACCCGCCCTGGGCCCCGTTGCCCCCGCATGTCACGGTGCCACTGAACCGTTCAGTCTGTCCGGTCAGCCCAGTTCCTAGTGTTTCACCCGTGCGTTGCTACAGCGATGTTGTCTGTTACGATCAAAGTCTATGGGATTTTTGATGCACCACCATCCAAAAGCAGAAAGAAATATTTTGGGAAGGATTAGTTGAGTTTCATGGAAGTGAATTAGCAGCACAATTTTAATGGATATTTGGTGGACTTTTGGCACCTAGACCCCAGAAGCCCTCTGGAAATTCCAGGCCAGGCCAGTGGGTGATCTACCATTTCAGCACTGCACTTGGTAATTTTATCCTCAAACAATTTTAGTGAGGGACACTCCCAACATCTATCTCACAAATTACCTATGGAGTCACATCCCCTGCAGCACTGGTAGGATATTGTATCATGCATCTTTTTTAGCTTATGACTGGAAAAGATAAGATCTGAAAAGAATTTGGTGGTGAGGTAGGTGATGAAATTCTGCTGCTGTGTTTGAATACATCAGGCAAGAATTGTTTTGAGCCCTGAATATGTATTCAATTTCCACAGGCTTCTAGGTGAGCTTCGTTCACAGAGCGAGTACAAGCATTGATATGCAGATAGAACGCAACAACTATCAATAATCCAATGACACCTCAAAAATCAGGAAATACATTATTCCAAAATAGTAAATGCACTAAAAGCCATTCATATCTTTAACATTAGGTGCCAGGGAATGTGATGTTGCCTGTGTTGTCTCGAGCTTTATTTGTGTGCATAGGTAAATACAACCTAAATGATCTCTGTAAAGATGCTTATCAGCCTCCGCTACTCTTTTCACACAAGGCACAAAAACAGTTATTCAGCAGCAGGAGCCGGGGAAGCAGAACACTGTAGTTGTCACCTTTCTCCTGCTCCTTGGGTATGATCTGGAAAAGGGCATATTTTTATTTAACCCACAGCACTGAGCATTATCCCTTAGGTGTGCAGTGCAGATGTGAACATAGACTGCTTCTCAGACTGATATGCCAAATAAATGAAATTTAGCCAACACCTACAACAGACTGTGGGGGCATTGAGATGCTGAGGTGCTCTTGGTAGCAGTTTGCATTGTGGAAATGAGAATACTGAGCAGTGGTTTCCTATAAGGCCCAGCAGATTGAACCGTGGGGAAGCAGGTAAGAAGGTGAGGTCCTAATGAGATGGGCACTGCCTGCGCTGCTGGCGCTGGTACCTCTGCCTCTTGCTGAGGCACGAGTGGGGAGAACACGGACGTGTCAGGATCTGCCCGCTGGCTCCCCACCTGGGAGAAAGGTAACCACAAATATACAGAAACAGAGGCTGGAAAAAATTATCCTGTACTTCTAATGCACCTACATCAAACACGCTGGGGAAGCGAAGACCCAGCACCAGAAAATGGAGAGAACTGTTGCTAATCATGGCTTTCTGATGGCTTACCTGCTTGCAGCTGCATCAGACCCACCTGCTTGGAGAGGTGTCTGCTGGGGGCAGGAGGAGCTGCCCAATTATCAGACACCTCACACTGGGGCAGCCTGTTATCAGGACACGGACCAGGGCTTTGCTTGGAGGAAAGGGTCCTGCAAGGAAACCTTGCAGCGGGGCAGCACAGCTGGTACAGCAGCTCCTCCTGTCCTGCCCCCGCAAAAAGCGTGGATTCAGGTCTCGTGTCTGAAATGTTTTCTTTCCTGTTGCTTTTATGCACCACGCATCTATATTTCTAAGCAGGGGCATTAGCCCTTCTTCCGCTTTACCTTTCAATAAAGCAAACCAAACAAAGAGGTATCAAGCCCCTGAACATCAATGGGGAGAACACACGCGTATTCTCAGGCTGCCCAAACTATAGGGTGAGCATCCTGAGCTGCCGCAGACACAGCCTCCCCATTGTCCCAGCCTCCCCAGCTGAGCCCAAAGGAATGGCCCAGGGGCGGGGGAGAGGAGGATCAGCTGTGGGCCTGATCCCAGCTGCATCCAACCAGCTTTGTTACAGGCAACAAAGGGCAGAAGAAAAGACTTTTGTCCTTTATTGCAAGAGCAACCAACCTCCGTCTCATTGGCAGGGGTGACGATTAACCGGAGAGGATTCGTTTATTGTTTGGCACTCGAGATCTCCCAGCAGTAGTCCACTCCAGGCTGCTAAAATAATGGGCGGTGCCTTGTTTTTGTAAATGACTCAGTCTGGCTTTGTCTCCTTCTGTGCCAGACTGCGCAGCCTGGAAGAGCTGGTTGGCAGTGGTAGGGAGATCTCACTGAGCGATGGCTATGGAAAAAAGAGAGAGAAAACATGTGAAAAAAATTGCCACAACAGGCTGAAGAGTGAAGTGAGGTCTCCATCCAGTGAACCTGGAATAGGCAAACAGTGCCGGGTTGACAAGTGTTTCACAAGGGCTCCAGCACCCCATCTACAAACCCCTTCTGGGAGGACAGGCCACATAGGCTACTCACGCTAGGAAGGACCTATAGCCCGAATTGAGTTTTGTGGAAGAACTCTTGACCCCTGCAAAAGGGCATAACATGAGAGCAAAAACAACACCACGGCAGCGGTCTGTGCACTTTCCTGTAAGAGTGAGAACTTCCCAACAGCCCAGCTGGGGAAGAATGAATCCCATTCAGGGAGGGAGGCTTGTTCTGTGGAGGCTGCCACCAGACACCCCTTCCTGATGCTAATCCTATTCTTCTGCTGAGGATCAAGTAATTTTTGTGTGAGTACTTTTCCTTGGCTAAAGAAAAAAGATATTTAACCACAACAAACCTGCTGCCAGCAAATGTCAATCTTAGCTTCTTGGGTCTATGTTATAAGCACCAGTTACCAATTTCTGAGTGTCATTTACTTTTTACTGCATAGGTACCTCACACAGTGACACACATCTCCTGGCAGTGCCGGCGCTTTGCCATCCTCCTGAAAGCCAGCGTGTGCAGTCCTCCAAGACATGAAAGAGACTTAATTAGGTTTAGTGCTCGAAGGCACCGACAGCAATGTTTTAAATGTTCTCTTGCAACACTTCTTTGGGAGTGCAGGGAAATTCTCTTCCCAAAGAAATACTTTCATTAGTTTGGAGAGCAGAGAAATACAGCCTTGTCAGATTTAAAACCTGGTTGGTTCCCAGCCTGTCCCTACCCCAAACTCTTAAACACCCTCCTCCACATGGATGTAACGTGGTCACTCTAACAGAGGCTGGAGAGGGACAGCATCCGCACTTCATCCTGTGACACCAGTGAGGAAGGGCACGGGTGCCATGCATCCCTATTCAGCAAAGCTTTGAAATGTGCTTTTAAAAATAGTTTTGCAATGCTTCCAACAACAACAAAAAATGTTCTATGGGGGTCTTTTTATTCATTTTTCTTAGAATTAAGTGGAGGCTGGTAAAAACTGTCTGACCCGTGGCCTGGGCCTGACCTCCCATAGCAGAGACAACATTCCCAAATATGGGCTTATTGCCCCGATATCAACCCTTTGGGTACCACCACCCACCCGTGAGTCCCCGTGCACAGCCTCTGACAGCAACACAGGAGTTGGCAATTTCTGAGGTGCTTGTCCTCGACAGCCCAAGCAGTTTCCACCAGGGCAGTTCCGGGAGGGAGGGGATGTCCCAGCAATGGGAGCAGGGAATCTGAGGGCGGGAAGCAAGGAGCAAAGTTTATTTTTAGAACAATTTGGCTGATTACAGTCTCTATTGTGGATCAAATCAGCCAGACTTCCTTTCGACACCTGCATGCCCTGGAAAGTCCCTGGTTTCAGTAAGAAACTTTTTAAGGGTGACAGCAAAAGAAAAAAAAATTAAAATGAGCTTTGAAAGAGGTGGCTGAGTGATAGTAACTCACATCCAGGGCTCCTGCTGCTCTGTGACTTTTGGTAATCTATTTACCTCTTCTTCACCCTGTAGATGCACTTCAGTCACCACCCTGATTAGAGGTTATGCTGTTCTCACACAAGAGTTGTTAATTGGATCATTACATTCCATATTTGCCATTGTTTCTGCAGCACTGACTCCCATCTCCATTAAGACTCGTCCACCTGGCAGCATTACTAAATTTAAGAAATCAGTGCTACTGTCTGTATCAGTTATATATTAATTGAAATAATGCATTAGAAAACATTTCGGTTACAGGTTGAACAGAGTGGGAAGTGGAGCCCAGGGGCAGCACGTCCCCATGCAACGGGTGACATGCAGCTGCTGGCACCAAGCTGCAGGGGGTTTGCACACATATGGGTCCCACTCCCACGTATGGGTCCCACTCCCACCAGCAGGCCTCCGCTGAGCCCACGGATGCCTGTCCACCAGCCACAGGAGGATGATTCCCTCGCTCGCCAGGCACCTCTTCGTGGCAGCCCATGTTTCTTCTTGCCAAGAAAAACAGCGTTTCACCAACTTTCTGAATTTTGTTTTATTTTTGCTCCGAGTGTCCTCAGCACACTCATTAGTTCAAGCCTTAGAATGAGCTGAAAATGAGTTACAGATGGGCACTGAGTGCAACAGAATGCTACTATTTGTTCAAGACCCTCTATATACATGTTCACCCAAAATGCAAAACATAGCAAGAGCTGGCAAGAGACAGCCAGTCTCTGCTGCTCAATTAAAAACTAGAATTAAAAATACATTAATAGAATCATATACATATATGTATATCTGCTTTTTAGAAAATCAGTCTTGAAAGGGCAGATGTGTGATGGGGAAGCAGATCTCCAAGCAGGGAGGAGTGTCTGGTCTGCACCGTGACCGCGTAGCTGCTGGTGCTTATTGTCACATTGAACACCCTGACCCGAAACTGCCTCCGTCTGGCGTTCCTCAGCCCAGCCCTCGCATCCTGGCTCATCCTCTCAGGAATGAAATGCTTCCTAATGCCCAGTGTAAACCTCCCCTGACACAAGTTGAACTATTCCCACCCACCCCATCCCCAGACCCCAGGGGAAGAGCTCTGCACCTCCCTCTCTATGTCCCTCCCCAGGAGGCTGCAGAGCCATGAGGTCACCCCCCAGTGAAGGTCAGTATCTTCCTTTGGAACAGAGAGCCAAAAAAATCATATAGGAAATCAAAAGGAGAATTAAATGACGTAACCTGTCACAAGTGCAGTTGGCCCTGAGGCCTGGCACAAGTGAAATCACATTTTTAACCAGGTATCATAGATGTTTTATGCATTTTCTCTGAAGCAAGGCAAGGGCAAGCCAACACACTCAGACACATGTATCACAATGGGAGGAGCATTTAAATGTAGACGTTAGAGCACCCGTCACTGTGGCAGGCCTGGATTTTATACCTGTAGTAAGTGAATACACCTATTATAGAAGGCATCTCCTGGACATGCTGCTTCTGACAGTCCAGACACATCCTCGTGTCTGAACTGGTGTTTGAAGAATTCAGGGTTTTTTTTTCCTTCTGTGGCCATGCCTTGCCCACAGGGTCTTTTCTAAAGGAATCGGTGAGAATAATTTGTTCCTGTTATCAAAGGATGGATGTGACCAAAGATTTCTCTATCCAACATGTTTTTATTGGTATCAGAATTTAAAGAACTGTAATCAAGGGCAGGATCTGGGTGAAGCACACGAACTTGAGTAAATTCATGTGGCAGTTCTGTAAGTGGAGTGCTCAGTTAATACACAGGATTCTGGTTTATGCAGCTGCAGACAGTAAAGTGTAGATAGCAGCCCAGCAAATAGATTTTGCAGCTTGTCTTTTCCATGACACTTTGTTAAATACATTATTGCTTCATCATCGCTTGTGGTTTATTTTGGCAAGCCCACAACATCACATTTCTCAAAGTCTTCTGTACCTTAATAAATCCAAGCACATTTGGAACAGAGAAGGAAAGAAACTAGATGCATTGTGCACAACTGGTAACAGTTTCCTGCCACGCCTGATTAACGGAGCAAAAACAAAACTCAGCTTCTGTTGGAAGAGGTCCCACCCAAGGTATAGGTTGTGTAAATTGCCCTAAGGAAAAGAGGAAAAAGGACGCTTGCTTTGAGGAATTGTTGTGGGCTTTTGTTAAGGTTTGGTTTATATTTTTTTTACCAAACAGTTTGATGGGGGAGAGGAGGGAGGTCCTGCCAAGCAGGATGGGGACACTAGTTCTGCTGCTCCGTTTCCTGCCAGCACAGGAGACTCGAACTCCCGACTCTCGAGCAGCCTCTGAGCAGAGCTGCTGGTCTCGCGGGGTCCCACGAGGTGCGGCGGTACGAGGCTGGGTGGTAAGACGTGGTGTTTAGAGATGGGGGAACCAGCTCTTTGCCAGCCTAAGCAGGACTCCAGGCAAGAAAATTCCCACCTCCCTTTCATTTCGTCACGCTTGGTCAAATGATGTCACGAACCCCTGTCACTCCACTGTGCCCATTTATGTGCCAGCCACTGCCTCTGCTCTGCACATCTCAAAGAAAAACTCTTTGGGTTCAAGTAGCCAATTCTCTGTATTTTTATTTTTTTTTAAGAACAGAGGAAAAAAACCACTTTTATGCATGCAACAGGTTACTTTCCATTTGTTCTGGCAGCTGCTCCTTACCACAGTGCTCTTAAAATAGTACAATGGAAAACATCTTTTAAATCTTACAGTGTAAAACGAGTGTTAATCATAGGAATTGCCAACTGTGTCATTTTGAACAAGGCTCATGCCTTGTCATGCTCTCTCAAGAGTATCTGTAAATTTTTCCTTGCCTACCAAGGCAGCTTCCATTTGCCACCACTCTCAGAGACAAAGTCAGCCAGAGGAAGTGGAACCTTCATGTACATTTGTGACTTTCTTTTGAATCCAGTTGTAAGATTGCACTTGAAAATCCAAGAAATTAAGTGACTTTCTATGGATTTCCTTGCTATAGTCCATCTTCTGTTCCTGTAGCTCTTTGTTTTTTGTTGCTGTTTTAAGATATTCACAGAAAATCCTGCTGTGCTCATGGACTTGTGAGGTTTCCTCCTCCAGCTATCATTCATCCAGCACACAATTGCTACAAGGATGTTCCCCTGCACAGATGCCCCATTTCAAGCACCACTGCCAACTGCAGCAAAACCTTGAGAAATTTGTGAAGTTGAATAGTTAGCAATACATGCAAATGCTCCACAAGGTCTTTGTTTGATTATCTTTATAAGGAATGCATAGGAATTTGGAGTTTCCTAAAACGAGGCACTGGATGCTTCCTGGACACTCCTAGAAGACGTGCCCAGATCATTGGTAGAGGAACCTGTTGAGGTGTTGCATGTGGGGGGTGGTTTGCAAACTATTCCAGAGAGGGAGATGCAGAACATGTAACTAATATACAAATAATGAAAGAAAAGGAAAGAAGAGCCCTATGATGTTTCTGGCCATGATGGACATATAGTAGCCTGATGCTATTTCCATAGCACTCCAGCAGATTTGCCCGTGTCTGAATGTAGCTGGAATCTCCAGGGCAGGGCAATGCGAAGCCCCACAGATGGTTTCAGCTTGGGAAGAGATCCTACTTCATGATCACGGCAGCTGGAAGTGTCTGAAGCTGAACTGTGGCAGAGAGAAGAGCAGTGTTGTAGTTACATGCATAAAGTATAAAGTTTTATAAAGTCTTCAATGTATGTGCCTTGTCAGAATTTACAATAATTTAAGGTGCTTATTATTCCTCCAGGCATGGAACTCATAAATATTACTCAGTGCTATTTGTCATTGGCTTCTCTGTCATGAATAAAGTAAAATTAAATACTTATCTCTATATCGTTAACGTATTAAACATTAGGATTTATGGAGTTTGAGATCTTACTTGCTCTGAGAACATTAACTTCCTGATGAAAGATCTAAATGCAAATAGAAGGAACGCCAAAATACCCTGGAACATAATTAAGGATACTGAGGTGCGAAGAAGCCCCAGGCATAGGAATGTGCAGTTTTCTTATTTCCACTTCCATGGTGGGCTAGTTTTCTCTGTTCCACATTTCTCTCCACTGTCCCGATGTGCCACCTTGTTTCTTCATAACAAGCCATCAGATGGAGAAAATGTAAGTGCGTTCTGATGTGGATTATCAGAGAAAAATGTTCCTGGCTTAAAACATTTCCTTGTTGTCTGTACTGGGAAAGAGCAATTCAGCAGTGACTAGAAGAGTAAAAAAAAAATATCATAGATGACTCTTTCCATATGAAGAAAAAATCCCTCAGTAACTTTACTTGATTTGTTGCTCTTGTTTCTACTCAGGGGTTCCTGCAAGCATGCATTGAACAGGGCAACTTTTAAACAAGTCATTAGTTCTGCAGCACGACTGACGTGCTTTCCGTGCTGCTGTGAAGCTCTAACTACGTCTGCAAGCTCTTTTGCTCAGCCAGTGCAGAGTAATCACCAGGTACTCACCCCATCCCCGTCCCAGCACAGATATAGAATGTGAATGGTTGAGCTGCAGCAGAATTAAAGAAGTGTCTTCCAGTGAGTAACTTTCTGTGAAAAAGCCACAGAGAAGGTATCTCTGACAAGATAAAGGACTAGGAGCTACTAAACTTCTTTCAGAAGTTGGGTGAAAAAATTCCCAGTGTTTCTACAAATGGCGCTCCAGTTTACACCAGTTCATCCCTTTAGAATAACATTTTCTTGTTTGATTGGTTGTTCTCTTAAGAAAAGGAAGGACACAGATTTCCAGCTAGTCTCTCGTCATGGCTACCTCTTTTCTGAAGAAATCTGAATGTGATGAGCCATTAAGAAATGTTTACAGCTCACACTATATATTTTTATTTTGTCACAACCTAATGTTCTTGATCAAGCCTTTGAGCAAAATTTTATTTTCAACAACATCCATTATTGCTGTTAGAACAAGAAATGCTTCTGATCCGGTTACAATATGTTACCAGGTTATAATATGGGATATGTCCCTCCATATCTAGATTTTAAAAAAATAATCAGGACAGTTTTGCTTCTTAAAAAAATTGCTGGTTTTATTGCGGTTTCAGTTTAATTTTTTTTCCTCAGTGGTGATGTATGCAAAAGACAAAATATACATTGTTTTCCCTGTCGATGAACCATGCTAGGAGGCACTTTAAGCACGCTGCAATTTTCATTTGCTCTCCCAATCCATTTTCTGTGAATAAAGCCCCCGAGCCAACTTCTTCCCCTGTATCTGCTAGAATTTTGTTAATGCACACATACATACAGGTGAGCAAACATCTGAATTGTGCAAGCACAGCCTTAAATGGTGCTCAAAGTCTTGCTATCTAAAACCCATGAGGAGTTACTAAAAGTAATTTTAAACTTTTTTAATTTCTCCATTCTCATGCTTTTTATTAAGTTAATGGATTTATCTAGGCATTGATTTTGATCCTATCATTTTAAACAAGGGTGGGAGGGGGTTCAGACAATATTGTGCGTATATATGATTTTGTTCAGTGAATTAATCCTTTTGAGAGAACAGAGTCCTTAGAGTGTGTCTTGGTTTCCCATAGAGTGTGTCACTTTTGTGATAGAAGCCACAGGGTGAATTTAAGCCTGCACTATTGATGTTCTCCAATGCTGTCTGGGTATAGCATCATGCAGTCATCTGCCAGAGGGTTTTATGGATTGGGACCAAGACACTGGCCTCAGGAGGAGGCTGCACACATAATGGTGACAGAAAATGGCATTTAACACAACTGAAGTGCCCATGACCCTCTTGAGCCACATGAGTACAACATAATGCAGGTGTGACTAATTATTAACTAGAGATTCACAGATGCTGCTGCACTGTGTCATGTCCCAGGCTAACTTTAGGCATCAGAAAAGACATGTTTCTTGGATAAAGTTGAGGGTAGAGAACAGACCTGCCACTGCTGATGCACTCTTACAGCAGGTAAACATTGTAGAAACCTAAAATGACCTACAACACCCAAGATATGAGACCTGAGGGTGTAGCCTTCAGGGCACCACAAGGTAGACTGCTACGCTCCACTCAAATCATGTACTCTCTTCTGGAAATTTCTCCCTGAAGACCCTAAAATCCAAAGCAAATTTTACACCCCGGTGAGTCCTCCCCGCACACATAAATCTGCTGCTTCACCACAGGAGACCTCTGCAGTCTCACAGGAGGTCTCCTGAGCAGGCTCTGCCATACCTTGCCTGCGTGTGTCTGGCAGCTCTGAAGCCAGTCTGAGGCCAAGCTATATCCCAACAGCAAAATTGGTGGCCTGTTCTAAAACACAGATGGAACCACTGGCTCTGTAACATCTTGTGTGTCATCCTAAAGTACTAAGATAGGTATTTTTTTCAGAAAATGTTTTCTGTTCTACCTTGTTCTAGTTGATTTTAATGTCCTTAGTGAAGTACCCCACCCTTTCCTTATGAGGCTTTCTCACAGCCCAGCAGAGTTCACTGCCAGCCCGAGGTTTGCCATTATTCATTCCTTCCATCATTCCTGCCTTTACGATCCTAAGTAATTCCTCTCCCACTTATGTGTAGGCTGTAATGTCTCATCTCTGAGGCCAATTAACTTCTGCCACTTTTCTCATCTCCCTCTTGGCCCATTTTTATTGTGTTTTGATTCTTGCTAATATTTGTAACTCTTTCCATTTAAGTACAATTAAATAATTGTATTAATCACTCTATGAAAAAAAATCACATTAATGAGTTCAAGCTTCATACCAGTTCTTAAAAAAGCCAAGCTGATCCTCCCCACTGCTAATGAGGGGCAGAGAACTGTGGTGATGGTTCCACTGCCACTGGTCACCTGCTGCACTGCTTTTTCACATGCTGTGGGGCTGTTTCCACTTCTGTTCATCTACATTTACGTGTCAATATCGCGTTCAGCCAGCGCTGGGTCTCTTCAACCAAAGCATGCCGGGTACCAGAGCTGCACTTGAATGTCAGCTTCCTCCATGGCCCAGATTCTCCACTTGGGGAATGTGGGCAGATGCTGTCACTTGCTTTCTCTCAAGGCAGGTGGGGGGAGGATTCATGTTGTGTCATGGTCAGATAAACACCGAAACAGACTTGTTAGGTTTATGCACAGGACTAACAAAACTTTGTGCTTTCCTCCATGAGTGAGCAGCAACCAGCCATCACCCAGCACAGACCACTGGACAGATGGGTACACTTCTCTTTGCTTGTCTTGGCAGAAGTACCTTTCAGGGGGATTACTGCCAGTTGTTTGGAACTACTTTATCACGCCAGAGGGGCTCACAAACTTCCTGTTATGGATTTAAGTATGCACTGACTTCAAAATAGTGATTGTTCCCACACAGCTCATCTCTGTTAGATTTTTCCAGATGGCATTACCATTGTGTTTGGTGTCTTTAACCAACCCAGTCTCTGCTCTGAGATGGCTGCAGAGAGCTTGGTGCATACAGGGCCACCAGCCTGTGCTGGGCCACCAGCCCCAGCCTGACCCATCTCCCAAGCTTGCGCCAACCTCCCTGTGATCAGCAAAATGCCTCTCTGAAAACCTAACTCTAATCTGTGGAGTTTATGCAGATCAATTTATTGACAAGTCAGAGTGTCCTCCTGATCCCAGTTTCTGTTGTAGCTGGATGTGATGAGGACTGATTTTTTTGAGGAAAGGAGGACTCGGCTGACTTCAGCTCCAGCTGGTCTCTGTCTTGCTTTCTAGGTTTTGGTCTAGGTTTTGGGAAAACAGCCACCTCTTCTCTGGTGACTTGTACTGTGCACAGATTAAAGGGTTTCATTATATATTAATAACTAAAAGAACAGTGGTATATTCACATGACCTGAGTCACAGATTTTTTTGAAAACTAAAGGATCTTGAAAAATTAAAGAACCTATTATTTGTTTGGAGATTACTTGATAAAATCCAAAATGAATACCAAAATGCCAGTGATGTGATTTTCAGTATTCCAGTCTTCTCTTTTAAGGACCTCTTTTCTCATTCCGTGCATTACCGATGTTTAATTGAAAGGTTATACACGGGGTCATCAACAAGGCTCACAATGCCTCTAGCCTTACAATACACTTCACTTCAAAGGGATTGGCTGCATTCCTGAGCCTTGTACCAATAAGCACTAATAACACTGAAAAATGAAAACTGAAACAGATGTCTCCAATAGCATTGATTCTTATTAGCTGTTCACAACTATTCTTACACCTCTAGGCATAACGAAGCAAAGCCTGCGTGCTGGGTGTGCGGCTGCAGAGGCCTCGGTAATGCCCTTGGAATGCTCCCCTTCGCTGTTGCTCACTGCATTCTTGACAGACTGTCTCCATTATAATCTTAAGAAAACTTCTTTAAAATGTCATTTAAAAATGCATCAAATAAGTAAACTCTTATTTAATAAGGGCAGGATTTGACAATAACATGTATTTCTTAAGGGTAGCTGTGAAAAAAAGCAATCGAATGCTTGTTAGAAAAACTGAACTGAACTGCATGTTTATCTGTGCCTTGCTGCAGATCCTCCATCTGACCACCCAGAAAGAGCTCAGGGCAGCTCTGTGGCAAGATAGGGCCAGAATGGCAATCAATAGGTTAAAAACCATGTTGTGTGTACTGCTGTGCTGTAAATACCCCATGACAGGCAGCAGACATCAATTCACTATCCAGTGAACAAACGTGAAACTGATTTGGCATAACCCACAAGTGCAGTGAAGATCTGTGTCCTTGCACACAAAACCAAAGCCTAAATCACATACTTATTTGGGTTTGAAAAGCATCCTTGTCTGCCTGGTTTTCCAACACATTTTTCCTCTTGGACATAATTTTTGTACTCAGAAAGGACAGCTGTGACACACGTGACACGACAGGGAAGATATTTCAACCTCATTTGAGAAAGAAACTGCTCCAGCTGAAGAAAGAGATGATATTTTCATTCTGACTGTTGGCAGTGCATTAGTCACACTGTGGAAGAAAAGCAGGAATCTGGTGTGATGTGCCTGAGGAAACTTTACAGGTGCTGAGAAGGTTTCCAGACAAGGTGGAGCTCCTGCTTGTCCATCCTGGCCAACAGTTGTCCATCTCAAGAATTTCATCACCGTCAAGGTACATCTCTGCTCACTGTCCATCTCAGCATGTTAATGCAGGGCAATGAGCAAACCCAGCAGCTCTTGTCCGTGCATATTCCAGCATTAGGGCACTCCAGGCCATCAGATCAGGATGCAGCGTGCTGTTGCTGGCAGTGGCCTTTCCCGTGCCGGCACCGTCTGACCCCTGGGCAGCGTGTTCTGCCCCCAGTTGGGAATGCTATCACACATGTGCCATGGAACCAGTCCACATGTAAAAGTCACATTAAGAAAGGATCTGTGAGGCCCACACAGGTCTGCAGAGTTTGTTCAGTTTGCTCAGGGGGAGGAGCTCACGGCATTTATTGCATGCTACACCACACAGAACACATAACCTGACTTTTCAGAGAATACTCCTGAAGGGAAAGACCACTCGAATGGCAGAAAAGGGAGGGGACCTCTTTCATGGGGGTTGTGTACCAACGACAGGCTCAGATACACCAAAATGATCAAAAACTCATTGCCAGAGTTTTCCTACTGCTCAATACTCACTGCTGCCAGGATAAAGAAAAGGGATGTCCATCTGCAGCTCCAAATACAGGTTTTGTTTTGGTAGGTGTCCACAGAAATGTGAGTTTGTTGTTCTTGCAGGCTTTACCAGTGACTTCCAGTTCCATAGACAGAAAATTTCTGCATCCCAAGTGAGTCCAAGTGAGAATTTGCTGCCCAGAAATTTAGAAAATCAGCGCCTGCACAAGCAGGGTCAGAAAGGAACCCCAGAACCTTGCAGGGCTATAGTCTCCACTCCGCTTTGGATCGGCTCTGTGCAGTCATTAAGGACAGTCCAGCAGGCTCTGGAGCTCACTGAACACCACCAGCTGATTCCCTGTTTCCTTTTAGCTGCCAGCCCAAAATATTTTCTGTCAGTAAAGGCTACACAATGAGGTGGATCCAGATGCTTCGTCCAGATGATGCATAAAATTCAGGAAATTCAAATACACATCTGGTTACTAAAAAAGCAGTAATAAAAGCAGAATTTCTTATTAATAAATAATAATTTTTCCTTGGTTGGATCGATGGGCCAAGGCCACTTGTATGAGGTTCAATAAGGCCAAGTGCCGGGTCCTGCATTTTGGTCACAACAACCCCAGGCAACACTACAGGCTTAAGGCAGAGTGGCTGGAAAGATGTCCAGCAGAAAAGGACCTCAGGGTGTTGGTGGACAGCTGGCTAAACATGAGCCAGCAGAGTGCTCAGGTGGCCAAGAAGGCCAACAGCACCCTGGCTTGTATCAGGAGTCGTGTGGCCAGCAGGAGCAGGGAGCTGATGGTGCCTCTGTACTTGGCACTGGTGAGGTCTCACCTCGAGGGCTGTGTTCAGTTCTGGGCCACTCACTACAAGAAGGACATTGAGGTGCTGGAGTGTGTCCAGAGGAGAACCACCAGGCTGGTGAGGGGTCTGGAGAGCAAATCCTGTGAGGAGAGGCTGAGGGAACGAGGCATGGTTAGTTTGGAGAAGAGAGGGCTGAGGAGAGACCTCCTTGCCCTCTACAGCTACCTGAAATGAGGCTGTAGAGAGGTGGGTGTTGGCCTCTTCTCCCAAGGGAGTAATGACAGGACCAGAGGAAATGGTCTGAGGTTGCAGCAGGGGAGGCTTAAATTAGACATTAGGAAGAATTACTTTACTGATAGAGTACGTAGGGTCAGGCACTGGAACAGCCTGCCCAGGGAGGTGTTTGAGTCACAACCACCAGGTAGATGTGGCACTTAAGGGCATGCTCTAGTGGCCGAGATTGTAGGAGTTTTTTGTGTGTGTACGGTTGGACTCGGTGATCTCAGAGGTCCTTTCCAACCATGACAATTCTGTGATATGAAGGTTGCTAGTACAGGTAGCATCAAGATTCTTGATGATCTTTATGGTCCCTTCCAACCTGAACCATCCTATGATTTTATGATATTGGAGTGACCCACTCCCCACAGAACACACTGAAATCCATATGAGCCCTGGTCCTGCTATTGCTATTGCCAAAGAAATGCTGTGGTAAAACTTAAATTAGCAGAGGAGAGAGCCATGTCATCTGAGCTGATCAGGACTTCAGAGCTCTTGGTTCATTATCCAGAATACCAATAGAAACATTATCTTGCATCAATCCACAGGAAACTGCCAGCAGCCTATGCCCACTCGTTAGTGGGACAAGAACCTCGCCCAGTTAGTCCCACTGTTGGCCCTGTCCCCCATGGCTGCAGTGGTGTCACAAAGTCATGCTGTTCCTGCATCTCCTGATGCCCCCCCAGGACACTGACCCTTTCGGGGGCAGCACAAAGCTGTGCTCATGATGTGTGGAGAGAGGGAATGGTTGCAGTGTGGCGGGGGGCTGGTGCTGCTGGACACTCCTGCAGGAGCTGATGGAGCACATTAGCACTCAGGTTAAAGAAGCTCCGTGGTGAATGAAAGTACAGCAAAGGAGGAAACAGAATATTGCATCAACCAAGAGAAGCTTCAGAGAACAGATATTCACTGGGTCCATTTGGATCCATTTGTAAGTAAGAAGTGGAGTATCACTCAACTAATTGGATGGAGCTCAAGGCAGACAGGCATTTAGGACTGAAAAGTCGCAATGACTTGTAAAACATGTCTGTTGGTTCTTGGCTTCAGCCATCCCCACTTCCATCTGTAAAATCTGTTCCACAAGCTCTGTATTGGGTTATATCCCAAATGAGATTATTTTACACACAGCTATATTTAATTTGCAGTGAGAGGAACACCTTGGTTTGTTTTATGTCCACAGGCCTGTTTAATTGGGCTTCTGATTATTTAATGTCACTGCTGCAGAGGTAGCTTTTATGAGGCACAAAAGAAAATTTAATGAAAATTATTCACAAGCCCAACTTCTGACTAGTAAAACCAAGAGTTTAATGTAAGAGGCAAAGTCCCCATCTGGTACTTCCCTTTGAAAAGAACAGCCCACGTGAAGGATTTATAGTGACATTACAGTGCTTGATGTCAAATAATCTAGCCAGAGGAACAATATTGCCCTAAAGAGAGCCATCAGGCCCTGTGTGACATGGGTATTTGAAAGGATTAACTACACTTAAATCAATATGGGCAATGAAAGCAGAAATAACCAATCTCTTAGCCGCTCAATTATTTAAGAGTGTCTTTAGTCCCCACAGAATGGAATTAAACGCTTGTTTAAGAGGACTGACAATTAAATCTATTTCTTTAATGTCAAGATAAGGATGTGGGATCCTTGGCTGTGGTGTGGCGTGAAGGAGTGACATTTCATGGAGAGGGATGGGGGAAGCAGATGCTCCGGTCCCTGGCTGGCAAAGGGCTCTTACGCGGGGCACCGGCTGCACACACTCTCGGTGCCAGACAATGCCACGATGGCCACTCCAGGCATACCAGGACCTGTGGCCACCAACTGGGCCCTGGGGCAGGGACAGCAGCCAGTCCTGCAGCAGCAGCGTTGAGGAGGGGACCAGTCACAGCCAACTCTCCAACACCAAACCCTGGCAGTGGGGTCTTCACAAAAGTCTACCTCAGATATACCTTGTAGCTGTCCCCTCTCGTTCCTAGCCCTGTGGATTAAGAGTATGAAATGCTTTAAAATTCACAGAATACTTTAGTTCAGGTGATAACATAAACATAAGATCATTTAATTGAAGTGAGCAAACAATTTCCCCATTATTTGAGTTTTGAAAAGTTTGTCTGACCTATCCCAATATTTTTCTTAAGCTGTTTTACAGAGCAACCACTCTGACCTTTCATGATGATACTATTTCTCCTGAGGTGTTTGTTCATCTTGAATGCAATGGAGAAATTCCTGGTCTGGAAAAGTTTAATAAGAAGTTCTATTTTCCGCTGATAAAAGGAGGTGGAAGAAGTAGGATGTATGCAAAGCATTGGATGTTCATCCATCATATTGCAAATACCCTGGGCGACAGGAAAACAGTAGATGCCTGCATGCCCTCAGTTAGAATTCCTGGCCAGAAAAGCTGAAATATATTATTAAATTAGAGACAACCCAATGCACTAAGAATTCATGAAGCAGAAGAAGCTCCAGTGACACTTGACTGTCATGAATTTTGGTTTTTCAAAAGCTTCTATGAGTTGCAAGACAGGTAAAAAGTCTGATTCCAGATTTTTAGGCTACTTCACAACATGGCAAATGAATGCAGAGGCCCTTCTTCTCTGGTTTGTACCCAACACGAAAAAGTCATTCTTGGTGTGTCATGGACTTACGTTGAGCTGAGTCACTGTAGACAAGATCTTTTCCTAGAACTTCTACCCCTTCTTTGCATTTTATATCTGTGCATTAAATATCACTGTGGTTTAATATATTAATTTCCTTCAGGAGGAAAAAAAGGCAGTCCAGAAAAGCTGATATTTTTTAAGTATTTTTTTTTATATAGTTTGAAAAAATGTATTGCAGAAAATCATTACTCATGATTTTGCCTTGACACTTATAAGCATAATAGCTTGGAGGTGTTGTTGATTAATGATTTCTAGTTCCTCTGATGTTCTTGTACAAACTTGTCCACATTTCAGAGTCATAGAGTAAGGTGCAAAAAGGAAAAAAAGAAATAAAAAAAAGAAGAAAAAAAAAAGACAATTGTCACTTTGTAACCAGAGACTCTGGATTTTATGGCTTCTATGTGCCCTGACAGCTTTGCATGCAATTCCCAGCTTCAACACTCTTACTATTGATCAAATGGCTGTGATGCTGCGATGTAGAGCCTCACCCTCTGCACATGTCTGGTTTTGTGGTCACCCTGCTGGTTATTTTCATGCCATTATTTTGCTGATCATCACCAAATGATTTATTTCCTCATCTCCTGCATCAGTATTACACAGCTGTTCATTCTTCTTTAGAGCATTTAAATCGCTTTCTTTGCCCTTCTTGCCCTATTACTCCTTACACATTTCACAATAGTTTCACTGTCGCTTTGGCACACGTCTTTCAGCCACACATGAATCCATCTAAACTGCAGCTTTACTGATGTTGCCATCATTATTATATACCCTGAAGAGCTGACAGTCGAAGCATAAGATGATTCAGAGCAGGTAAAGATCACAAAGATCTGCAGAACATAAGGGAGCGATGAGAGACTGGTTGTCCACATGGTCCATGCAGTCACAGCACATCTGCAGCCTAAGCTCTGCCGAGGCTTTTATAGCCACAGGCATGTATTGGACACAGAAACCTGTGCCAGCAGCTCCTTGCATGCCCAGGGAGAGCATAGGAGTTGGGGACCCTCTTCCAGCACTGGGAAGGTGCCACTTCGATGCTTCACCAGGTGACGTGGAAGTACCTTGTACCCACACCAGCCCCAGGCTGTCCCACACCGGCTGGGCTGGAGCTCACTGTCCCTTTTCCAGTCCTTTGGAATGAAACTATTAAATGACCCTGTTTTTTCATGGGCTGTTCTTTATCATATAACTTCAGGGCATCAATTTTCATGCTTATAAAATTTGCATTAAGCTGTATATAAGTTTATACAAGTTACAGACAGAAAAGGCAGATTTGTTTGCAGATTTCAGAACTAAGGTTCCATAAGGAGCAAGGAATTAATTCTATGTATCCAAATCTGGAGCATTCATTCCTCACCACCTGACCTCTGTAGCACCTGAAGGATACTGATCTTGAATAACTGTGCCACTGCTGGCCTGCTGCTAGAGTCTGGGAAGCTGGGAACCAACTATTTTGAACAATAGTCTTAAGGCAATTAGCAGGATTAAGAAATCCAGGCCAGCCATCATCAGGCTTGTCCACAGTTGTGGGGGCTTACAGGGCTGAGGAACACGAGCCCAAGTCCTGTGGACAGTCACCCCCTCTGAAGCACTACTGTGCTGCTTGCTACACTGACATTTGTTGTTAGCAGAAGTCTTGGGAAATGAAAACTAAAAGGAATCTCCCATTCCTTCCCCCATCTTTTATTCTGGCTTCAGATGCTGATGGACCTGGAGGCTGGATTTCAGACACATTGACACTGTGCCACAAGAAAAGGCAGCTCTGTTTTCCTCATATTTTACTTTCTATCCTCTTTTACTTTTCAAGAATTAATGTTTCTGCACATTTCATGCAAACACTGTTCCAAACTGGTAGCTGCAACCTGGGAAATACTTGTTCAAAGCTGGTGCCAATCTCCTCCCCTTCCCCCAGTTAGACCCGAAAGCATTTTTGGATTCTCCTGGTAGGAAGCCACAAGTCTCAGCAGGAGAGCCTCAACCAAGCCAAGGAGGAATCATGCTGTTTGCTTTCAGGACTGTCTTCTGTCGGCTCTGCCCCAGTTGTTTTGACCCAGTCACCTGTGGCTGCTCTTTGACAGGGCTAGTTTGTGCCTGCCCCTTGCCACTCCACGAGCAGGAGAGCTCATCTGGCTCCGGGTGCGCTGTCACTCTTGGCAGCCTCTGCTCTGACATGGGTCTTGTCACTCAAATGGTGTAGAGCACAGATCCCTTTAATCCATCTAACAAGAAGTTCTCTTGTCTTCTCTCAGCACCAAAACTAATTACTCAGCAAACCACAAGTGTGTGGTTTCATGCAGGGATACAAGGAAAGAAAAGACAACATTTGCATGAGGGTATACAGAACATCATCAGACATAAAGTCTGTCACATTTTGCTTCCTTTCAGCCCATTTCCCACACCTGAGAAAAGCCACAGCACAGTTTAACTCGAGCTCTGGAGCTAGATCCTCTGCTACCCTCACCTCTCCTGACGCCAAGTCCTTTGCTCTTTGCAGCATGCTGGTGCTCAAACCCCTTCTGGCACAGGTTTTCTTCCACAGGTTTTGTTGGAAACTGCAGCAAGTTCTGCGACCACCTCATTCACCAAGTAGTTCAAATCATGGCCCACCCTTCAGAAGAACCACTGATGGTCACCTAAAAGCACAACTACAGACACGTCCCACTATCTCCACTTTGCCTGTGCCCGCCTGAAGCTATGGATTTCAGTTGTCCATGCCAGGTTTCTGCTTTATTTTTACTCTTTTTTTTTTAAAATTCTCAATAGAAGAGAGATTCTATGTTTTCCAGACAGGAAAAAAAAGGGATGTTTTTCCCACGTTAACCAATTTTACTCTTTTCTAGTGTCACAACACACCTGGAACATCACACATTAATCTACCTCTTTGCCCAGTTGCTAACTGTTGGACAGGAATATAAAATTATGCAAGACAGGAATTAATCTGATTCTAGTGTTTGTTGCTTGTCTTGGTAACTGAAGATCTGCGTTAAATAAATGGAAATAGAGTCATGTCTGCTTAAGTAGAAAGATGAGGAATGAGCAAGAAGTAAAATAAGAACTCTAATCTCCCTAATAGGAAGACCATTAACATTCACGGCATGGGGTGCACTGGGGGAATCTCAGAGTGACTCATTAGAGCTCCCAGCCTGGGGAATAAGGGGTCACAGCAGCCGGGAGGGAAGGGGCTATTAGAACAGTGAGGCCATTCTCTGTGAAGGAATCTGACTTGGATGGTGTGTTCTGGAAGGAGCGATTGGATGGGCTTGAAATCAGTATTTCACTTTGTGACTACACTGTTAGTATAAACTATTAGCATAAATGATGTGCAAGAGCATAGGATTTGAATACAGCCTTTAGCCTTTGCAGCTATCTACTATGAAATAAATAATTTCTGCCTACGAGTTACAGAAGCAGAAAGAAAAGGATGTCAAAGAAGAGCCTGTAAAATCAGAATCATGGATCTCAGGTTCATTGCAAAAAGCAGCAGGATCTTTCTGTCCTGTATTCCTCTTGTGTTAGAAAGTCAACCGACTAATCACAATGGTGTTAATTGCCAGCTGCTCTCCTGTAAAGGAACGTAGGGGCAGGACAGCTATCAGCCATGGGAGTAAAATAGGCGCTTTTTTTTGTGGTTGTTTCAGACCAGGTTCTTAAAAGCACAGTCAGCAGCAGTCATGAGGTATAAATTGTCCTTCCAAACTGGTTTAACTGCTTACCACTGTGTACTGCAAAGTGATGTTAAACAGGGGATGGAAAGGCAAGACTTTGAGGAAAGTGCTCCTGAAAGCCTGCACTGGCTGCTGCGATCGCTCCTCGGGCAGGTGAGCAGAGCCAGGTCCTGCACAGACATAACGCACATCATCTCTCATGTATGTTTTCAAATATCTAAAATTAAATACTTCAGGCCTTTCTGCTTTAGTGGAGAATGCTTTTCCCCAGTGGGAAATAGCCCTGTCCCAGTGCTGTCTGTACCCAGGAGGAGCCCCTGTGCCTGGCCATCAGCCCCGGCAAGGCAGGGAACCCAGTGGCCGCAGGGCTCTCAGGGGCTGCACATTCTTCCCTCAAACCCTCAATTCACCTGTTTCTAAGCTGTGCCCCAGCTCCTCCCCCTCCCCAGCACACCCTTTAATCTTATTGATTAGGCAAAATGGTGGGGATAGGTTTAATCAGGGAAGAGGTGGGATGCTGGTAGCCCCGGGCTGCCCCAGCTGTGCCATGGAGCCCACGCTGCGGGGAGAGGATGGATGATGAGATTTTCGGCTCAAATCTCCACAGGCTTCGTGCTGGCGTGGGGAAGCCCATCCCAGATCTGAGAGATGGCTCAGCACAGCCCTGCCAGGCAGCGCGGCTGCTTACAGAACACTCGTTATTTGATTAATTTGTTGGGATACAACATAGCCAGGAATGCTTCAGAAATCTCCCCAGATGTCCCCCTCTGTGTATCTTCTACATTAAGTGAACAAAATCAATGGAGTCTGAAGCAAAATGCTCTTTATAAATAAAAGATACGGCACACCAAAGGCAGCAGTGACTGAGCACTACTCGGGCTGTTTGGAAGAGGAGGCAGTTTTGGATGTGGCAAAGAAGCAAAGTGTGTGTGTGCATGGACCGAGGGAGAGGGGCTTTTGGGCCTGTTTCACCTAAAAGCAGTGGGGAGCACAGGCAAGACATTGCAACAAACTCTCGAGTGTGCGCTGCGGGAGGCACAGGTTCAACCTAATGCTTATTAGTAGAAGCCAATAATTCTGCTTATTCCTATATAAAACACAGGGAGTAACTTGAAATTCGATCCTTTTTCAAAATGCGCTTTAACTGTAATAAAGCAACATTTCTGAAGTAATGTTTCTTATGTCTGTCACTATGGCAACCTGCTAGGTGCCAGTGTGACAGGAAACCTGCATTATGAGGCTGCATCCCAAGTGGTTGTATCAGAAGGCGAAGGCAGTATCATATATGCCAAAGAAACAAACACTATTTAAAGGCTGCTTTTATTGTTTTAAGGCAGTTCACAAAGGTGTTGAGCAGGACTTTTCAGCAAACCCAGAAAACAAACTGAAGACTTTCAAACAGCTAACTCTAAAATTACCTTTCAGAGCGCCCTTTGGACTGCATTGCTTCCGCCAGCCCTGTGTCACTGCGGCACCGAAGCGACGGCTGGCGCCCGTGCTCTGATAACCAGCTCTAGGAACTGCTTCCTGCCTGTTGGCTCACAAAACCAGTAAGAATTTCTAAAAATCAAAATATTTAATAGTAAAAAGCAGATAAAGCAAAAAACACTTTCACAAGACAATTTCTCAGATAAAAGTCTTTAGTGATCATTGGAGGCACAGAACTGAGAAATCACATTCTGCCTTTCTATCGTATTTTTAAGGAAATACAGGAGAACAACTGGTAAACATTTGTGTCAGCAGTCCTAACTTGTGGGGAAAGTACTGGTTTTGTTTTGGCACTTCTGACCAAAATAATATTATTCTTAGAACATCTACTTTGGAAAGTTTATTTCAAGTTGAGAGAGGGAAAGGGAAAATACTTCCAAAAGAAGTCCTTATTCTTGTGTGATCTCTGAGGATTTTTACAAATTATTAACTATTTTGCTTTTGTTACAGAAATTAAAACCCTTCAAGAAACAAGTTCAGGTATTTTGCTGGAAACAAATGTCCTGACTTGCAAATTAACGCCAGTTCTGTAGTCAGACTTCTCAGAAGGATAAACATTTCTTGCATACTTAGTGAGAAGGATCTGCCACTCACGCAGGGCCTGCTCTGGAGCCCACTGAAGCAGATAATAGTCTTTCCATTAACCCCTGCACGGTGAAGATCTGACCCAAATGCAGGCAGCTGTGGAGGCTGGTCCCACAACTGCAAACGTTGCTGCTAAAACCTTCATCACCCTGGGCAGGATGAGGAGTGGAGCCAGAGCAGGAGGAGGGTCCATGTGGGAGCAGACCAGCACTCTGAGACCCCAACCCTCTGCCGTGACTGAGCCAAGACTCCCCCTCAGAGCCATTAATGAGCAGGGAAGGCAAAATCTGATCTTCCCTGTAGAAATGCCTCCCTCTTCCCAGAACAGCTGGTGTTTGGGAAGAGGCTGATTTTCACTTGTCCACTGAATAGTAAAGTTTTCACATGGTTGGGACATACAAGTACTTTCCCAGGTGACATGTCAGAGATGAAAACCCAAATCCATACAGGGTGTGCTGCACTCAAAGAGGCAGGGAGCCTTCCACGTCTCTGGTGCAACATCAGTCTCGTAGATGTTCCCCTGCTTTCCTGGGACAGGAGCTGCTCTGTGAAAAACACGCTGTGCAGTAACAGGACCACAAAAGAGGCTCTGCACCATCCGTGGTTCAGACAGGTAAAAGGAAGCAGTGCTGCTCCCAGATGAGAACACGCCGTAGTTTTTTATTCCTTTTTACCTAAGAACAAGAAAACTGCTCTTTTTTCTAGTTGTTTGAACTGGACAAGGCTTCACTGGGCTTCACTTCATTACAGGGGTCCGTTTTGCATCTACTTTGCAATTGGACAGTGAACGCAATATAAATCCAGAAGAACCGCACATCCTGCCTGGTAATTACACTCAGGATCACTAAACAGTTCAGGAACTAATGCCATGTGCATTCTGTTCTTTTCACCTCATCCTAATGCACAGCACATTAAGCAGGTTTTATCATTGGCTTGAACTCCGATCAAGAAACCTTCTGGGCTTCACCTGAGTAATGGGTTATCAAAAGCTTGTACTTCTTAGAGGCCAAAAACATCTCACTCTTTCAGCTGAGCAGTCACTGTCACAGGCTGGAACATCACCTTGAGATGCCTTGCGAGGTTCTTGGTACCTCCGAGACAAAAGGCTGGGGCTTGCAAGGGGTGCCCGGGTTGAGAAGTGCCAGACTATGGGTCACTTATTTCCCCTGAGCTGGTAGGTAGAGGAAGAGACCAGGAAAGGGCAGTCCCAGCTCTCCTTATCTACTGAGGCTACAGAAACTGGTTTAGCCTTTTGTCTGTTTGTCCCTTAGCATCCAAGTCTGATCTAATTTCTAATCAGGAACATTGATACGGAGCAAATGTTGGAGTATTCTTTGCAGCAGCTTTGTAACCTCATATTTAAATTTATACTGGAAGAGCATTTATGCCTGTTTCATGAGAGGAGAATACTGTGCCTAACCAGTAGATTTCATTGTGCTGATGGAGAAGAGAGTTGGTCAATTACATTGGAAAGTTTTTTTAAATCCACAGAAGAAAACAATAACATGGTTTCTAAAAAATGGAATAAGGTCATAAATTTGCTTGTGGGTATTCCACAAACAGGAAAGAGGCCAAATTCATTTAATACATGATTCACCATGAATTACACACCCAATATAGACAAAAATAAAGTTCATTCACGCAGCCACAACCCAGAATTCATGGTTTTAGCAGTTGCTTTCTCTGTGAAGTGGTATTTCATTAACAAAAATCAATGAGAAGATATTAGGTGCTTTCTTTTTACCTCTATGACTAGAGCAATACCACCCGCTTAGATGAAGGACCAGGAGGTAAGAAAGAAGGCCTTCCAATGTAGGCTAGGAAATGTCAGTGCACAGGGTGAGGCATGGATGCAAGTAAACTGAAAATCATCCTCAGACTAAAATTGTGTCTAATAATAATAGAGGACAAATACTGTCCTTTAGCCAATACTACACAATGGGTAACAAGCTTACTATAGAGTTATTGGGACTATTAATGGTTTGCTTTGTCCCCGAGATGCTCAGTAGAAGCAAACAGATTATTAATGTTCCAGGTATAATAGCCAGGCCTCCTTCAACAGCAGGTCATTCCAACCTCTCTTCGCTGATCACCATTTAAGCCTAGTTGTGGAATAAAACAGGTTGTGGGTAGGTGAATTTGTGGTGTAAATTACTTCAGAAAGAGCACTGTGGGATAATTGGGATGGGAGGATGTTGGCATCCACAGGCGCAGAGCTCGGGCTTGCCCAGGGTTCTTGCACAACCGATGGACACTACGAGGTCAGTTCCCAAAGCGTATCTGTGCTCTGGGTCTACAGGGGATGCGTTTTCATTAAAGATGGCTGAGTATTAAGATGAAGACAAAGACAGTGATGGTGAACAAAAAGAGCTGTGTATTTATCAAAAGGTTTGGCATAAATATGGTGCTGGTAGAGGGTTTCAGCTGTTTTATGTCTCAGCAACAGTTTAAACAATAACATTCATATCACAGAATGGTGTAGATAATATCTGCAATAAAACCGGGTCCTTTATGTTCAGAGGCAGACAAAGCCAGGGAAGCACATTGATAAATGAAGCTGAACCTTTGTATTTCCTTGTGGCGGAGCTCCCTCTAGCTTATGGCATTAACCCTGTATCTGTAAATCATATTTGCTTAAACTCATCCCTCCATTTTCAGGGTAGAAAAGGCTTATGATTCTGTATTCTTGGAAGCAGTTATGACATTTATAACTCATCCAGAAAAAAAAAATAAAAAATCCACCCCTAGAACCTGGCTGCAAGTTCAATGACATTAACAGGTCTGGTGATAGTGAATTTCACACTTTTTAAAAGAACAGTATAGGGAAAAAATTTCTGACCTCTAGGGATGTGACTGTCTTAAGCAGTACTTCCTACCTCTTCCAGCTTTATCCTCTTTTTATATATATATATATGTGTATCTTTACTCACTTGGCTGAGAAAATTAGCCATTCCAAAATGGCAATGAGCAAGTTAAGTAGATTCTGCAAGATGAATCTATTTGCTAAATTAATAATACTGCATTAAATACATTAGACTGAGTAATCCAAATGCCTCAAAATATTCTCTAATCACCTTAATTCATTGGCAAGAACAAATCATAAAAAGTGATTAAGAAGTATCTCAGTCTGATTAAAGGTAGGAAAGCAATCACCATGACGTCTCTTGTTCAGAATAAGAATATTCATTTGGTTTAGTTGTCGGATTAAAACGGGTTCCCCTCTTTAGGATTCCTCTACTTTTCAAGGCTGAATTAATAGTTGTAAATACAAACTGTACCTTTAAAAAAAAAAAAAGTGGAATGAATGGTGCATTATGGAAACACTGTTTTGCTGAAATGCTAATTTAGGGAGATTAAGAAGACATTTCGGGAGAACAATATCCAAAATCTGATGTGAAGCTTAAATAACTACTGAAATGATAAGCAGGCAGAGCTACAGGAGAAGAGTTAATTAAAAATCTCCAAGGCAACTTATATTCCTTTGTCACAAAAGAAATGCTATGCTACTGATACTGTACCTGTAAACTGAAAAATCACCAGCTGCTGTAGCTAAACAGAGAATAGAAAGGGATTTATTTGTTAGCTATGTCCTAAATATTCTGCATCTTAAATGCGTTTGGCCACATTTCTTCATAAGTATTGCTCCCTGGGTTTTCTATTTAACTTCACAACTACTTATCATAAGCTCCTTTGTACTCTGAAAAATTAAGTTCACTCATGTTAAAATTTACAACAAAGAATTACCTTATTACAGACCTTGAAGAATTTGATTAAATAAGAATGAATATTAAATTCAGAGTGAAGACTGAGAGACAAAACAGTCGCTTTATGTACCTTTTTTGAGAAACTAAAGCACAATGTAAGATATAGCTGTAAAAATCTTTAGGGGTGAAACGGTGTCTATATTATTGCTCTCCCCTCACAATAAATTAATATATGAGATTCTTATTATTGTTAGAAATTATATATGCTGTTTAGATATTTAGAACCCAGAGATTTTAGAAAGCAAATGCTCTAAAAACTGTTTAATTAGAATGCCAATCTGCTAAACTGCAGCACTGATAAAGAGCTAAAATTTCAAGAGTACATTGTCTGCTGAATTTTACTGTTTATTAGCTAACATAAATTAGTCCACCACAGAAGCTGCTTTAATTCAAATTACACTTGAATGTCTTGAAGAGATGAGTGAAAAGCAAAAAAAAATATTTTGAAGAATAGCACATTTAGCTCCTTTTTTTTTTTCCTTTTTAACTATTACTGCTCAAAGTGTTTTTTGTTTGTATAATATTTTAGAAAGCACAAGTTTAATCAAATTAATCATCTCAGGTTAAAATCTTCTGACTAACGCAGTGTAAAATGCGTCATAGAGCGCAATGTAAGATGAGCCATATAGGTCGCAGCACACAATCACAGCTGGTCAGTTAAAAGAACAGAGGAGTTTTTTAACAAGCATGTTTTCTGTACCATGCAGCGGGGTGTTCCTGTTTGGAGTATCAGTGTGACAAGAAACCCTGACAAAGTCCCTTGATTTACTGCCCTAATTTGATATCATGAATTCTTGCTCTGGAACAGCTAGGTGTCAAAATTGCACATCCAGTTTCATGGGCTTTTGGAATTAGTTTTCCCAGATGCTTTCCTATCACATGCTGAAATCAGCCTCTCTCACCTCAGTTTGGAGGGGGGTAAGAGGGCAAGAGCCTGACACTTGCTATTCCAATTAATTTAGGGGGTTTCTCTAGTTTAGGAGCATTCAGTCTACGTTTGATCTAACAAGATTCTTGTCACCTTCTTGTTTTAAAATGTATCATACAAGTTAAACTTAAACCTGACTGCAGCTTACTGTGAAGATCTGTAATTACAAACTCCTTTGAAATGCATATTAGACTTGAAAGTAAAATCTTACCTACAAATAGATTAGATAGTTGTCCACGGGAAGAATCCAGAGGCTATTTTTACTAAACACGCTAATAATAGGGCTTATGTTCCTTAAATCATGCTTAATACAATTAGTATGGATTAGATTTGTTGCAAATTCCGAACTGCTAGGCTTTTCTAATGATCTGTATTATAACAAAAAATGCTCTTATGATTTAAAGAATGAAAATTAGTTCCTTGAAGCCTTATATTTTTTCATAAAATATAAATATTATCATACACTTTAAATAGTCAAAAGCAGAATATAGAAGTCCACCAAAGATCGGTGAAATTACACTATGGCAGTGCTATACAATACAATATTTTGCTTCCATGAAAAGACCCTGGTTTTGAATTAAGAAGTTTTGAAGTAAGAATGCCTTGCAGCTAATCTGATTAGGCAGAAAAAAAAAAACCAAAAACTTTGCAGCCTTTGTAGAGAGACAAAACTTTTTATAAAGCTCGCATTCAGCTTTAGTTTACTGTGAGCTGACTGCAATCAGTATGTCAGGAAATTAGAAAAAAGCATATAAAAACAAAGACAAAAAAGTTGCACCTTAAAATCAAGTAAATTGGATTGGAACAATTTGGCACCATTTAAATGTGTTTACTTTTTAAAGTTTTTTCACTGAACATTTTCAGACTACATTCAACACATTTTAGGTTTTTTTCTTTGAAGACTTGACATGTATTTAAGTTTACAAGCAAATTTATGAACAAAAGGCCTAATTGTGAAAATGTTCACAAATTTTTGTTTGAAAAGACAATAGTTCTTACACAAACTAATGTTATTGTTTTCTCCTCTATGTTCATTATAAGGATTTCTTTTTATTTTCAAAATTCTGTTAGCACTACACCTGCCACCTTCTGCTTCTTGCCATGTATTTCATCACTAAAACTATGGTGTTCCTGTGACAGAGAAACCTACAGAGAAATGCTCGTTTTCTCTTGCTGTGTTTTGCTTACTCGCTACAATAACTTTCCAACATCCATGGCAAGTGCCCAGGAGATGACACAAATCAGGGAAAGATGCAGCCTCTGAGGAAAGAGAATGTACACACGTACACCCCATCAAGCACATTATTCATGCATCAAATCAAGGACATAGTAAACCTGTGTAGCAACAAGAATGTGGAAACCTAGGAAGGCAAAAAGAAGAAAAAAGGAAAAAAGAAAGAAAGAAAAGAAAAACAACAACAACAACAACAACAAAGTGTGCATGGTAGAGCTGTGGGTAAAGGCAGTGCCCCAGGGCGGGCTCGGGGGTGGTCACTCACAAGTTCCTTGACATCATCTGTGGCTCACAAGGCTGCTCTGTAACTGAAGAAGACAACTAACAAATTTTTCCTTAGCTCCACAAATAATTTGCCTCGCTATTGAGTTTTAAGGTGTTTGCCATGGGTAGATATAAATCATCAGATAAGCAGATCAGCAGTCGCCCCCTGCAGCACCAGCCATCACAGAGAAGGTCCCCGTGGTCCCCAAAGACCCCTCAGCTCCCAGCAGAATCTGGTGTGTGGCCCCAGAAGTAAGTCAGTTCAAGAGCTCCGACAGCCCTGGTGGGGAGATTTCCTCTGCTTCTGAAACTGGAAATGTCTGCATGCACAGAGAGTAACAGTTCTTGTGGTTTTGCCTCAAATGTTTTGCTCTGTTCTTAATGCTAAAACACTTAATACTAAAAAGAGTTAACCCTTCTGGGTGCAACACACATAAATGGGCAGGCTTTGTACAGGGAAAATTACAAGTTCCATCTTGTGGGGAACTATGAATAACTGACCTGAAAACTAGAGAAAACAGATTGAACATCTCAGTTTTTCAGGCATTCCCATCAACTGGATGAAAATCGGTGACTTGATCCATGCTGTTCTGCACCAGCGATAATTTTATTTCTTGGGCTTCTCTAACTCTCAGGTACAGTGGGAGTTAACAACCCAAGCACTACCACTTTTCCTTTAAAACACATTTTTAAATACTTAAAAGCTAGAAAGGTCTATAGCAGATGGTTGCAAGAAACATGATGGGGAAATAATGACCCAGTGAGCAAAGGCCAGAGGCTGGAGGTACTGGGATACGTTATCAACTGATTTCTGGGGAGCACTGTGTATGCATTTTCCATTTGTATTTTGTGTTGCTAATATGGTTCCTCTTCCTCATTCTAAATTTTCTCTTTTGAATTAGATGTTCAGCTGCTGCACTTGAGCGTTCAACAGCAAGTTTAAATATTCTAAAGAGTGTTCCCAAAAGGCAAACATCAAAACCGTATCCCATGGCTTAAATAAGAGATCAACGTTTCTGGTGACAAGTGTTAATATCATCTTTTTGTGAAAGTGCATTTTTATACCATGTGCAGGTGTCATACATTCAGAGAAACTAGCAGGACTGTCACAGACTACAAATTCACATCACTCATGGGTAATGCTTCTGGGACCTTGGGGGAATCTCTGCTCTTGGCTGGGCTCTTGCTCCACTCCTTCATGGGCTGCTGAGCTGAGCTGCCCTGTGCATCCATTACCCCTGCTGGCCACGCACAGGTGAAATCCTGCCCCTTCACATACCCAGTGGCCCACCCCTCAGTAGCTAAAACTGTCCAACTATAGTTTGTCACTTGGTTTATCTGTGAAATTCAGTGGTGACCAGCCATCAGTGCCAGCAGCCAGGACACCCAGGCCAGGCCCGGCCCAGTCAGACACACCAGAGAAGAGCTGTCAGCGTGAGCAGCCACAAAAAGCTCCTTATTTACACGTGCACTAACATCCCAACATTAACAGGTTGAAGCAGTAATAGGTAGGTCATATCCGAGGAACATACTTCTCTGCAAGCATTTGCCTTAAGGGAAGCAGACTAAAGTTGCACCCTCTGAAATGGGATCTGTTGCAACACAAAGACATACTTGGGCTTGGTTTAAAGTAGGATTATTATTATAAGCAAATGCAACTTAAGGAAAAAGTCCTGTTTTACTACACAATTATTACAGGATGTAAGAAAAAGAGATGCAAGATACACTGACCTGTGGTCCCACCTGGGCTGAAAATCCCAGCAGACGAAGGCCAGCTCCTGAAGCCAACCAGTGTAAAATAACTTGCTGCAACTGTTCTTGATTAACTCCTTTTGAGAGCACAAAAGCATCCTTTTCCTAATCAGCTAAGAGGCATTTAACAAGGGATGAAGCTAATGGAGGAACAAGACTGTCACATTGAAAAACCAAATTGTGTCCATAGAAGCAGCTAATCTTACGTGGAGAATTTGAAGTGCATTACTTTATGTGCATTGATTTTTCCAATATATAATTCAGTAGATGGAAGAGGTAAAAACTGTTCTCAAGCTTTGTGTGACAGCTCTTCTTACCCAGAACACAGCTGGGCTGGAGCAGGGGATGCTCCTGGGTCCCACCAGTGCTGCCCCGTGTGTAGGCAGGGGACAGCTGGGAAAGCCTGGGGTACCAGTCTGTAGGAGCAGCCACGACAGAGCTACACCCCAGCACCTTCCCAAAAAACAGCCCAAAAGCAGAGCTTTACCTGTGACCCTTGAGGATTATGACCAGCTCAGTAACTGCAACCTCCTTGCCAGTGCTGTGCCCTCAGTGTTGCTCTGGAAGGGCTACGTGGCAGCAGTGGGCGAGTGGCAGCATTTCTCCTTCCATTCCATGAATCCAGGTGAGATCCCTCATTCAAGGCTCAGGCTGAAAGGTTCCTTGCTGGGAGCAAGGCATGGGCTGTCCTTTCCCTAATGCCACTGACTTTTAGAAGTTTATTAGCATGTGCAGTATCATCTCTTTTCTTTTGTTATCATGTCCCATGTAAGCTAACAACTGAAATGTAAATTAATTTATGCTGCAAAAGTGGGGGAGTGAGCTCTGTCACAGGTTGCCACATGAAGAGACTGCTGCATTTTAAGCAAACTGATGTCCTTATTGCTCTGTCTGCTTAATTAGGATGTGCATCAGGTGTGAGGAGCTGGAGTTCTGCTGTGTTAGGTGTTATATATTATATCTTTTACAGGGTAAATATAAGTGAAGTATGGGTTTAAGAAATCAAATATTGGGAAAAAAAGTGAACAGAAAGTCTTTTTCCCACTGACATGCAGACTAGCCCAAATGCACCATAAAACAGTGGGTTGGCAGGGCCAAGGGGAAGAATGGGAACTGTCCCTTTGGAAAATGGTGAATTTAACATGGGACGTAGGGAAAGCACCCTGATTTTCATAGAGGTTGACTTTTCCTTAGGGAAATAACAACCATTCAGCTGCCTTCAGAGAACCGCTGTTGGGGGGTTGTTCAGGTTCAGCAGCCCGGACAGAAAGCCGTGGGGTGCCCACTCCCGCAGAGGGAACCCCAGCACCCACAGGCTCCCTGCTCCCTGCCTTGTGACCAGCCAGCAGGAGCCACCAGTGCCAGGTGCCAGGGCTGTGTCCAGCCAGTGGGAGGGGGCTGCAAAGCATCCCAAAGCCAGCACTTCATCCCCTGTCAGTGTCCCCTGGGGGTGCACGACGGTGGGAGACCCCCATGGGACCACAGGTACAGGCTGGGGCACCTCTAGTGCCCTGGCTGCTGCCCTGCCAGGGGCAATGGGCTCCATGGGACTGGGGTTGGCCTGGGGCACCCCTCAGAACCAGGCACATCTCACCAGTAGTCCAGGGGTCCCCGCGGAGACTGAGTCACTGGAAGAAGCTGCCAGTGACAGAGTGTGCAACATTTTTACCTTGGTGTGGGTCAGCAGGATAAAAGTCTAAGTTCTTGGTCACATCAGCCACAGCTTTTAGCAGCTCTTTACTAACTGCAGCACCAGGGCAGCCACCTCCACTCTGCAGATGAATTGGGTATTTCAGACACCATTGCTCTTTAATACCTGTCAGAAGGCAGAGCTTTTAAAAGCAATCAAAACCTTCTCAAAAGTGTAATTTCTCATTTCAATTTCAAAATTATGTTTCAGATTTGTTTCAAATCTGGGTGAAAGTTTAATACTGGATGCATTCTAACCTGATAGAGTGGGGCATTTTTTCTGCTAAAAATATCCTTTAGTACAAAGTTCAAAATGTATGGTTATTATAAATGATATGGTGTTTATTGTTTATTAATGTGTAAGTTATGATATTAATACTTTTTGATATAGCATTATTAGATAAATATCCAGCACATTCTGGATGAAATATCCTAAAAAACCAAAACCCAACAAAACCCAGAGTGAAAGCACAGGCTCTGAGCTGGAAAGGTTGGGAAGTGGATTTAATTTCTCTTTTCCCCAGCAGTTCGGCTTAAGCAGGGTGATGAACAGGAGGAAGACCCTTTGAGACTGCTATGACCTTTCTGTGCCTTACCCACCAGAAAAGACAGCTGACCTGCTCTGGAAAGTGCTGCAACTTTACAGAAGGGTGAGAATTCTTTGATACAACCTTAAAAATTGTACCTCAACAATAATTTCTAAAGAATAAAGTCAAGAAGAATCCGTATAAATTCAGTTTTGTGTAACTGAAGCTAAGAGATACTGTGATGTGTGATTTAAAGAGCTCATAAAAGCAGACAGCTGGCTTTAGAATCTATGGAAAGCAATAAAGCAGTTAAAAATTCTCCCAGTTGTAAGGCCTATAGATTTCCTTATCTTAAATTCTTTGGCTAAACCCCTGGAGCAAATTGCGGGGCGCATGATGGGAGTTTTGTCTTTCAGCCTGGGGGCTCCGGGGGCAGTTTCCCTGACCCCCCCTGGTGCTCCGCGTCTTCGCTATGGGGGAGCTTGTCTTGGCGGCAGTGTCTAGACATTCCCACTACTATCCTTCCTGACAGGCTCATGCCAGTGGTAATTTAAAAATTGTTTGGGATAGGCTGTGCCTCATAGACACAGGGAGCCAATAATAACCCCCAGTTCAGTGACCCTGGTCGGAGCATCAAACAGATGGTACAGGCAACCTCAGTTCAGCATCGGGTCAGGAATCGTGACCTCCTCTGACCTTTCTTGTAGATTTAAAATTGTTTTGAGAAAGAAAAGAATAAAAAAGATACAACTCCAGGCAGTTCTGAAAAGCACAGCGGCTTCCTGTACTGTACACATGCACATAAGTAACATGTTTAAACAGATGCAGTTCTGGCAGGCCTGAAAAATTAGGACTTAGATACTTTGTACAGTTTTTTTTTCAATGGAGTGCACATTACTTGTATTTACTTTAAAAATTTTGAAGTGAAAAGACAGTGTATGAAAACATCATTTTCACTATATTTAATAGCAGAGACAGAAAAAAAGGTCTCATAAGATCATAAAAAAAAAAGGGAGAATTACCTAAAAAAAAACCCCAAAAATAAATCCCCTTACGTGGGTTTTTCAGATCTAGCACAGAAAACACTGTCTGGTGGATCAGCTGTGTGTACCAGATGAAAAAAATTAACACTGAGATTACCAGACAAATTGCCTTGTAAGAGTAAAATGCATACAATTGTAGGCTGGTTGGTTTTCAAAGGTTTCCTTTGTGTACACAGTATTTGCAGTCACAACCAATAAAACAAAATATACCAGCACTTTATTTGTGGTTTTGGTTTTGGAATTGCATAATGGTGACTAATATTTTCTCAAAACCTACTTTATAGTGTTTACTTAGCAGAATTTTCATGCACTGTACCTGGAAAGTATGAAATGTACTTTGTGTCCTTCCAAAGGGTTGTGGAGTCTCAGGAAGAGGTTTACCAGTTTATGGAAAGGGAGCGGAGTGTTTCTCCTCTCTGGGTTTTTATACAGGCTGGTACAGATCAGAAACACATTAGCCAGGAGAGGGAAGGGAAGAGTAAAGTAACAGGAGCTCGCAACGAAACGTGGAAGTATAGAGCAGACAGATGAACTGCAAGGTCCAGAAGAACTAGGTATAGATTTTGCAGAGGCAGTCTCAGTTTAACAAGACCAAGGGCATCAGTGCTGTTGCTGTTTACAAAAGAAAAACATATACATTTCTGTTAGAAAAATGAGACTGTGAGCAAAGCTCAGGGCTAAGGTGTAGGGCCCTGGGCTCTGTGCCATTCCCAGACACAGTAGCGTGTTTCCAGCATTCCCGCTAAGGAGGCAGCAAGATCAATTAGCTCCTGATCATGTCCAAGCCATCAGCACCCTTCTCGCTGGCTGTGCGCAGCTTTGTCCTAGAGAGGCACAAGGAGCCTCTGTGAGCTGTCGGTCTCCAACTAAATGCTCCTTGGAAATGTGTCAGGAGTTCCCGCTATGTCAAAGTTATTGCTTAAGACTCTCCTCAAACACAGGCAGCTGTCTCCATACTTTGAGACAGCTGATTATATTCATTTATATTCTAAAATTGTCTCCTAAACCTTCAGAGATACATTCTGATTCTGTTTTTTGTATTGAAAGATTACAGCCTGATCTAATGACGGGAGCAGAGGAGACAGGGGCCCTACAGTTCCATCTGTAATTTCCTAATACAGTCCTGGCAAGACTAAGGTTTTCCAGCATAAACCATTCTTACAGGACTATTCCTTGCTGAATTCCTTTATTTAACTAGAGATAAGTTTGTTGGCCTTCTCACTGTGAGGAACTGCTGGCCTAGAGTTTAAGCAAATTCTGCAAAAGCCGACTCCTAGGTAAAATTCCTAAAGACTTCCTATTCCCACAGACCAGGACAAGATCTGATGTCAACTCTGAGTGAACTGAGACACAGTGGTTTTTTACCAGAAGCCATTTGTACTGCAAAGGCTTTATAATTTTGTTCCTTCTCCAGCCCTCTCTGGCAGTAGCAGTTGCTGCAGAAAAGCAACTGGCAGAAGCAGGCAATTCTGGCAAAGCCTGCCCTGGGCCTGGATCTGCTCTGCTCTTAACAAGGCAGAACTCACCCAGCATAGACCTTCGGTATCTCTTTGTAATCAGTAATGGCAATTTAAAACAATAGCTGTATGCTTTTTTTCCATGCTGTTTGAAGTATCCCAGCACTAGTCTGCTCTTTGATGCTAGCCCATGTGCTCACTAGGGTGTGCAGTGTCAGTAAACTGATCCAAACATCACCACTCACAAGGACTGAATACAATAAAAAGCTCTGGTTCCCATGGATTCCTTGAAGCTGCAAACTATTAACGACTACCTGAAATTACTGTTCTCTAAGCACCCAATTATAAAGCCTTACTGCTTGAGGCAGGTATCGTAGGAACAGCAGTCCCCAGCACTTTTATTATAAAGGTGCTTTCCTTCCCTTGTGACCTGTAGATATCGCCATTCATTCTGACTGATATGATTGCCATCATATATTTAAGAAAATAACAGAATTCTACTGGCTAAAGCGATCATGGAATCACAACAAGGAACTTGTAAAAGGTCCGTATCAGGCTGCAGCCTACTCCAGCCAGTCAGCACTTCCCCAGAAAAGGAATAAGAATCTGAAAACCACTAGTAAAAGGGGGGAAAACAGTCTTGAGTCACAGGTCTCCCAATAGGAGGTTGCAGCAGTGTCTGCTGATGGGGGGCTACAGGGGGCTGGGAAAAATCAGGACTCTGGTCTGCAGCCACAAGAACCGTGGCGCAGCGTCATGGAGCCAAGCAGGCTCTGTGCGCCTTGGAGGGCCCGTTCCTGCACAGGATCATCAGCCTCCCCCAGCCCCCAGGGTCTCCCTGGGTTCACATCTCCCATTTTATGCTGGAAGTTTCCCTCTGTAGCTGCAGCAGTAGATGACTGAAGTAGGAATCCAATTAGTCTTTTGAGCAAACAAAGAACAATAATAATAACAATAGGAGTAATAATAGGAGTTATGATGGCTCTGGTAACTACGTTACTGGTGCTAATAATTAGTTGCTGTAATCTTAACGTAGTATTAGTAGTGTAAATAATTAAATCTGCATGAGAACATCCAGCAGGAAACCCAGGCAACCAAAAGAAAATCACTTCCAAAACTTAACATCAAATTGATTAATTTTTAAGGCCTGAGTTTCTGCTTCCCATGGGGGCTGATATGGGAGAGAGAGAGGTTAGACCCAACTAGATGCTATTGTGTTTCCATGGCAATGTGGTGTTTCAAGTAGCCTCTGCCATTACCTATGATTGGTAAAATCACTAGACAGTGTATAAAGTGGCAAGAGAAGCGGCAGCCAATAAATGCAGAAAATCCTTAAATCAAACAGACACAGAAATAAGAGATGGAAACAACCTGTTAGATCATCTGGCTCATTCCCCGAGGCCCCGTGCAGTATTATTAACAGTCTCAAGAATGTTGAAAAATCCTAAAAATTCCATCCAAGACACTTGTAAAAACTTACTGAAGGGGAGAGCAATTTCTCAGGAAGTTATAAAAAAATCTTCCTAATCTGCTTTCAGCAAGTCTAAGCGCACTGTACTGAGTACACTTAGGCATCATGTTTTCCAGCATTTGAGAAACAGGATGCATGAGAGATGTTTCAGGACATTAACTGTAAAAATGCAAGTACTTTTGCCAAAGATAAGATCTCCTTCTATATCAGCTACATTCTGCTGAATTCCCCCCACTCTGGAACATCTTTCTGTACCCTGAAAACAGAAGAACTATTTTGAAGGTTGGGCAAGAGGCTTTGCTACTGCCTGTCTATTGAAACTGGTAGGTTCCAGGTGTCACACTGATGAACTGCAGAATAAATTTCAGATAGAAAGAAGGTATTTTAAACAAGTGTTTCTGTTACAGCTATAACTCCATGTCTACTTTCTTAGTGAAAGGAAAGAGGGGGATTAGACTACCTCAAAACTTGTGAGTCATGTGCTTATCCTTTAGCCAGGGCACAGCAGCAGCTCCTCGAAGCAAATAGAAGCCCTGTCTGACTGCTTCTGACTGCCCCAGAAGTACTGCTGGAGAGTATACCTACTGTGATAATAGATAAAGTACAGCTACTGTGGTAATAGAGAAAAGAAAGCCTGAAGTGCAAGATATTAGTTGGAATCTTCTTGAAGATGGTGGCATTTTCATGGCCACCTCACCCGAATGCAGGGAGGGAAAACGCCCTGGGGTCTTGGCCTCTCTTGAGCACGTGGGAGCACACACAGATAAACATGGAATTTTGTTGTCAAGAGCCCACAGGAACACAGGTTCATCTCTCGGTGTGTTGCTCATGAACTATATCCCAGGCCATCAGGATGTAGTGTGCAAGATAGAGTGGGTTTCAGAGCCCAGACGATTTTATCTCACCCACAATATGAAATAATGGCCCAGACTAATGTTTCCCAGCATCTCAGAGAATTCAGTATCGGTAATTAATAGGGTGTTTCCATGCAAAACTGTATGTGCTGCAGGAGACCCCCACAGCTGGACTTGTTTTACAAGGAGCCAAACAGGCCTGATGAAACAGAGCAAGCCCCCTTCATCGAGGACACACTGTCTCCACTCAAAGGCAGCTCTCCCCATCGCAACCTACCTTCCTCCTGAGGACAGACTTTGACATGCTTTCTCAGGGCCATGGTTTACACTTGATGAATGAGACCCCAAGGAAACATTAAAAGCTTGAGTGATTCTGGAGATTTTTGGTAAACCTGAGAGCTTGCTTTGATGTGTCACAATACTCCAAATCTCTCTAATAAGCATATGAAAAAATTCTATGTGAGACAGGTAAAACTGGTCACATTCTACTGCATCTAACAAAGAAATACAAGTAATTTTAATTGCAGAAATTATCTGCTTTGACTTTCTGGGGCAAATATGAAAATCTGACAAGTTGTTTACATTGCCTACCATGTCTATGTACTTCAGCTTCTGTCTGCCATGTATTTGAAAAAGTCCCAATATATCCTTTGATTACCTCAAATAACTTAAAACAAAAAAGAGGTCAGGGCACTGTCTGAAAACAGTCAACCAATTGCTATGTAATACAAAATAAGAACCAGACCAGCAGAACCTGTGATTTCAGGCAGTCAGCAGAAAAAGAACTTCCGTGAATACACCACAAAGAGTTATTACAGGGATCCTGCCTGGATGAGATCAGTGCACGTATGCCACACTTTCATTCAGTCAACAGGAAATTAGGGACAAATGAATTTTTTCAAAAGGAATCTTAATTTTTCTTCTTGTTCTTTACACTTATTCCTTGTGCTAGTTCTGACTTTGCTGTGTTAGGAAAAGGCAGTTGCCAATTAACCAGGTTTAAGTAACATGCTGGTACTTACCTGGAGTTTTACAACAGCATACAGTAGTGGATCTTGCTCTGCAAACTCTCGGTTTCTATATCCAGAACTGTCTTGATGCACAGGAAGCCGTGGGGAATGCCCACATCTTGCAAGTGCCAAAGTGTCCCAGTGTGATAGACTCTGCAAAAGCACATACATCCCACTTTCAATAAGGTTTAAAAAAAAAATAATCAAATGTATCATTCAGGTGGTATAAGACTAGAGAAACTCAGCTGGTTCTCTTCTCACTATTGCAAAGCATTTGAAGACTTGATGATGGAAGACTGTGTCCTTCTGCTCAGAGTCATTTAGAGCGATCAGACCAAACAGGGCTCCTGCATAAAACTGCATTGCTCCAGAGGAATTGCTGCAGCCAATGATATATGTTTGCTCAGGTAAAGGAAAGATCTGTCTCTGCCATAGGTATTGTACGCTGTCTTCATACAGAGCTATGACCACAAGCATGATTTCATCAGCACGTGTGTTTTAAAGGCGTGCTGCCTTATCTTGGCATTAATTTCTGTGCTGCATAACACAGTTACTCAGGTGGCCACGTTTTCTCTCGGTAGCTATATATGTACAGTAATGAATCAGGTGCCACAAAAAGTTTGAGAACAGGCTGGGTACTGGCAACCTGAGGTAGGGGCAGGACTATCTCTTGCCATGCTCACCTGCCTCCTCCCGGGAAGAGCTCAGGGATGAGCCCGGGCAGCATCAGGATCGCTCCATTCCCAGTGTCCTCACCTCCTGCACCCATCTCCTTCTTCCCCAGCCTGACTGGGGCTGGCAAGGCAGAGGCCACTCATCTCTACACAGGAACTGATAGGAGGAACTTCTGAAGATGCTGATCAAGCAATTAAATCTACCAACAATCGGATGAGCAGAAATAAAGCTCAGCAGCTGACATAGAAGTCCTGGCATCTCTGCACATGCTTTGTTTTTTTGAAACTGTCTACTGATCACACTTGGCTACTCAAGAAAAGAAAATACGACATTTCATGGCCCTATTTTTATTCCCATACTTTATCCCATCTGCTGTTCTTTCCAAGTGGGGGTGCCTGGTTAGGTTCATATTCAGGATTGACTCCTGACAAAGAAGTGTGGACTCCGAAGCTAGCCCAGGCCAGGATCACGTTACCAAGCCAGTTGCATTCCCGGTGGAAATGAGTCTTATTTTATTTACAGATAAAAAATAAAAAAGTAGTATCGTCTATGATCCCAAGGGCGTTGTTTACATTAATTTAGCAACTGCTTCCAAGGAGCTACAGAGTTCAAGAGTATTGCTAAACAGTGAGAGCCCATCCTGGATTGAGTTACTGACAGAATTACAGCTGACACTAAAAACTGCTTGAAATGTCTTGAGGGGAACTGCACACAATGGGCTGTATTATTTAGCAGAATAAAGGTGAAGTTACAGGGGATACTTGAGACCATAGAAGGCAGAGTCAGTGAGTCTACCACAAGCATCAGCTGTGGTTACACTAACAGCTATCAAGGATCCCACATCAAGGAAAGGAAGAGTTAAACTCCACGTCAAGTAACCCAATTTGCTGAAACTTCAGTGATTTTTGTTCTTTCTTCTCCCAAGACACAGCCACAGGTTGGACTATCAGACATATTCTTTGCATACTGTTCTATCAACACCCTCTTTTTACATAAATAAAGAAACTTCCAGTGCAAAGGATCTCCTGCACTCTGAAGTTGAATATCTTTCCCTAAAGGCTGAAACTATAGATAGTCCCAACACTCTTTACACCAGTCCTGCCTAAAGTCATACTTGAGGGTACAAACTGATGGTCTCCTCTGGGAAGTGGTAAAGCCTGGTATCAAGACCATTCCAAAGAAAATGTTCAGCCTGCACAACATTCCTATACCAAATAGCATTCTGAAGGCACCATTTTATCCTCAGGTAATGAGGGCACTGATACAGGTTTTGCAGAAGCTCATTGCAAGCTTCTTGGCAAGGTCCCAGCTGATCATGGTTCCCACAGGCCTGTCACACTCTCCTGCAGAGAGCTGCAGGGCTGCTGACCCTGCCAGAGGGCTGTGGGACACTCCTCAAATCCATCCCTCCACCTGCCAAGCACATGTGCCACTGGCACAGTCAGTCCCCTGTTGAATTTACATGCAATAAACCATCAAACCAGCAAGAATGTTTCCGGTGAGATGGCTACTCACTCTGCAAACAAACTACGTGGAAGTGAACTTCCATGCTATACACTAAAAGACTTTGCACCAGAATTCTTAACTCAGTATCAGTGAGAAAGAAAATTAAAAGCACCACAGAAGCTGTCTGCCACTCCGTTAAGCAGCATACCTTGAATTCCAAATATTTATAATCATTAGTGCAAAAAATGGAAAAGCATGAGTTAGTCTTTAAAAGCACAATACATCAATGATATTTCAGAGGCAGAAAATGAGAATAAATTTGTCAAAGTAATTATTTGTTGGAAATTATTCTCTAGAGTCTTCATATTAGCTGAAGAAACCAGGCACAAAATGCAAACAAAGAAATGAAAATATTTAGTTCAGGTTCTAATACCAATGTTTATTTACCATGGGGATACTTTACAATTCTCCCATTTCAGTGGATGTGGTGAAATTCCTTTCCAAGACAGGTACGATATTTTCTTGACAAGTATCAAGTGAAGGTAGTAATATGTTATCAATAGTGGTGAATGAATCTCCTGCCTGTAATTACCTATTAAAGCAAAGAAGTCTTGTGCTCCACTAGTGGGAGAGGTTTATTGCATTGTGGGTAGGGACAGTGGTCAGATTTCTCCCATTTCACACATACATGTAGCTCTCAGATAGATATATCTGCACTTGGCCATTTTGTGGAGCACTATATGAAATTTAGTCAGATGAGTTTCTTTTACTGCCCCCATGTCAGGGCAGTTCTCAGCCTCTGGAGAAAATCCACAGGGAGCAGTAAAGCCCAATTGTCCAACCAAGCTCAGCAATTTTGTCAAAGCACTATCAGGGGGTTCAAATAATTTTTCACTCACAGTTTCTTATGAGCATTTCCTCTCTGCTTTAAAAGTCTTATTTACTGCAGATATGCACCATTAGCACTCTAGCAATGCTCAAGGCTTCTGAACAGAAGACAGGAGTTGCCTAAAGAGTTGCCTCATTTCCTTGCTTACTTCAGCTGGAGTGTGAGCTACAGTTAGTGAGAGCTGGCAGCCTGTCAGAGGTGAGGACACGTCCCACAGCACCTCTCAGGAGCACAATAGCAGGTGAGGCCATGCCATTGCAAATTACTTCAATCTCTCCTTAACTGGCCTGGTAAGGAAGCCATAAAAAAGTCTCAACATTACAATTAGTTTCTTTTGGATGAAAAAAGCCCCACTTTCATATACTCAAACTATAGTCAGAAAGGCCATCCTTACCCACAGCAGCAGGGAAGAAGGTGTGATAATTGTGAGCATTGTTATCCTCCCAGCTGCTGAAAACGCAGCCTTTCATGAGTTGGGAGCAGGGCAATTCCCTTCAGAAATGCTTCCTCTGCAGTTGCACTTCAGCAGGAGCAATGATTCTCTTTGCAGATCTTTGATTCCTCCCAGCCCCTCCTCTTCTCTCCCTTCTCCTTCCCCACCTTCCCACAGCAGGACTTGCCTCCCACAGACTCTGCAGGAAGGCGAGAAGGAATCCCTCCTCCCCTCCATGAGCAATGGGAGATCATTCCTCATGTATTTTATTCCATATTATTTTGACATTCTTAAGTTAAAACAAGATCACTTGGCACTCGGGCCAGCAGAGCAGCATGCCCCTTTGATGGCAGGTCAGGGCACAGCTCCTGCTGTGCTGCCTCCCAGTCTGTGCTCAGTGGCCATGCTGGGAGTACACTGGGAATAACTCCCGTCCCAGCACAGGGTCCTCTGCAGAAGTCACACAGCCATGAAAATCGCAGAGAAACAGTGACAACAACAAAATCTCTGAGACAGAGAGTGAAAGGCTGCTGAGATTGGCTTTATAGTTCTGCAGCAAAGCAAAGCAAAAGCCCCAGAATATTTTGTCTTGCTAAATCCCCTCAAATCTAATGCGTTCTTGTCCATCCTAACACTCCCCAATCATAATGTTTTTAGATAGAGACTGGTGACACAGCAACTTGTGTGAATTCATATATGTCCTATCTGTTACATCTGTGAGTGATGTTGAGGAGTTTTCCCTCTACCTTCTGGTCATTCAGAGCCATATTTGATATTTTGGTATGAAAACCGCATGCTGCATGTTCAGCCAGATTCAGAATTGGGAGAACACTTGGGAGAGGCGTTCAGCATCCTGTATTGCAGCCCTGGCAGGACAGGCAGAGCCCTTCTGCAGAAAGGTGGGTCACCATTACAACACCAACAGCCGTGCTCTAGTCCAGGGCCAGCAGGAGGCTGGTTAATGGCTCCCTCAGCATGTCACTGCCTGGCCATGTGATGGACACGTGCCCCACGCCTGAGCTGCCATGGTTGCTGAAGCGGAGTGGGAACATGCCTTGGAGAACACTCAGAGGTCCATGATGGTGTGAAACAGTCACAGAAGCTTGTGACTGACCTGGCCTGCCCTGCCCTGCCCAAAGGGACTTCCACTGGCTATGAAGAGCAAAGCCACCAGCCTCCCTGCGCCCTCCCCAGCGCCAGCACGCGGCTGGCCCTGGGCTGTCAGCCATAGCACAGCCAGCTGCCCCACAGCCCTGCGCTGCCCCACAGCCCTGCGCTGCCCCACAGCCCCCACGCCAGCCCTGCTCTGGGAATGCCTGGGGGGCTGGTAAAATGAGAAGAGTTTTTGCTCCCTCTGTTTATTTACAGACAATTATTTGACTATTCCAACCTGCTGCGATGGATCCTCCTTTACCGGGATGGCCTGTGTACTCAGTGCACAGACCTGATGGCCAGGAGCAGGGCTGGCCACAGCAAATCTGAGCTGTGATTGTGGTGCAGGCTACCCCCTGCCATACCCGCAGAAAACCCTCCAGATTTAGCACACATGTTCTGGCATGCCATCTGATCCAAATTAGAGCAGGCCCGTGCTGGGTTCCCTTGCTCAGCACTGAATTCCAGCTGCGGTAAGCCACTAACGCTGTTACACCTAGTCTCTAATTTGAATGCATTTTACATTTCAATATATTATGTCTGAACGTTAAAAATTTCCACAAGAGGTGGATTTTTTTCCTACTCCATCAAGTCAACCTGCAGTGCAGTCAGCCTACGGAGAGCCAAGATTTGATATAAATTGTTTCCTCACCTGCCAAGGCCTTGCAGAAAGAAGAGACACACAGGAGGAGAGGGCAGCCGCAAACACAGGTCCCGTGTCTGCCACCAGTGACACAAGCCCCTTCAGCGATGCTTCTTAGAAGTACTTTTATTATATCAAGGCTTTTTGTCCAAAAGGTGGCCCAGCCCTGAGACTTTATGGGACTTGACAGACAGACAGGAGACATAGGGCGCCCCTGTCCCATTCACAACAATTTTCCGTAAAAATTGGTGGTATCTCTGGAGCTGGATCTCCACAAGCCATACGACAATACCACCTTTCCCCCACAGGCCAAGGATGGCAGTAAAATTACTTGACCAAGTATAGACTTCCTTGCCAATTTAAAGGCATATGTGGCCCAGTGGACAGAGGCTAGGATTCAAGTATCCTTGTGCCTTGGGAATTTTGTCTGCTATGGCAATTCAGCTTTCTCTCTGACCATCACCCCATCTGGACACTTACCTTTTCAACAAGCCCATGCCTTTCAGTTTGGGATTGTTGGTGTTTGACAGCCATTGAGAAGTTTTCTGGTCCACTGGTCACAGAAAGCTTTTTGAGTTGATTTTGCCTCACTGCCCCCAGCACCCCTGAGCTCTTAGCAGGTCACTCCTGGGACCTAGATGTCCTTGGGACATTGTGAGCAGGAACTCTTCTTGCTTCCTCCAACCCGCCAGGACACGGTTATTGATAAGTCAAGGGCCCTGCAACTTGTGCCAACCCCTTGCTGAAAGCACCTAGGAAACACCTGGCTTGGCTGATTGATGGATGCAAACTGATTGCCTACATTACTTTAGAATCAGATTCCACATACCCAGTAAATACACTTGGTCCAACAGCCACAGGTTAGATTTTAATAACCAACTGCCTATGCAGTGCTCTGTGGAAAGCTCTAAACATAAAAATCTAAGTAAGCTACCTAGAGCTTAACTAGCATACACACTCCCAAATTTCTCTGCAGGCTGTACGGTAGGACTTCTCCTGTGCCACCCTCTCCTTCCTCCAGAGCACACAGCTGGTAAGAGCTTTGTAGTGCAGATTAGCTTCTGTATGAATAGCTCCACAAGGTGCCTACAGTACCAGAGGAAATAAAACCGAAAAGCAGTCTGTACAGGGTCAGCTTTTCACTCAGGCCAAAGAAATATTAACAAGAAAGAAAGGTTATAAACAGGGTAAGGAACAGAAGAAATAAATGCCCATCTTCACAGAAGCTAAGGGCAATTTCAGCACTACAAATTTCAGAAATTGTCTTGGATGACAATTGAAATTAACAAAAGAAAACAATGAACTTCAAAGGAATACAAACCAGATGTTAATTGCACCATGCTTATCTAAAAGTAGCTTGTTTTCCCTTCAGCTGCTCCCTGAGTCCTCATTTAGCAGAAGCGTGGTATTTCAGACAGACAAGGAAAATACCTGTTAAGCTGGGTCTCTCCGCATCCAGAGAGGAGTCCTGCCCTGTCTCGGGTTAGATCTGGAGCTGGACTGGAGAGAGTAATTCTAACAGGAAACTCACAGAGTCCCCCTCTCCCAGTGCCTTTCTTGTCTCACCTGGCATCAGGGTGGATTCACATCCGCCTGTTAAAGACATGCAGTAACAACACAACTGCTTCTGTCTCTGGAGCATGCAATTGCCCCAGAGAATGTTCTTGTTCTTCTGCAGACGAGGTAACATGCAGCTAGTCATTTTGGAAAAGGTTCAAGAAAGAAAATCCTACACCAATGACTACAGCTTTTGTTTGGTTTTATGTTTGACAAAGCCTAAAAGTTCACCTCCAAACATGACATGCAAGAAGGGAAGCAGGTGCAAACCACATTCCCGAGTACCGTTCCCTCCGCAGCCAGGGAACAAAGGGACAGTCTCACCAGGCTGAGGCACTGCAGCACCTGCACAGTGAACTTCCCAGGGCAAAAGCCTAGTGAAGATTCCCAGGAAACTCTGAAATAAAAGGAACAAGTAGCACACAGAAACATTATCAAATTTAGGTTTTGGAAGTTCAGAGAAGCTTGTTAAAAATATCCCTGCAGATTCAGAAGTCAGAAATAGTATCAGCTACACACAGCTGATGATGCAGCGTGCACATTTTGGGGACAGCACGATGCAGATTAGAAATGTGGCAGGTGTCAAGAAGCAGCACAGACCAGCTGATGGCTGAGGGCCAGGAGTCAAACGTGATGGCCTGGCTGGCACGTTGGAAACATGCTTAGACACCACTCTGTGCACTAAACCAGGAGTGAGCTCTCCCTCCCTGCAAGCTCCCACCACAAAGCCAGCACAAAAGCCTCTGGACCTGCCTGCTGAGGAGGTGTGAGATGCAGCACAGGAGATGCCTATTCAGCCAGGTACCTTCTCCAACAACCTGCTAAGGGGAGAAGAAGCCAGCTCCAATGCCAGCCCCTCTGACTTTGCAGGTGATTGGCTCTCTGTTTCAAAAAGAAAATGACAGCTGTTTTGTTCCCTCACTCAGTCGAACTCTGCAGCTTTGTGCTCAGCAAACATTGCAGGAGGGAAAGTAATTTTCCCCAATAGCAAGGCCAGGAGAACTGCAGAAAATCTGCCCGCCTTGAGCTGCTGATTAAGCCTGAGCAGCATCTCCAGGCGAGCACGGCCAGCCCTGGTGGGTAGTTCAGTGAGACTGAGCCAGGGGTACATGGCAGCCACTGCTGCTGGTACCAAGACGAGACGCACGTTGGGGTGGCAGGTTTTATAACAGCCATCACTAAGGTAGCAAGAATGATGAAAGTGTAAGAAATAAGGGGATAGCAAAAATACAAGGTTCTGGTTTCTGTAATTGCAGGTAAGCAAATTATAAAAATTATAGTAATTTGAATGTTTCAGGAGATTAAATAAAAGAGTTAATATTTAAAGCATAAAAATTTACCTATTGAAGTTTTACTTGAAACCTATAACGAAACCTCTGCAACCAGTAGCTTTTGTTGTGTGTCTGCCAATTATTCACATTGATCTGCTAATAATAGGATATGGGATGCTTTTCATCATCAGAGAGGCTGTAGTTATTAGTCAACCTTGGAGTTGTTGGTTCAGTTCATTATTCTCAATTATGCTAATGGAAAAGCTGATGTGCAGAAATGAGGCTGTTGATTTTGCTGGGATTGCTGGACTCGGAGCACAGGCACATCCCCAGGTCTTTGCTCTTACCAGCTGCTTTCGCTGAGCTCCTCAGAATGTCCTGGATCTGTGGACAGGAAATAGGGGGTCCTCATTTTCTCAAAAAGGTAAAATAAGGTCCAAACCACATCAAGCCCAAGTGTCTTGAACAGTACCCCTACCCCACCAGCCGTTTTCTGAGCTCTGCAGCGGAGTTGATCTCAGAAGCAGATGAAACAAAAATAGCCACACACACAAACATGAGAGACACGCACTGGGCAAGGGCAGGTGTTGAACCCAACTGGACAAGGCTTCTTCCAGGTCTGGCAGGCAGCACCATAGCTGAGCCCCAGTCAAGAAGATGCTCTTCTGTACCAACCATTTCAACAGCCAAAATCTCTTTCATTAAAAGTGTATATATATATATTTCATTTATTCCTACATTAGAACTTAATCTTCCCCAAGATTCTTTCTTAGAGCTGTTCCTACTTGCATAATGAAAATGAGGATAGTAGAGTCTTTTGTGTGCGGTTTTTTTCTTTTCAATAAAAGGCAGGGGCACCACCTAACGGTGAGTTAGAGCCCTCGGCTTTTTCTTTCTGCAGTTGGCTACCTATTGCACCAACACTGACACTGCAGATAGCAGAGAGAAAAATCAAACTGGGCAATGGAGTTTGCCCTGTCAATTACTAATCCTGAACACGGGAAAGGTCAGGGTACCTTATCTTACACACAAACACTCACACACCCCCTCTCAGCACCAGCAGGCAACAGATCTTCAGAAAAAATAACAAAACCAAAACCAAAACCAAAGCAAAGAGGGTTTTATGCTAAACTGCATAAAACTATAGTCTAGGATTTGTTGTGACAACTCAGCCTCTCCCTGCTGAGTAGTATTTCAACTGAAGACCTGCAAAGGGGACAGGGACAGGTCCTCTGGTAAGTCATGTTAATTTTTAAAAATTAACTTCAAAGTTTATCTCGATAAATTCTTACTTCTCATGGGTTCCTAAGTTTAGCTCAAGAATTTTGCTTTTTGATGTCACGCTGAAAAGAAAGAGAAAACAAAATTAGAGGAAAAATTGCTCAGTTAGCAAAGTCTCACTTGAATCTTCTGCTTCCTAAAGTCAATAGGAAATGAAGAACACACAGCCACCAGTCCTGAAGTCCCTGATGGTGTAGAGATTGCATGGGAGTGGTGCTTTTGGGAGCTCCATCATATTTGGGATTGTTGATTACAGTCCACAGTAAGATTAAAGTGCCTTCTAGATTAATGTTCCTCACACCAATAAATCCAGGAAAGGAAAACCTTAACAGCTCACCAGCTTTGTTTCTGTAGATGTGAAATACTCAGGGATGAGCGGGTAGCTGAAGTGTCTACCACCCAGGGAAAGGATCCACCAGGAGAATCCTCACCAGGACAGCCTTTCCCCAGAGCACACTCTGGTCAGACTGTGTGAAAGGGACACGGAAAGGCAGATTTAGAAGTTTCATATCCTGCGTTTATAATATATGGGCCACAGGAGACTGCCTATCCTGGGTAGTAGCCCTACTAATCAAATGTCACAAAACTTGCACAGTTGGGGCACGGGCCACCCACTGTCACTCATGGGGCTCACGCAGGCAGTGCTGTGCTGCACACAGAGCCATGCTGTCACTTGTCCCTGCTGCAGACCTGTCACTGCAGAGTCCGCCGTTAGCTCTGCAGTGGGAGGAATGAGAAAGTGAGGACAGAAGCAAAAATCTTAGAAGTGTCCTCAGAAGGTGACCAGACAAAACAGCAAGGTTGTCACTGGTTGGCTAATGAAACTCAAACATCCTCGTTACCTCAAAGCTGGTACAAGCAAAAGGGAACAGCAACATGACTTTTAAAAAGAGAAAGTACAGACAAAAAGCACAGATGCTGCCAAAGCTGGTTTGTGAAATAATTCTTCTCTGTGTAACAGCTGCCACCCACAACCCCTGCTTCATCAGATGGGAGTGGAGACAGGGAATGGGGACCTGATTCCATACCATGCTGCCACCACCAAAGGCAGGCTATGGACCTGGACAATGGCAATATTTTAAAAATAAAAATTGGATTTATTATTTAAATAAAACTTCATTAGAAAATTATTTTTCATTAAATCAACAATTATTTAATATTTTAATGTTAATTCATCTGTAATTAATTTGTTTATATTATATCCTATGGTTTTTAGAATCTACTAATGTCATATACTTGACAAAAAAATACCCCATCAATTTATAATAGCCGTGACAATTTTAATCAAGTAATCAATATGACAGAAGCTAGCAGAAGCCTTTTATACACACTGTGCTTCCCTGAGATTGCAATAATTGTTGGGTTAAAAAAACCCCATAATATTCTGTACTAAATGCAGCTGCATTTCAAAGTATGGCTGAAACACGGGTGCATGCAGGTCTCTATGATACTTACATTTAGGCTGGTACAAACCCAGCACGGCACAATGAGGGAACACAGGCGTTCCAAATTCAGAGTGTGTCGTGGCATCAGACATCATTAAAGAAAGGGAAATATTATCCCTCAGCTCGGGTTTTGGTGGTCTATAACAGAGCACCTGTATTTGAAGTCTCTGAGTATCAAAGGACAGAGTCTGCCCACTACATTATGATGGATTGACATTCTTGCATATTAACTCTTTAACTCTCAGAGTTAAAGAAAGAGCACTCACTTTACAAAATGCCTACGGACAAAATGTGGAACTCCAACCCAAGCTGATTAATGGTCTGTAGAAGCCACAAGTTTAGAAGAAAAGTGATTGTTTTGTGTCTGAAAGCGACACTGTGAGGTCACTGTTGTTCGTTGTAACTGGTCTGGCACTGCAGGAGTTTGCATTTCATTGTTTTCCTTGATACCCAGGCTACAACAGACCAAACTGATTTCAAAATTTGCGTTTAGCAAAGTGCAGTCCTCACAAGTGACAAAGCCCATTTTCACCCCCACACAAGTACGTGTGCTTAAACACAAGTACGTGTGCTTAAGCGACTGTTACAGGTCAGGCAGGACCGGGCAGGCTCCTGATGCTGAACGCTGTGTGCGCACAGCACGATCCTCTTCCTGCCCCGAGGAACTTTACACTCAAAATAAGCATCCGGACTCTGCAAATACCTTAACTTCTAAGGCATGGAAGTCAAGCTTCTAACACCTCATGCTTTTTCAAGGTAAACCTATCGATTAGAGTACCCTCTCATGGGAAATGTTACAAACCCTGTGTTTCTCTGTACCTGACCTCCATGGTACCATCAGGTAGGCAGGCGAGCGAATTTCTTGTGCTTTTGTGAAATCCAAATACATGTAGGTTATGTGTTTGGAGGACTTGCAAAACTATAACTGAGTTTATATATGATGTAGTATGAGTTATATACAATTAAGTATAATACGGATCGAGATATTTAGCAGCAGAGTCTGTTTCAAACAAAGAGAAAGTCTGGAGCAGGGAGAGAGACAGTCTAAAGAGCACCTTCTTCTAACTTATCTAGGAAGGAATTTATTCTACTCTTCCCTTCAGCTTCAGAGGTACCACTGTTTTATAGCATGCTCATGGGAAAGGCAGAGATTGTTCCATTTTCTATGGAAGTTCCAAGGCACAATTCATTTCATGCAGCTTTGCCAGCTTACAATAGACAGCTTCACAGGACACTTTGTCCCACTTTGAAGTGCCTCTCTTTAGGAACTACAAGGAAACTCATATAACTAACCTACTACATCAGTAAAATCACAGGGAAAAAAGGGGACTTTTAGGTTTTTGCACAAAGGGCTTTGAGACACAGCTTAGAACTTGTTTTTTTAACAGTTTGTCAGAAGTATTCATCAAAAGTTTATAAAAGAAACACCTCTTCTTATGCTGAGCCAGTCTAACTCTGGACAAACTTTCAGCATGTGTAAATGCCACTAGCATAGCTGTGATAGATTCTTCACTTCTACCAAAGTGCTTCTTACTCATATGCCTAGGCCTGCTGTAGCTTGTCACCTTTTCATAGACATTATTCGGCAATTAACTTGTTCCTATTGCGCATACAGTGTGGACAGCTTCTTTCAGGACTGGTAGGTAACTCCCTCACAAATCTCTCCAAGCATTTGAATGGTTTTTAACAATTTCAGTGGCTCTCTGATAAGCAATCCCCCCTATCAACCTCCATTACTGAGCATGACATGCCAGGGAATCACTTTTGTTTTCACATAGCCTGAAATTCATAAGAAAACATTAAACTTACTTCTTCTATAACTATGACACAGACTATGTCACCTCTGAATATTACACTGACAAAACCAGCTGGGAAGTTCCCGCTTCTTTCTTCTTTGGCTTCAGAGATCTATTTGTCAAACAAAAGTTTAAAAAAAAAAAAATCATAAGTACCTATTTTTGCAGCAAGCAAGTGCTTCTGGAGTGTTGAGCTGGAGCCGCTGTTAGTGCCACCAAGCATGTTTGATCTGCCTGCTTTCCCACAAACCTGCTTAATAGCCAGGTTAAGGTGATTACTGCCCATTCTGACAGATGGAAGTAGGTGTACCTCTACCTCTACCAGCTTCTGAAAAATGCCTGGCTTTGCTTGTTATATTTGGCAAACAGGGACCTAACCTGATGTCAGCCTCAATAAAGCAGAGGTGTGGGCAGCTTGCCCTCTTTTTTGGAAGAGGATGTTGGGACTCTTGACCTGATATGACCTTTAATGCTTTTTTATAGCTTTATATTGCAAAAACAGTTTGGACTTAATGAATTGTTTTTACTACCAAGAGGGTGTAAAATCTGCATGTGACCTGCCTGCACCGCAGCAGCAGGCGATGCTCTCCACTGCTGCAATAGTCAACTCCAGTTAGGTCACAGCAGGTCAGCAAATAATCTCCAAAGCATTGAATAATTTAAAGGGTAATTCAGCGGTCAACAAATGTCAGACCTTTATAATTCCATAAATCATCTCTCTAAATGATCTGTAAATTGCATTAAACTATGAATTTTACAGTTTCCCCACTGACAGTCCTACATAAGTGTGGGTTTGAGCCAGGTAATTGTACATGTTCCAATTGTTCTGATGATTTACATGGCACGGAAGGCCGGCTGACTGTTGTCACTGACATTGAAAACAATGTGTAACAGTGTTTTCACTGTGCAAGAGGTGTGGAAGAGGTAATTCAGTCAGACACCAGCTCAAGAACATAGAGGCTCGCAGAGTTTAGGCTGCTGTGTCCTCGGGGTTCATTGGGAACACTTTATACTAGATGAACTTCATTTTTGTTTCTTGATTTGTTTTGAAAAAAAATTGACTCTTACAAGCATTAAAATAACGAGCTGCTTGACTCTGGTAGACTGTACAATGGGTTCTGTCAACTGCTCACTCAATTCTGAGCTGAATCTGAATTTTAAAAGTATTTTCATCTAAATATAGTGACATCGTTTTGTTCTCCTAATAAGTTTTTAGTGAGCATTCCCAGTGTTACACAGAAGTTTCCTTTAGCTAATCTTCTTTATATTGCTTCTTCAAACATCTGAAGGGATCGTGTTCTTTCTCTGTGCTTTCTACCAAGTGAATTATTCTCCAACAAATTACTGTGCAAAGTCAAGGATATTGGGATACAGACAATGAATGGAAAAACCCTGAAAAGAGAAACTGAGCGATACCATTTCCACCCCAGCAGAGCAAGCATGCCAGCCTCCATGTCTCCTGTGGCCCAGGGCAGAGCACAGGTTATCTCAGTCCAACAGTTGACAGCTCTGCCAGCCAGGAGCAACTGACCACAGCAGACCTGACATTCCCATGGCAGGGCTTCCTCACCCCAGAAATGCCAACTATCTCACTGGGGCAGCACAGAGTCACTTTACAGGTGATAAAGGCCCCTTTTTCTGAAGCTCTTTAATAGACTCTGCAAAGCGTAGCAGACAGTTCCTGGTTCTTTTTTGTGATGCTGATCTTATGTTCCCATTGCTATTATAGAACAATGAAATCTAGAGGAAACCAATATATCCATTTATTTAACCTAGAAAACTGATGAGCAGATTATCCAAGGTTACTGTACCTGCTTCAGAGATTAAACATCATTTGGAAGTCAAAGGGCAACTATTTATTGGCTGCAATGTATTTGATTCAGAGCCTTGAGCAGGATTATATTTCTCATGGGTATTTGTGCTAATTTCAAAGGCTAGACTGACAGACAGTGTCTGAAAACAAAAGTATAGAGGGATGGATTTAAACAGAATGTTTTTCTTTCCAGAATCCAAAGTGGCTGTATTTTTCAGTTGCTGGAGTGAAAAATACTTCCACGTCCTTGGAGGATCAAGGGCTATCAAAACAGACAAAAGGAAGATCTGTGGTTTAGTGGCATCATAGTTCACATGGTTCGTATTTCTACTAAGCTCACGGTGCTGTTTCACAGACCATGTGGCTTGGGATTGCTTTCAGACACAAAACTATGCACGGAAGTACAGATTTAGATACAACCCAAGATACATCCACAGATATTTGGTGCTTCTGAACAATCTGTATTGAATCAAACCTGCTTATATTAAAGTATTAAGTACATGTTGTCTTTAGAAATTTTCAAAGGCATCTTTGGGAAGTTGTTATGTGGAAAATTTAAGTAATAGCTTTAGACCAAAAGGACAGTGTACCATCTGAACAAACAGAGTCTGCATAGTATCTTTTAGGGTGAGGGACTATTTCACTTGTAACTACCACTGCAGTATCATTGGATCTTATCACTCTAGCACATGCTGCAAACAAAACACATTTTTCAATTTCTTCTTCATTAAAACTGCAATTCTTGCATTCATTCAGAGCTCCCAATGCAGTACTAAGGAAAAAGTAGTCTGAAAGAAAGGTGTGAGATGACTTTGGGAGTAGGAGAAAGTGGAGAGTATCTCTTGAATCCTGAGAGAGAACTGCAATTTTTACCAGACAAAGGAGGCAAGTTGAAGGTCTCAGTTGCTGTGTCATTATCCCCATGGGGTGGCTCACCTCCACTCACCCCCCACCAGTGGGATGGGGAAGGGAACTGGGAAGGTAAAAGTGCAAAAACTCGTGTGCTGAGATAAAGACAGAATAATAGGCAAAGCAAAAGCTGTGAGCAAGAGAAATGAGGGAATCATTCACTACCTCCCATCAGCAGCCAGGTGTTCAGCCATTTCCATGAAGACAGGGCTCCATCATTCATACTGTTTCCTTGGAAAGACAAGCACCACAATTCCAAGTGTCCCCCCCTTCCTCCTCCTCCCTCAGCTTTCCTCACTGAGCACTATGTCGTTGGCATGGGTTTCGCTTGGTCAACTGGGGTCAGCTCTCCCAGCCGTGTCCCCTCCCAACTTCTGCAGGTCAACAAAGGAGATGTAGCAGACCTTGGGTCAGCAATGGCTGAAACATCACTGTGTGGTCAAGGTCGTTTGGGTCACAAACCCCAAAACAAAGCACCATGGCAGCTACTATGAAGTAGAGTAACTCCAGTCCAGCCAAAACCAGCACAATAAAGTAGTAGTAAAATTTGTTAGACAATCTTATGCCCTCATAGTGGCTGCTAGGAGAAAATAGGAATTTCTTGGAGAAAATAGTAAGCATTTTAAAACTAAACAACTTCTCCTTGAGAACCTTCAGTGAATCATAAGATCCAGCTCTTAGCCTTGCAATACATAGCCAAGATGGAAGCAATATGAAAGGTTTGGCTACATTGGAGTCATTCTACTAAGTAATAATAATCAGTAATGTGGGCACTGCTTGCACATTAATGACTAGGTAGAGAGTTACCTTGGGACATGAATTGCAGCAAGTTATTAACTCCATAAGTGCCTGAGCCTGTCATGACTACTACAACCCTTTCAGGGTTCCCATTCTGTTTAGGAGTAGGGCTTGCACAGATCTTCTCTACAGCGTCACCTGACAGCCAAGGCAAAGCCTTGGATGCCTGTGTTACTGGGACAGGAGTCCGTCCCAGTTCACTCCCTCTGCGGCCAGTTCCAAAAGCTCTTTTGTACAACCTCTGAGATAATTCCCTGCCAAAATCCTGGTCAGAGAGAGCTTGTGTCATCCATCCTTACAGTACTCACTACCCAGAGAGAAGTAACACTACAGAAGTGCCAAACAGAGCGTACAGCAAATAGTGCCCTAGCATTTTTGTGCATCTTTTGTCTAGACTGTGAGATCCTTGGAGCCCACATCCTCAGCAGAAGTGGAGGAGACAGGATTCAGGTATTGAGTTAATAAGGTTTTAGCTAAAAAAATCTTTGGTGCTTTTTACACTTTTACAAATTTCAGAAATCTCCAACCTGAATCACGAACAGTTTAAAAGGCTGAGTCTAAACCGAGTCTACCTCTTCTGTTTAACTGAGTCCAAACTCCCTCTGTTTCGCACAAGAAATGCTAAAAGCAGTGACCAGTCAAAGTCAAAGAACAGATCTCTGCTGATCCCCATTCTGGGTGCTGAGGTGCTCTGATCCCCTTTGCACAACAGCAGATGAGTTGTAGGATGATAGAGCACACACTGCTCACACCTGAGCTCTTCCAGCACACCCTGGCCCTGCACTCTGCCCTCTGCAGCGGGCTGCTGGCTGTCACAAGGGTACAGGTACACACCTGCACTACGTAAAGCCAAAGTGACAGGGAATGGATTTTCTCCGTGTAACACAAGGAACAGCTCTCTCTGAGAAAAAGGCTATTGTAGGGTTTCTTCACAGTCCCTGCAGAGTCCTCGTTCCTCGTTTCCCCTGACTGCGGTGTCAGCCCTCTCTAGAGAATGCCCCACAATGCATTCTTACCAGCACTTCTGAAATGATGTGTCTGGAGAACTGCAAACTGGTTCAGATCACTCTAAAGCCCCCTTAGCGGTTAGTGCTGTGGGACATTAGTTCTGGATGACTAATTATTTGGTTTAAAAACAGGTCTTTTGTTTCTTGGTCTATAAAGACAACATGACCACTTTCTGTACTTTTGACCCCAGGGAAAGAAAAGCCACAGATAATAGAATTAAACCCTCATTTCACTTGAGATAATATTTGTGTAAGCTCCCTTAGTAAAATGTCATGTACACTGCCAAGTCTGCAGGTTATCACTTCCACAGTTTGAGTGTTTGGAGACAGGGCTTGGAAGTGGGGGGTATTTGGGGGAAAGCTCTGAGAATTATAAGAGCTGTAACCGTAGAAGTTTTTTCCTACTCAGCCCAACATTTCCTCCAAGACTTGAGCTCAGGCAAAATAATGGTTAGGATATTTTTTATTGGCCCAACACAGAAACATTATATAAGGTTTCAGGGCCACACAGATGACTTTCCCCCCTTTCTGTAAGGCTCTGTAGACTTTGCAGGGAGAAGAATCAACACATTCAACTGTGATTCCAAATGTGCTCTTCTTTCAAGGAATTATTTTAAAATTCTAAGCACCATGAAGCAAGAGTGCAAGTCCTCCCTATCAACACTCAGAGCTTTTTCCTTATAACTCTGAAATCACACCAACAATAATAAAGTATCATGGCCAAGTGTTAGTTTGAGACATGTCATTCCGTTCCAGGGGAGAAATGAGCTCTCCCTCCCTTTTCCTGCTGCAGTCCTGTTGTGTTTGGATATCCATATGGTTTCAGGTAACCAATATCAGACTCTTCCATAACTTAGGAGCCAGTCCTTCCATTGCCTTTTCTCTTCCCCATCATATTATCTTTTTAAAAACAGTATTGCTTGTAAATTGCACTGCATGTTCTGTGGGGGAAAAAAACACACTAGTAAAGAGGGAACTTCAAGCTGTTTTACATAGGGAGCGCTCTGAGAAGTTGGGTGACCTGGTAATACAGAGCTTTTTCAGAATGGTTTGTCTTCCCCACAAGGAAATGGGAGTTAAGACACTTAGCTGCAAGAAGTACACGTCCATTCTTTGAACACTGAATTTCTTAGCTGCAGAACGCAGCCCCAGCCTTTCTGTGAAGGAACTGAAACTACCAGTTCTCTGTTACGCCTGTTCTCTAACAAACTTGAATGCATTTTTTTCAGAGTATGCATGTTCATTCAGTAAATATACCACAGTAGAATGTCTTCCTTAATTCATAGCTCCCCACTGTTTCTGCTTTTTTAAAATCTCCATGTAGGAATTATAGAGGCAAACCACTGGACTGCTGTGTCTTCACGTACAAAGCTGGCTTTTGTGGGTAGGCCAGAGAAGGCTGCTGGAGCCAGCAGAAGGAAAATAAGAGACAAAAGAAAAATATTAGCTCTGCTTTGTGCCATATGCTTTGGTGTCTTGTTACAGACTAGTCAGTCTACAGTGGAAATCGGAGTTCGCCACGCAACGCCACAGCTGCAAGAGGACACAGTGTGCAGAGGGGATATGCACAGGCAGATCCTCCTTCATTCAGTATCCCCCTCTCAGACTGGTGTCTGCTTTGAGCAGCTCCAGGATGTTTGTTGAAATACTTGTCCAAAAACACTGAGAAAACTGAGCCGTGAAACAAATACTGGGAACAAAATGGAGAGAGATGTGATGAAGAAAATTAGGAGAAAGCAATTAAAACAACCGCTATTGTTATGACTCACCTGCAGAATTATGGGATGGAAGCAAGATGAAAAATTCTGGAAGTGGAAAGATCCTGAAGTAATGCTGCTTAGGTCCTCTTCTTGGAGTCTCTTGTGTATCCAGCAGCAGCCAGTTCAGCATTACCTGCCAAAATGCAGTAGCCCCCTCACACAAAGGACCGGCTTTGTTGCTCATGACTAGGTCATAGTTGGAAGCACAAACCAAAAGTGACGAGGAACTCACTTGAATTCATTTCCACAGGAGATGGCACTTGTCCGTCAAGACAGGCAGAGCCCCAGCTCTTGGGCAGCAGCAGCCAGAACCTTTCTCTTCCATGGGTCGAGCACTTCTGTTTCTAACCATCATGTCGACCATGTACTCCAAAACATTGCTGCAGTGACTTGATGTGTATATACATATTTATATGTGAGCACACACACACAAAGATTTGTCTGGCATTATCTCTGGAATTTGGAGAGATGTTAACTGGAACTACAGGCCATGCATCTCTTCTATTACTCCAATTTAAACCTGGCACAAACCCCAGCACTGCACCCCAAAAATAATCACTAGGTAGAAGAGTCTAATCTGAAAAGACAGATGTGCAACAGACTGTTTTTAAGGACATAAGACTGCTTCTGTGGTTACTTAGTGTATACTGTACTATAATAACAAGCAATTCAATAATGTCTTGCTAAAGAAGAAAAGACTAAGGATTGCTTGAACAAAAATCTTGAAAAAAACCAACCCCAACCCTATAAAACTTTCCACAGTGGTTTAAACAGATTATTTTAAAAAATCATACTGTTAGTAAAACCTTTAAAATTCCATGTGAGGAGGATTACTCAGCCAAAATCCCAGAGACCACTTGTAGATACTTTCTAGTTATCTTACTGTTCAAGCAGAGTCCTTCCCAAGGATTTCCACTACTCATTCTCTGTTTACACCCCTCCAACAGAAAAATAAATGAATGATGGGTCTTCAGGGTTTGGGATTTTTTTTTCATATTTCTGATACTTAATAATGAGCAATATGCAGGATCCAGAAAAAAAAGAAATCTGCCAAGTCTTCCTTTTCAGCCTTAAAAATGCTACAGAGGATACAAACACTATTTCTTCTCTTTTGCAGGTCACTTCTAATAGACAAGCTGCTTGTGATGCATTCCATGCTGGGACCAGTTATAAGCCATGCATCTGCTGAATTTAGGAATAAAGAGCTAGTCCATAAAATGTGGAATCAGAGGAGTGGCCTCAGGGACATAATGGTGCATTACTTCTGTGAGATCAGAGTGTTTCACTAAAAGATATATATTGTTACAGGAAAAGGGCTTCCATGCTTTTTGATTCTGTCATTATTTATTGTTTGCGTTGCTTGTTCTGCTATGCTAGATCACACAGCAGAGGTAACCTGAGAGAATTCCCTGCATCTCACTCTGGACCTCACATTATTTGCCACTACAAAGGAAACTTTTGCTATTAGAGTAAGTTGCATGCAAGAACATTTATGCTGCTGCTCATCCAAGATCCTTGGACCTCCCAGCAAGTGTGGAAAATATTCAGTTTAGGAATAACCTTGGTCACAGGTTATCCTCCAGGACACCCTTTCTCTTTTCCTTCTCATTAGAGAGGCATTTGTGTAAGCAAGGCCTCTGCAAGTAGTGCTGTTCCTAGCTTATCCTAGAAAATGATGTCAAACTGTTTTTCTCACTGTAGTCATAATGACCACAAAGTGTAATTAATTACTTATATTACTACTTTCCCAGCTGAAAAATCACTTGAAGCAGGGGATCTACACAGGACGAACTAGAAAGACTAGAGTGATTTATTTTTCAGTAAGGACATTTAACAATGAAGATCACTATTTGTTGGTGTCAGAAGTGTCACAATAGCTTACTTTGCATGGTTAAGATGACTGTGGTAACAGTTGGCAGCTGCAAGAAACAGAGAAAGATGGGGAATACCTGACCAAGTCCCACCATCAGCCTCTTATCAATACTACTTTTAATTGTAAAACATCAGGGGGTCCTCTCAGCTGACAAAAGAGCCTGCCCTCAGTGGGATTCTGCTGCCATGGAGCTCTACAGGAGGACATGGCCCTGAGGGCTTTCCAAGCCACAGGCAAACCTGCTGGGCCAGTAAGGCCCCTGAGAGGATTACTCTGGTGTACAAAAGTTCCATACACACTTTTCAGAGCACACCCATACCTCAGTGATTCTTCTGTTACTTTCACATACTCTTTGAACTGAGACTCCAGAAGAAGGCATCCAGCCTCAGCTACAATGAATAAAGCCTCTCCACTTTCACATCTAATATCTGTCATGTTGTGCACACTGATGACACTCTGCTTTTCTGAATGAAATGGCAGAGGGCACCCAACCAGATGACGTGTGTGTGTCTGCCACAGCCCATGGAGAACTCCACAGCTGGGCCAGAGCCATCAGGTCCCTGCCCAGCCACAGTCACTAGAAAATGTTTAGGGGAAATATATAGACCATCTTTCCCTGGGAGAAGTTCCCCTCTCACATCAACACTCACTTATGTAGTCCCATGTTTTCTCATAGCAACAAAAAAATTCAGATAGTTGACAAATGCTTTTCATAACTCAGGTGACCAGCATCAATAATCACTTTGTCTTTTGCCTTCTAATTAACTGAATCTCATATCAGTTGATGCAGGTCATTCCTCTGGCCACTGCCAGGTTCACAGGCTTATTATTTATCTACTAATCCCACTTATTTATTATTTTCTGTGTTAGCATAAACCTTACCAACTTCTACCTTCAGGTGCTTCCTTAAAACATCCGTTATGGCTCTGGCTGCAGCATCCTTGTTTTGCTTCCTGGTGAGTTCACAGACAGGTTTTGCTCCTCTCTTTGCAGTTTGATGGAGACAGACAAGAAGAGGAGAGAGGGAGAATAGGGAGGACACTGAGCGACTGTGCCATGCAGACAACCTGATTTAACATCAGTGCCAGACACAGCTCTAGCCCTCACCCTTTTTAATATCAACAAGGGAAAATACCCATTCCGTTGTGCTCAGGTCTTAAATACAAGTCCCCAGGCCCTAGTAGGACCTGCTAGTCAGCTGACTGTTATCAGCCTTAATTATTTACTAGATACACCTGAAAACTGTGACATTTATAAAGCAAGAGCCAGTGGCTACTTCCCTTCCCGATGTGATTACCTATGGATAAATTTCCTAAACCTTTTCTTCTGTAAGGCTTTCTCTGTAGTCTAAGCTCATGAGCATACTGCTGCTCAAGTTTGTAAGGTAAAAAGATATAGAAGCAGCGTGAATAAATTTTTTAATTAAACTGTCCAGGAATAGAAATACATTCAGGTGTCTATACATGTTCCTGCAGCCTGATTTGCAGCTTAAGTGCCATTTGGTCTTTCACATGCTCTTTGAATTGGTGCAATACTTGCCTTTTCTGAAGCTGGCTCTGATAGTCAGGCTGGGCAATATGTTTCTGCTTAATAATTTCACACATACAGGCAGCATTGCCCCAAAAAACAGAGCAGCACTGAATGACAAGCAGGGATGGATTCCGCATGTTGGGGGGTGTCACTTTTACTAGGTAAATTAATACCACATTTCCCTTCTTATCTTGAAAGCTATGGGAGGACAAATTACATTAATATGGATCTCTGCTTTGGCTCCTGCTATGCTCCTGCAGAACAGCAGGCTGCAGTTCTACAAACCTTTGCCCCAACATGCTGTCAGTCAGCTATTGGAAGGGCTGTGGCAGGCTTGAACATGTTTGGGGCATTTTAAGGATAAAATACAGAGGCAGTTGCTGTATGCACACTTGGAGCCAACTGTGGCTCCTACTGCTGGTGAGTGGTCCCTGTTGGTTTCAGCTGGATGATGACAGATAAAACCAGTCTCACCTCAAGCTGACATGACCAGAAGCACCATGAATGCTACCTCTGCCCTACCTCTGCCAGTTTTTGGCTGCTCAGAAAGTCCGCTCAAAGGTCAAGGGGGAATTTCTGGGTATTAATTCAGAGTTTATCTCACTGCCCAGAGATGATTCTGGGAGCTACAAACTATGCCAGAAAAAAATTGGCAGAAAATATACAGAATAGGATTACCAGATAGTAGTTAAATTTAAAACACTGGTTTCTTTTGTCCCTTTTCACCACTGGCTGAAGTCTCCCAATTGAACTGTTCCTATCAGGAGTAACCTTGCCATTTCTACTCTGTATTCCAAGTCACTAGAAGATAGGGGTGTCAGTACAGTTTGTTCCCAGATTTTTACAGAGACGAGATTGGATTCAGTTATGCCTCTTAAAGCCTGGCAAAACTGGGATTGCCATTGAAGAAGGGGCCGTACCAAGACGGTGGCTCTGGAGGCGTGCAGCCTGGCAGCGGTGGGAGCCTTGTCACCAGCGGTGGCTCCTGCAGGGCTGCAGGTGAGGGGGCACGTTCCTCCTGCCTCCGCTGGGTACCGCAGCTGGTGCTGACAGAGTACCCCTGTGTAAAATGCCCAGGAGAGCACATACTGGGTAGCTATGTGCTCTGGACCTAATTTGTAAAGACGATACTTTCTATACAGAAAGCCTTGGCACTATCACACAAAGTATTCGTTATTTCTTCTGAGCAGTTCTTGGCATGTACAAATGGAGTTCCTAGATAAGATGCCGAAACGAGCTTCATCTCTGTAATCCCAGATCAAGTGAGGACATCCAGAAGACTAACTTGGAAATTTTCTCTACAGGGCTGCTCCTGGAGAGACCCAAAATACTCCTGTAACTCAGGTTTTCTCTCTTTTTATTGTGGGGCAGTCTGTGAGGAGCAAGTGAAAAGGGTAAATGACTGTGCAAGTTCAGTCCACCCTGCTAGACTGGCAGTGGTGTCTCTTATGTTAGGTGACTTTCCACTGAGAAGACTAGTTGATCAAGGACTTCTCATTGGAGTCAGATAGGAAAACAAGCCAGGCCCATTTGGGTTGGAGCAGCCATGCTGGAGAGCAGCGTCCGTCTCGAGCAGGGAAGCCACAAGCACATCAGTAAAACACCAGTGTCGATGGCGACCATGCGAATAGTTCAATGCCAGGTGTGAATGAATTCCAATGAATTCCAGCACCCCAAAATGTTTGAATACCAGCACAAAGACAGCCTGCATGGCACCTCCCGCCCCACCACTGCTTCCCCTGGGAGAGGGGTGCTCAGCAGCATCCTCCCGCAGCACCACAAGTTCCCGGGGTCTCAGCTCCAAGCCACGCCCGACCCTGCTGCACCAGGGAGGTCTTCCACAGGGAGTCTGTGCCTTCAGTGAGTATAAAAGATGAGTGTGATTTTTGAGGCTCTGGGAGTGTCATGGGACAGAACTGTTTCAGACCAAAAATTATTACTGGAGACTGTGTGTAGGGTTAGAGGTTAAGCATGAATTTGTATTTTATAAAAGAGCTTCTCCTGCACACACTTGTCAAATACTGATGTCAGGGTTCTATATTTCCCATACTAGACTGATGATCTCACATATTCTGCTCAAATAAGATTTTAAAATGTGGTTTAGGTTCCTGTGATGTCATCAGGAAAAATATGGAAAATCCTAACCCTGAGTTCTGGCTGAAATAGGAAATAGGATATGGTATTTAAATCTTTCTTTTAAGATGCATTTACCTTACATGCCTGCTGGAAAAAATATACCTGAGATTTTGTACTGCTTCAGGATTCTTTGTGTGTATTTTGGTAATTGTGAACTGCATTTGAAGGTGCCAGGTGTTTTCCCAAAACAAATATGGATGTCTGAATATACTGCTAGATTTCACTGAGGCAATTCATTAACATTCTGAGAAGAAAACTGGTTAGTTAATGCTGTCTCTAATACAAATGTCATGCAATAGGACATAAGACATAAAACCTGCATGTATATGCTTGATAGTAAGTTGGACACTCAGCAAACTAGTCAGAAAATGTAATCACAGCAGGGTGAAATGCAGAAAGTGGTCTGTACAGCCACAGCCTCATCACCCATGGGGACATATCATATCTGCCAGCCCTAATCCACTCCAAAAATCAGTGCTGAAAAGGCCAGGTCCCTTCTGGGCTTTAAACAAAGAAATTAGATGCAGAAAGAGAACTACATCCATTTTGCAAGGATGAGTACTGGGTCATGAGTCTTCATATTTTTTTGTAAAGAAAACCTTCCCAAGATGGTTATTCTCATGAACAGCCAAAACAGACATCCTTCTGACAATATAATTTGAAACTCCAGAAACATAGTTCAGGATCAATCCCCTGTTCACAAACACACAATCTCTATTTAGTTTGGTTTGGGTTGGGGTTTTTTTGTTTGTTTGTTTGTTTGTTTTGGGGGGGGAGGGGGACAGTTTTGGTTTGAGTTGTGGTTATTTTTTCTGTGAAGTTTTTTTCTTAGCTTGAATTTTATAGCACTAGAAGAAAAAAATAACTCAGTATTGATCCTTTAAGGTTAAGAACTTGGTGCACTTAAATTATTCTAACCCAGAGAGTTTGAAATTTATAGTCCCTCTTGAACCTCCCTGCCTCACCAGCTTCCTTGGGAGGACCCTGCTGCAGGCTGCACGCCAACTGCAGTAAAATTTAAAGAGGTGAGAGAGAAACTTCCCAGAAAATATAAACATTTCATGGAAATGAAATAAGTCTTCCCTTATAGGAACTCACCTCAGCAAGCTTTAGATAAATGGAAAGGTATTCAGAATTGTAAGTGGATATAAAGTGTGGTGTTTTAGATACATTTGTTTATGAGCAATGCAGAAATGCGCATTGTCTTGAGAGGGTCGAGCCAAAGCGCAGGGGCTGCCCCTGCCCCGAGGCCGATCCCGGGCTGCAGCCGGGTCTGTGTCCCCCCTGGGACCGATGGCAGCCACTCACACCTTCCCCCAGCACAAGCCCCTGCCGCAGCCACAGCCCCAAATGCCCACCACCCTGTGAGGGATCGGAAATATTCCCCAAATGCAGGGATGGGAAACTCCGAGTAACAGCAAGGAGCAAGGCACTGGAAAGATCTCTCCATTTGCATCTGCCGTCTCTGGCTGACACAACGCAGAAGGCTCACGTGGCTGCACAATAACAACTGTGGAGAGACATAAAGTGTGAGCAGTAGAAGGGCTGTAAATTCCTCAGCCCTGCTCACTGGGCACTGGCTCGGAGGCCCGCTCCTCCTGCAGCCTCCATGACCCACGTTTCCTCAGAAATCCCACCACTGCCACGGAGGGACTGGGAAGCTGTTGGGAAAACAACATGCTGGAAGCAAGAACTTGGACTCCAGACAGGAACATTTTGCCTGTACAGCAGTGGCTCAGAAACACAAGGGGTTTAGTGCACACCCAATGCTGCTCTCCTTCTGATGGCCTCCGTCATGACCTGAGAAGGAACATGCCAAAAACATCTAGGCTTTGATTTTCTGGCAATCCCTCTCACACACCGGTCATTCTTCCTGCAGTGACTTATGCAAAGCTGATGGGTAAATGCAAGTGTGTGTGCTGTGTGGCCACATCGCGCTGCCCAGAGCGGGTGTCTGCTCTCCCCTGACCAGCGCCCAACAGCAGCTACTCCTTGTAAATGGTTAACTGGCCCCCACATGTACCCACAAGAAACCATATGTTCACTTCTCTACATGCACTGAGATCACAGATAAAAATCATGCCTTCATCAGGCTTATCACATTTAATAAGAAATATAGGAAGGGATAAATCATGCACAGAATAAATCATGCAGTTTACCAACTGTTCCCAAGTTCTTAAAAACATTTAGTAAAGTCTCTGCAGTTTTATCATTCTGAGATTTTCCATGTCACTCAGTGAATTTTAACTCTATGCTACCACTGCAGACGTCACTATGTGGGTATGTTTCTGTGAGAATGCATCAGCAAAAGCAGAGAATCAATGCTGCAGCCCAAAAGGCCATCATGTATCACAGGATGGATGCTCAGGATGCTTCTAATGCATCAAGCAAGGTCGCTGCTGCCCTGCAGACACCACAGGGGGGTATCAGCTACAGAAGAAGGAAGGCATAAGCTTCTGAAGCACAGATCAACCCATGAGCCATGCTGTTTGGAGACGCCTGCTACTGAGATCTTTCAAGTTTCTGCCTGGAAAGGCAGCATGTCTTTGAAATCAAGCTGGATATTTTCTCCCTGCTTCTTCCACAGCTGGAAAAGCTATAACTACTTTCCAGTAAACGCATACACACAGATAGACCATGTTTGATTCTGTGGTAATGGAGCTAAACTGGGGAAACAACTGCGAGTTCTATGGGGCCATAAGTACCCCCTCCATGGGACTGGGTTGATTATTTCAGGGGTCCTTCAAATTTGACAGAAATTGTCTGGATTTTACTTTGGTTGCAGCTGACATTGTCTCAGACCCTTGTCTCTGTGATCTCTGTTCAGCCAAGCAACACCAGTTGTACTCACTCCTTGTCTCACCAATTTCGCTGTGCACCTCGGACACGGGGCTGCTCTATCTTCCTGTGCCACAAATATCTGAGGAGCCCTTTGTGCTTGTCAGGGCCCCTGAATTCTGCCTTTATTATGTTTGCCACTTGTGCATTATGAGAGCTGATTAGGCCATGAATGCCCCATTAATGACATAAGAAGCAAAAAGTCACAAAGTCTGGCATTTCCCCATGCTGAATCTGACTGGAATGGTTCCTGAGGTTGACTTTCCTTTCCCAGTTGTTTCTACAAAAATGTAAACCCCCGAATTGTTTAGAAACTTAAATGCATGCAATATTTGTGCATAGGAAATACATTCTGTGAGTATTCAGCTCAAATTTTTTCTAGAGGCTCTTTTTTTTTCCCCTTCTTGAATGTTAGTTTCTTACATACCAGCCAGCCTCAGAAAGTCCTTGCTCAGCAACTGCAAGCTGGCTTCGTTTTTAGTGACATCACTAAGAGTTTTCAGAAAGTTCTTTGAAAAGGAGATTTAAGAGACAGTAAGCAGAATGCTTGAAGAAAAAGTTGTCAAAACATACATATGGAAAGGAGACAGTGTCACCCCACTCCTTCTGCATGAAAGTTTGGGGAATAACCCCAGGGAGCAGCATCACGGGCTATAAATCTACATTTTAATCTTTTAGCCAAAAACCATCTTTCTAGTCAGCTAATGGCATTTTAACAGGGTGTACAGCTGAATTTCTGTAAAAGTAAAATAAAGGATACTGCAGGAAGATTCAGCAGTTTAGAGGCAAATTTCTTCACATCAGTGCCTTTGAAATGGGAGCACTAGTGTTGCAAGTCTGCTCTCTCAGAAAAGCTTTATTGTCCACAATTTATTTTACAAGTTTTACAGATCAAACAAGGATGTCATTGCTTTAGACAAAAACAGACAGGGTATGGACAGAGGGGGTTGCAATGCCCCCATGCTCTCCACATTCCTCTTAATTTAAATCTGCAGCCTCTTGGCAACCATAGAGTTGTGCCCAGCCTCCATCTGTCCTCACCATACCGTTAGTTTCATCCTGGGCTGCCTCTGGCTCTGCCGTTCCTGCACCCTGGGCCACTGCTGGCACAGCTCACACATGCGGGTGTCCAGAAGAGACCAGCTTGAAGAGATAAGCTTGCTTTCACAGCTTGGATAACCTGTGCCCGTGTTGATAAAACTCAGCCTGAGACCTGCATTGGATGTCTGGCAGCCTCCACATACCCTCAGCTGGGACCTTCCCCAGACAGAGGGGCTCTTTTCCACCAGGAGTGATGGAGAAGGGTGAGGACTTCAGTGCCAGCAGATGGGTAACTGGATGCCCAAGTGCATGGATGTCAAGGATCCTTTAGAGAACAGCCTCAGTGACAGGGCTACCCACAGACTCATGGCCAGAGAGGTCCTTTTCCCCAAAGCCACAGTGAGCCTCGTCAAGCACACCATTTCTCTTGGCCTTTAGTCCATGCTTATGCTTGTTTGCTCCTTTTCTTCACCTTTCTGCTAACAAGATGGAGTAACTGGTTACCCTTGTGGGCCTTGCTGTACCCCTAGAGGGCTTTCCTGCGAGCATAGAGGACTAGACATGTAGGGGTTCTCCGGAACGTGTTTTAGCATTTCTGAAAAGTCATCATTTACAAATTCTACTGTGAAGGCACAGGCAACCCCTGAGTGTGAGCATTGCATGAGAGGGGAAGGAAGCCAGGGCTTGCTGTCACTGTTTAATGTATCTGCTGTAGCCTGAGGGTGTGCATGGAGGAGGCAGAGAGGTAGCAGCAGTGCTGCAGCTTCACTCTTTTGTGACATATTACATCCAGAAGAGAAAGAATTGCCTTGTAGGGAGCATAAATCAGGGGCTACTTTCAGCTTTTAAAATAAGGTAAAGTTTGTATTAATATAATTATAGCCTCTGATGCGAATAAAACAAGATGTGACAGATACAGAAGGCTGCCACTACTAAGCTAATGCTATAAAACTTCAGTAAGTGACTAGCATTTGGCAGGAAGTTCAAAGAAGATTTTAGTTTCTCCTGACATTGATACTGTGACTAAGATATCTCTTTTTAAAGCTTTTTGTTGAATTTTATATACATTTTAAAACAATTATTAGCTAGGATTGCCCTGAGCTGCATCATTTAAGCCAAATTTACTGATTCCAAAGTACCAAATAACTTTCTTCAATGACCAAGAAACAATGGTATGCTCTTTGGGGTATATTTGTTTCTTGACAGTGATGTTACATGTTCTATTTTCATACTACAAACATTCTGTTTTCCTAATTCAGACTATTTGAGGTCATTATTTAACTTGTGTCTAAAGCCAGTCTTCCTGCACCTCTCTGTAAGACTACTTTGTCTACTACTACTTTTAAAAGACTACTTTGACTACTCTGTGTCCCACAGACAAATACATGGAGGTTTTATTCACACACACAAACTGTTCAGCCAGCAGCAATAGAGGATTCAGTTCTTCCACAAGCCTAATGGCTCCCCATGGCTACAGGGACCCTGCAACAAGAGCAGCTGTCCTGACATCCTCCACCAGACCACTATATCTGGAGTCTGGGAAGGTTCACCTTGGGAGGAGCTGCCATCTGCACATTCTGGTCTTATGATGTTCCCTCAACATCCCTGACAGCCACTGTCAGAAAGAGGACCACAGACTTCTGGTCACATGGCTGACCACCCCAGTGGTTGTGAGTGCCTGGCTTCCAGGCAATTTCTCTGACCAGTAGACTTTATTACTCTTCCATTAGAAAGACACAGTTTCATGTGTCTTTTCATGAAAGAACCAGTCTATAATGAGGCATTTCAGAATCTGCAGCTTTAAATTCCAAAGTGTCCTCCAGTTTGGTTTTCAGGTTTTTTGAACAGACTGCTTTCCTTATGTGTGTAGCAGAGCAGCATTCAAATATGTGGGCAATGTTCTTTGTAAGGTGTGCAGGTTTCTTAAATAGGTATAACAACATTATTTATATGTCAGGTAAAGCAGTTGGATCAGGTACACAATATCTAGAGGACTGACCTGTCAGGAATTTGCAGGATTTAGGGATTCTGCTTCCCTCTGCTAGAAGTTACCCAACTGTTCCCCATTTGACTGCTCAGATACTCACCAAGTAATCAATCACCATGACTCCTCACAAAGATAATGTTCTGAGTAAAAATAAATTATAAAGATGAAGTCTCCAAGGGAGTATTGAAGGAAACTGTAATTACAAAAGGTTACTATATATGATACTTCTAACTGCATATTCCTTATCACCAGGTCTCCTACAATTTGTAACCTTAATTTATAGCCTCCTGGGCTACATTTGTCTTATAAGTTGCCAAATTTCTCTGGTCTGATCCCTAAAATACTCAGAAATTAAGTTGCTTGATGTATATTCTATGTTTTGTAAGGCCAGAGACTGTAAAGATCATAATAATAATCCCTTTGATAAGCAGGGATGCATAATTCACGTAGAGATCTGCAGCCACGGCTTGCAATGTTTTTACTTCAATAAATATTGATGTTGTTGGCACACATTTTCCCCATGCAAATAGAGCATGGTGTTGGCTGCACTTGCCTTCAGAAAAGTCTCTATGCCTCTGAAACAGCCTCTTTTCTAATGTGGTAGGTGACCTTTACATCCCAGGGACATTCCAGAGGGGTGCTGTGCCATGCCAGAAGGGCTGTTTGTTCACATGGCTATTCCCTGCCCAGGCCACGCCATCTGCCCTCTTAGAGCAACACAGAACAAAGCACCAGCTTTTGCTCCCGAGGTAGGGGAGTTCTTACTTTTCATCCTGGGACAAGGTGTTCTATCAGCAGCCAATTCCAAAGAGAAACCTTCCTTTTGTCACCTGGGTGCAGCAGTTCCCCACATCTATAAAGCAGATCTTTCCATACAGTGTCTTGCACACACTTCAGCGTCAGTCCTGCTCTAGCAAATCTCTCTAGCCCTTAGAATGGGCCCTCAGAGAAACACCCAGCAGAGAGCACGCACACTAAGCATTCAGATGAGTCACCTCCAGAGGGGAATCTCAGTCATGATGCTACTCAATGCAAATGTCAGCTTTTGTGCTGCCAGAATAGGATGGAGTGGCTATAAATCTCTGGTCAGAGAGAACTAGAACCACCCATGCACTAGAAACCCATCCAGGCACCCACAGGCTTGATGTTCCTGCTCTGTTGCCTTTACTGTTGTTAACCCTAAAGCCAGGCCCCAGAAGGCAGGTGTCTCACCTCACTGTGCAGCAGGGAAGGTCAGGAGAGCCAACAGCTTGCATGGGCCAACGTACTGGTTTAAACCCCAGGTATAACCAGAGCTGTATTGTTATTGTTTATCTTCCTTAGGTCATTGCAGCAAAAGCAAGGTGAACATTCCCATGTGCAAAACTGGGTACATGACATAAGAGACAGTCACACCCGTCCTTGCCATTCTCTGTCTCTCACTATTGCCATTTAGACTTCACCTCCACTGCAATTGTGAGAGCTGTGAGAGCCTCTCAGTCATACCTGCTTTCACTCTGAGCAATATGACTTTCACTAAGTCATTTGCTGGTTTGAGTGTGATAAAGTTCTGCAAAAATGCCCATTTTTTTCAGCCCCACTGAATAAGGCTATCCAGTAACCTAATACTAGTTGGTGCCAAAGAGCCCATGGTCCCCAGCCCTGCCTGCAAAACGTCCCTCCTGTGCTCCAGCAGCTATTCTGGTCTGCGATGATATCACAGATCTCCTGAAGGGAAACAGAGACAAAGAGTGACAATGGCAGTAGAGAGCAGCCTTAGGCAAAGGAAAACAAGAAGATCCAATGCACCTACATCATAACAGCTGGCAACAACTTCCTTCATTGATGCTGCCACAGTAGAAGCTCTGGGCCAGTGCTGGGAAGACCACATAGCAGCTGTGGTTCACACTGTTCAGAGAAACAATTAATGCAATCAATTACTTTCTAAGAATGTCTTGTATAATGAATCACTGGGCCGTTAGCCTGAACAGTCGTAATGTATATTCCCAATGTCAGTATTGCTTGAATAATTCCCAAGGGAATAATTAGAAGTACATCAAGTGTAATGCATTACTGGATCCTAGTAAGGACAATGACCCCCTGTCAGTGATTTAGAAAGGAGTCAGTGGATGGAAGACAAAGAAGGAGTGGTAATATACATGAGTAGCTGATGTTAATACCCTGCTATGACTTTAGAGAACTTGTGTATCTCTTCAATGGCATTAAGACTGAAGATGTGAAGAAGAGAAAGAAAGGAGTTATTTAAATTCAATAGTCAGATTGTTTCTATAAATGGGATTTAGTCCTCCCTGTGTCTATCTTACAGTCTGACTTGCTCCCTATTTATTCTAGACCCTGGTGTCTACATAACCCATACTTCAGTCATGATACTTTGTACTTAGGTTCCTTCCTAGTTAGCCAGTTACTTTCATGCTTGAAGCAATGTAAGCAGAATTGGCTGAGTAATTCACACAAGGGATACTCCAGGCAATAGTTATGCATGAGAAGAGGCAAATTTCCCTGCCTCTTTCCAGGACAGTCTTTTAACATGACCCCAAAAGCCTCCATCCACCTTTGTGCCAAAACATTCATTCTCTATGCATTGTTTTAAAAAATTATCTAACTCCCCCACATCTTTTACTACTACAGAAATTACAAGTAGGTGTTTTGGGAGTATAAAGCATCCAGAGAAAGCAAGACTGACTTCTCCAGAGTATGGACAGACATGCTCTTTTCCAAAGTATGTTAGTCATGAGCAACACAGACATGACCCAGCTGACATAATTTGGGCTGGATGCCAGTCTCCTCTTTCTGGCATGGCCCAGCAAATAGATAGGGAGACAGACATAATATGGCTATAGACATAGCAGAGCGGTGCCTTTGTCTACCTCAGCTTCCCACCCTTATATGCTATTATGGGCATTAATATTTGTATAGGTCTATACTAGGGACCAAACTAATGCATTTGAGGCAGTGAAGAGAGCCAGTAGAAGGATGACTAGAGAGCTCAGGTGAACATTATCTCAGCTGAACGCCAGTGCTCAGGAGGGTAACTATCAGACTGGCGGGAGGGGGTAAAGCCAAAACAGGGAAAGAGAAAAAAAGTGAGACCAGACCAGTTGCTCCACCAGATATGCTCTGCAGCCTCCTGACTGTTCATCTCAGGATGGTTGGAAACATGGAGGGGTGCTGCTCTGGAACAACGACCACATCTTTCCCTGGGAGCAGACACTGTGTCTGTGCAGAGCTTTGAGGGGCCTCAAGAGCTCCACAGCGAGCCGTGTGTCCTGGGGAGGGACAGGCCAACCCACCGTGCACCATTATCCCACAAAAAGTGGTTGAGGGGCTGAGGGTCTGCATGTCCATGGCACTGGGAGTCCATTATTACAAAATTAAGCTAAACAGGCTCCTCATAAAATCCCTTTTGTGGAAAAGCTCCCTTTACACACCTAAGACTCTGAGAAGACATAAATAATTCACTGCCCTGCATCTTTCTTGCTGCAGAAAAGATTTCAGGTAATACTGACATTATAAGAACATAAAAACAGAGATACACATCCACCATCCACATTTGTTTCCTCATAAGGATGAAGAGTACATTAAGTGACCTTCCTCTCCAATAGGATAAGAAATCTAATGCCAGCTTAAGAAACTTAAAAGTTGTTAGTGGTTATATATTACTGGCAACGTATTTCACACTAGGCAGCTATGAAAAAAAGTCATAAAAAATGCAATTAAATGTCTAAACTGTTGCTATTTTGGAAATTAAAACAACACACAGTATCCTTGCTGCAGCTTATATTACTTACTTATGACTTGTGCACAGTTATTTTCACCAGTTTAACCATGCTTCTTTTCCATAAAAGTCTGCTGTTAATAGGTCCTTTGGGAACCCTGAAAATAACAAGATCTGTAATAAAAAAATTAATAACACTGAGAGAAAGCTCAAGTTAGAAAGGCTTTTTAGAGTACATTAAAGGTTCCATTAAAAAAAAAAAAAAAAGAAGAACCCCCCCCAGTGCTCTGTAGCAGGTAAATTCAAACTAGGATTGCTGAGAAGTAGAAGAGAAGTCCAGTCAAGAGTGTCATGGCTTTCCTACACACATGACTCCGACTATTGAGAATACTACTAGACTGCCTGACGTTGCATTAAAGAATCTTGCTCTCTTCATAAATTCATACACAATAATATAGGGTGCCATTGAATGGCAGTCATGTTTATGTTATTTCTACATATAAAGTCTTCCTGTCTGAATACGTTACTGAATATTGCCAGTAGAATGCTGGTAGAGTGCTGGATTCTGACATTCCGTGGTTTCAAAAGATAATGGTTTTCTCTTCCCTGTTGCTCAGAATTTGTCACCTATTTGTCTAATTGAACACTGATGGGGGGCATTGTATACAGCAGGACTACAAGGAGTTCTAAAGATTTTACTGTTTCCAATGGAAATGGTAAGCTGTCTGACAAAGCAGAAAAGGAAATGTTCAGCATATCTGAAAGGAGACAAAAATTCATCAAAAATGGTTATATTGATGGAAAGTGACGAAACACATTCCATAGGAGTGAGTCTGAAGATTACTAAAGAATAGTACTTTAAGTCAGATATTTTTAAATCAGCAAATCCAAATCATTTGCATTCAAGCATCCAAGAAGATATAACTAAAGATTGACTTGAACTTTCAATGCTAGTTGTTTCAAGAGGCCTTTAAAAATTTGGCAGTCTGGAAGAAAATTAACTTTTATTTGGAAAGAATATATGAAGTAATCCAAGGGTTGGTAAGCCAGTAAAACCACTCTTCAGCTTCACCATTATTTTGACAATGGTTGAAAGGTAGATTTAAAATCAGTGACAGTAAATTTAAACTTATGTAGAATAATTCTGAGACTGAATCTGTTTTTTTCCACATGGATTGCTAAGATTGATACAAATACTGCTGAAAAAGGCTTCACTACAATAAATGACTTCTTATAAGACAGAATTTCAATTTAGAAACAAAAAAGACTCCACCTTGAAACAAAAGAATATGGAACATGAAAAGCGGATTGAAAAGGACTAATGGATAATGACAAAACATGTGTCAATAGGAAACCACTGCTTAGTAGGCATGGCTCTAAAAAGGAATTGGAACTGTGTAAATTCAGGCTAAAATTAAGTCAGTGTTGGGTTTCGGTTTTTCTTTTTCCTTTTACTGTGACAAAATCTAAGGAACTTATTGAGAGTTGTAGGAGACTTTCCCTAACAGCATTTTTTTCCATAGAGATTACGCATTCTTACAAAAGTGAACTCTTTAGTTCCAATGTCGTGACTTGTGTGAAGTCCTTGTCTTATGTTCTGTGGGAGGTCAGGGTGGTTTTCTACAGTCCTAGCCCGTCTTTTTAATCCAGCATAACTACACAAGTGTTTAAACAATTATGTGAACTGATCACACCCAAAAGCAGTCACCATCAGAAGCCAGTTTTGTTTATTCTTGTGTTCTCCGGACTTTGCAATGCAAAACAATAATGGAACAGCACTTCTGTAAAAGCACGTGTGAACTCCTTGATGTGATGGAAACAACTCTGAAGACAAGTTGTAAAAGCCCAGATGTGTGAGAAGCCTTACTCTGCAGCCTTTTAAACTTCAGACTTTGGTGTGACATATGTATTAGTAAATAAAACATTCTCTGCAAAGATGAACAAAAACTGATGGACTACACCATACTATACTGCCACTAGAGCTACTATTTTTATTATTCATTATCCCAGCACCCAAAATGTGCCAGGCAACAAACAAATGTGGAAGAAAGTATTAACACAGAGGTTACCTGAGGGAGAAAAACTAAGAATTGCCGTACTTAATCCAGTTATGCAACACACTTCATGTGATTTTAATTTTATGACAGTAGGCAATCAGAAGTGCTTGCTGAACATTAACTGCACGTGCAGAGACCAAGTACCTGGGTTTATTGTCATAACCAAACATTGCTGGCAATATTTATATAGTCCTGTAGCAGCAGCAGCATCCACAACCTGGGTTTCTGACAGCTTCTATGGACGGACGGCAGAACACTGGTGCCAACCACATTAAAAGATTTAACAATCATGCGTTACTGAAACTTTCTCTTTCTCGCTCTCCCTGAGGAACGCCTGTGCATCGAGAAGCAAAATGGTTAAAACTGGTGAACTGACATCTGGAGCTCCGAAAGAGCCAGTAATGTTACTGCAGGGGTCACAGGGTGAGTTGCGTAGTCCCCAAATAAAATGAACCAAGAGATTTCATGTACGGAGTATCACATTTCTGAGCATATTCTTGACATCTTATCATACACACATCACCATTGTTATAAATGGGTCATAATAGCAGCTCCTTCTGAATGCAGTGCTTAAACATGCAGTATTCTTCCAACAAATTCCCTGGTTTTGAAGAGATTTGTAAGCCATACATACATAAGCCATGAATGAATGAGTCCCTGCGAGGTGTAGACAATGACTAACTAGCAGATACAAAGACATTTACAGAATTTCTCCTACCTTTTTATTTAGTTCTTCTATTAATCTAAGCACATACTTGGCAAAGCTGGCAGCAAAGGGAAGCATCATCTATGGAAACTATTTTTGAAATTACAAGGATGTAAAATGTACTTTGAGCTCTTAGTAGTGTTTAATGGGAGAAATATACTCCATATGCTGCAGAGCAAAATGAGCATATTGCCACCAGCCAAGAGAGCATGGCCATGGCTTGGTGTGAAGGCCATGGCTTGGTGTGAAGGCCTTGGCTGGCATTGATGGACACTGTCTGCCACCCTTCGCTGGTCCTGCACCTCCCCTGCCCCGTGGGTGCCTCAGCCTGCCTGGCAGCAGCAGCTCTGCCCCCATTGATTCCCCAGGCACTGAAGCAAAGCCAGCAATAACGCCACAAACACGTGAAATTTAAAGTAATGTATTTTGGTTTGCATTTGTGATGCACTGAGTGTGGAGAGGTAGATGTGCTAATTCCACTGATACACACTAATTACCTAAACTGTGATAATGTAATCACATGGCTGGGCAGTTTCTCTTATTTAATACATGTATATATATATAATACTAGGCTGTTTATAAACTGGAGACAGCCCTCCAATATAATCTAATTTCACCTTTTCTTTTTCTGACTAGTTGCTATGCAGTCACAGCTGGCATTCATGAAGAAATGCCAAGAGCATAAAAATCCCTTTATACCCTGCTGATGAGGTGGTTGAAAAAACTTTCATTGTGTGGTGAGGAGAAAGAGAGCACATTTCTCTAGGCAGAACAATGAAAGCAAAGCCAAGACTTGTAGTGCGGGATTATATTTTTCATTATATCAGCTGATACAAGGGGGTCAGACAAGGTTCTGGGTACACAGACCTTCTTCATGTCTGAAATAGCAGCATATAAAAGACAACAGAAGAGAGAAATTCAAACTGGGAGAGGCAAGGTGAGGCGGAACCTGCTTCTCCATAGGACTCTGGCTGTCAGACAGTCCACGTGTCTTCTCTGACTTCCCTTGGCAGTGCCAGTTTCTTCCTAAGCACTGCTCGGGCTCGTCCAGCAGAAGCAACAGTTTTTAATATCTCTGAAGATGTGAAAGAAACCATGCATGTTACTTCTTTCACTGTTTGAAATCTGCTGAGCACCTGCTAATCATCCTATGATTTCCACAGGATGACCAGGAGAAAGGCCTTTCCTGTCCTCAGCTGCATTTGTTCTTACATTATGAGAAAGGGAAAATGTGAGTGTATGATTTTCTGTGGACTTTTTTGACTTTTAAATATTACATTCTCTTTTTTTTCTTCTCTTGTCTCACCACACCAAGTTGTTTACAGTAAAATTGAGCTCTCTGTGTTGCCTGCCTCTGGACTCATTTATCTTTGTATTCTATCGAGAAGAGGACAGAGTAGCCCTAAAGCTTGGATCTGAGTAATGCAATTATAAAAGTTTTTAGTTCGTTTGCCTAATTTTTATTTACCACTCCTCTTTGATGAAGGGCTGCACTTTCTTGGAAGAATTTGCTCTTCCAAGCCATCTATTCTCCTTCTTGCCGGGCAAATATACGTTCTTGCTCCTCTGTAAGTCTGAGGGCCCTCAGGCATCCTCCATCAGCACTATCTGCACATCCAAGGATTCTGCTTTGCACTGGCTGCGCAGGCTCTGGAATGCCACTCACAGCTGGGGAGCGCTCTGGGAGAGCAGCCCTGCTCTCTGCAACAACTCTCTCTCTGTTGTGCTTCTGCATCTCTCTTCTTCGCTGTAGCCTGCTGTCACCAGCAGCAGCCATGCCAAAGGCATCTTATCACCAAAGAAAAGTTGTATTTTCTTGAAAAGTATGTTAGTAGAATACTTCCAAGACACAATTATTATAAAATTCATACTTGATCCCAGATATTGTCCCTTAGGAATTTCATGTGTATTCGTTCCAAATTGTCTTTTTAGTTCAGTTGCTCTGTAACATTTTCTCTGGCAATCTGACAGCATCTACTGACCAGCAGTGACACTACAAATCCAACAAGTTATTGATGGTTTTATGAGTTGTAGCTTAGAGACATTGATTCAGCTAAGGTGTAAACTGCCTTCATGGGCCTCATAAAGTCACCCCCAGCACCTGCTCGGCGCAGAGCGAGAGGCTGGGGGAAAGCCCCGTCCCAGGGACAGGACTGGGGCACCACCCGGCGATTGCTGCGACACCAGAGATGCTCATTTACACATGCCAACAAATACCCCCAGTGCTGAATAAATGCTGGAAGAGGTGACAGGGACATTTCAGCAGAATGCCAAGGATCAGCTTTAAATTGTAACATGACTACCTTCAGACTTATGATAAGGTAGACTAGCTAGAATTTTACTCTGCTAAACCTGCCTTTCTTCCCTGAGATACCAAGAATGATCCCTGAAGTTAAACTGCACAGGGCAGTCTCCTTAAAACAGGCAAAGGGACTCTGCATTTCGTGGGAAAGCAATGAGGATTACAGCTTGTATACTTTCACAGTGCATCCATCCACCTCTGGCATAACCGATGTTTATCAAAGCAGTTTTTTTCAAGCTTACTAGCTGTTTCATTCTTGCAAAAACATTTCAAGTTCAGTAACAGTCTATAAAGAAAAACATCCTCATGTTGTTAAAACTAGAGCCATGCAGGAAAAGGTACTTTTCAAGGTGTGGCATGGCAAAAGTCCTGTTGGTCATACCTGTAGTTTCACGCAGGTGAAAGGACTGGTTAAGGAGGCTGGGTGCTTGTTGCCACCAGAGTACAGTCCATTCCCAACCCACTCTGTGCCAAGGTCTGGGGGTGCAGATCCCTCCTGATGTTTCGGGTTTATACTGGGAGCTGGCTCTTCATCACCACCATTTTTTGAACATCTATTGTTAATGCTGACAGACGTGCAAGTCTGCCTTCAAACAAGAACTGGAAATATTAATGGGATTATCTTGCATGTCAATGCCACTATCCAGTCACTTAACAATCACTCAAAGAAATTATATAAAATATCACTTTTTTACATAGACGAATAATAGGGTGTTTGTCAGTCACTTCTAGGCTGACTGAGCCCCTTTAACTCTCTGAAACCAGAGTCCTTTTTTTTTTTCTAAACCTCCCGAGAAAATGTTGACAAAACAGGCAATTTTCTGTAATTTCTCTGCAAGCTTCTGTCAGCAGGAGAAGCAGCCAGAGCCTGCTCATTTCAGATAACAGCACAGGGTAACCTTTGACATCCACCCCCTCGCTGCCTTTGGAGGCTCCTCTAAGTGCAACAGTTGTGTCTTTCAGGTTGCAGGATGCAGGACCACAATTTGGGCTCTTGTTCACTGAAGGCAGCCTTTGTTTCCCAGCTGACTAAGAAGCTCTTATAAAAGGGATAAGAAATGTAGCTAATAGCTCGAGAGTGGCCTAATCATCGGCTGCTATTACCCTTCCAATATTAGGGAGGATGACAGACCTATCAATAACAGAGCCCCAGGTGAGGTACGGGAGCTGATAATGTGAACTTTGGCTTGATCTTTGCTCTGCAGAGCACAGCACTCATTTGAAAGAGAAGGCAGCATCTATTTTTTTCTTCATATTGTGCCAAAAATCATTCAACTGAGCAGCTTTTGTTGTGTTTTTCTATCTTAAACCACAGTGATTTGACCAATTTCATTTATAAGCAGAGATGAAAACTTAAGAACTCTCCTATCAGACCAGGTAAGCTGGAGATACGCACCTGTGTTCTGGTGTGAAATGATGTGAAATGAGAAAGCAGGTCTCCATGTGCTCCTCATCTTCCTGTACATGCGAGTGCAGTCGTCTGTGCACAGATTTGCACACGCAGCATTAGGACAGCTAAACACACAGCAAACACATCATAATGCCATCTTCTGGTCATGCCAAACTAAAACATGAGCAAAAGCTACAGATGAGGGCAGCCGGACACAATCTAGCTTGAAAACACTCTAGCTTGTTGTCCTCTCTTCCAGCACCACACATAGTCCTGTGCCATAGCGTGCACACGTGCACTCTCTTTGGTGCCATACAGTCTCAGGTGTTGTCTCGTCTCCACACGTCCCAGTGCCAGTTTTGGAGGAGATGCAGGAGCTCTGCATTAAGAGACAGGAGAGACATCGTATCTTTCTTGATCCGTATTAAATCACACACTACCCACTATTTAAAGGTATACGTTCCACAACCATCTTTATTCACAATATACATCCAGCTCCTGTCAAAATCTGGGTATGAAGATCTTCCTGTGTCACTGCGCTCCATACCCCTGTGTGCGCTCTGTCAGAGTGAAAGTCTCCCTGATCTAGTGATACAAGACAAGAAAGCCACATCCCCACAGAGATTTTTGTCTCAGCTACATGTTCTCATCTCATCCTTGGAAAGAACAGAACAGAGTGCTGGGCCATCAGTAAGTAACTCTCAAAAACCACTTTTACAGTGCTCAGGGTACACTGCACCCAGGCTGGAAATGGGACCTCTACCCTGACATCAGGTTAAGGAAGGTGCATTTCAGAGCACAAGTTCAGTGCTGCCTGGAGAAGGCACCTTTATTACACTGAGGACAAGAGTCAGCCGGGACAGTCAGTCAGGGACCTGCGCTCCATCCCACACACCAAGAAGGTTGTGAAGGGTTGTCAGCTCAGGAGCTCTACTGCCTCAGTAGAGGCATAAGGAAGAATATCTTTGTTTCTTCCAGCGCCGGCTCAGCCAAGAAGGATGGAATCTGATGTTAGTGCTGGCTGGGACATCTCCCTGAGAGAGATGGGCTGGTAGCAGCGGGACAGGGAGCTGACGGTCCAGGGCTGATGAACGAGTAAGGGAGCCCAGACAGTGGTGGATGTGAGGATTCACTGACCACTCTCCTGGGTGCATTCTCTGCCCCAGATCCAGAGGGGAAATTAGGACAGGCTGCGGTCACTGCCGGCTCAGTTCCAGCCCTGTGGAAATCAGCGAGAATTGCAGTGTGCCAGGGTCTGAGGCTGTGGGCAACTTGTGCTGGAGGAGCCAGGGCTGGGACTAACCCACCCTGTGTCATGGCACCAAGAAACCCAGGGTGCAAAGCACAGTCTTTAGCAGGCAGCTGCATACTCCCGTTATGTCACACAGAACAAAACTTAGTATTTAAAAGAGATCACAGCTAAACAGGTTTTATTCATCATCAAACTATCTTTAGTTTGGTTTGGTTAAAGAAAAAAAAATTAAAAGATTTCCTTTAATCCTTCTCTTTCGAAATAAGGGAACCTTTAATATAGCCAAAGTGGATGCTGTTTTTAAATAGATCCAATCTTTTGAGAACGGCTTTGTTTTCATCAGGTATTTAGCCGGAGTTTTGTTACTAATGCTGGACTTATAGTAGCTAAAGCCAATATAATACTTTCCCGAAATATTACTCAGAACTGCTTAGGCTAATATTTCCAAAGCCAGAATTCTTTAAAAAGCTAAAGGTACAATCTCAGATGGCTCACAGCCACATACCACAAAGTCTGATGCTAAAACATTTTTTTACTCTAGGCAAATTCTGTGTTCTTAAACTATTGTGGCAATTCTTCATCAACTCCTACAGAAGCCTTCTCCTAAGCATTGGTCATGGCAGTCTGTAAAGCATAAGGATTTATAATCCCAACATTCATGAAAGGACACAGTGAACAGATTGGGATCTAAACCCAAGGAAACGTGAGCCCAGGAAGGAATAATCCCTCTGGACAGCAGCAGCAAGCAGAGGTCAAGGAGCCACCCCAGCTGCGCTCAGGGGCCCCCTGCAGTTCCCCAGCTGGGAGGATGAAGCATCACCCTGCAGAGGTGGCATCACCCAGGCATCACTGCTGTGGGCTGGGAGCACCAGGAGCAGTTTTGGCCTGGAGAAGGTGCAGTGGTTCCAGACGTTAAGGCTGCTGCAGCCAGTCTCTGCGCAGTCACCACTTTCCCCAGGCACTGGAGCCCTGTCTGGGCAGAGCTGTCCCACCTCAGGTCTGGCACCAGAGCCTCCACAGGGAGCTGGGTGCTGGCGGCTTTTCGGCTTCAAACAGGGCCAAAACCCTGGCATGCCCTAAAAGCCTCAACCCATGTTCCTGCCACAGCAGCTGCCACGTCCCTGTCCTGCAGTGCTCTCCTGGAGAAGGGCAGTGGCTGCCATCTTGGTACACATAGCACAGCAACACCACACAGGTCTGGGAAGAGGTACCGGGTTTCTAGAACCCAGGGCAAGCAAGATGCTGAGTGATATGACCATGCTTTTCACACACAATTCAACCAACGTGCGTCCTGGTGGCTGTCACATCTCCTCCAGCCCGGGATGTGCATTCAGAGCATCCTCCTTTGTCTGTGAAACCTGGTCTGTTTGCTGTGAGTGTGAGGCGGGTTTGATGATTCCATTGTGCTGCAGCAATGCCATCAGTTATATTAACTACCCTCCACCCAGAAATGACAATCCAGCATATCTCCAAATCAGCGTTTTTATTGAAATCAATAAAGGAGAAAACACATGACACTAAACTATTTGGTGGCAGCTTTGTTATAAACTCATTACTGGAAAAGCAGCAATTGGACAGACCTTTAACCACTGTCATTGATTCCAGCACAGCCAGAGTGATCTATGGAGTTAATCAGAGAAGTTCTGCGGGCAGCAGTGTCTGGGCGCGTTCCCGCTGAGCACGCAGCCAGGTGTCCTGAAATACTCCCCATCTACAGGACAGTGGTAGGACAGGTACAGGTCTCTCCAAAGCAAAGATTACACCACTGCCCAGACAGACTGGTTTTAAACGCCGTATTTCACATTCTAGAAAAAATAGGGAAAAAAAAGAAAAGCCTTTGCACAGTGTCAAGCCCAGAAAGACAGCACACAGTCAGAGAGAGCAGAGGCTGCATAAGCAGCTCCCAGCACACTCCACACCTTCTGCAGGGATGTGCTTTTGAGGACGCAGCAGAAGTTTCAAGGGATGCAGGTGACTTTTTACAGTGACCGTTTCCGACCTGTGCCACCAGTGCCACGGCAAAAGTTCCAGCCTATTGCACACTGGTAATTCTCGGGGCTGTGTATCTCATAAAAGGTTAACATTGCTTATTTTCCTCCAGTGACTAGACTTTAAAGTTCCATTTGTGTTCCTTGGAATTCCTCTTTCATCAAGGTTGCTAAAACAAAAGAGATGGTGTCGGTATTAACACAATGCTCTATGTCTCATTCCTGGCCTCATGACAGAATTTAGACAGTAAAACACTTAAAATAAGATTTGTTTCACAAGAAAGAATGAATTGAATTTTTGCATGTATCCAGTATCTAAGAGCTTTAAAGAGCCAGCATCTGATAACAAATCATTCTTGCAGGAGCCTGGTATCAGTTTATTCCTAAACACATATTTACTTGCACGCATTTGGCATCAAGCTGCTTCTTGGTAATACCAGGATAGGGCATGTGATGCCAAATCATTTTTTAACATTCCTTTTGGCCATGTTGCCCTCAGGTAAGCATCTTCTCGTGAGTGCCTGTACAGTGTGAAAAATCAGCAAAAGACATTCAGACAGAAAGCAGATCCATTGTATAGAGAAGAAACGTCTGACGATAAGACACATTTTTTGAGACACGTGGCACAGAATTTTCTTCCCCCCCTCAGAAAACCTCTATAACAACCACCACAATTTAGAGCTGAATTTCAAAGCGCTTCCAGCCACATTCACAGTTTCAGTGCAGCTGCCTTTCCCGTGCCCCCAGAGCAGGGTGGGACAAGGGACCCAATTCCCCACCTCTGCAGGGTCCCCTTCACACCCTGGGGGCTCAGGACACAAGCTCGTCTGTCCCCAGAGATGGGCAGAGATGTATTTGCCAAAGAGACCATCCTGACAACAAGGGTGTGTGCCCCCCCCAACTGCTGTATTAAAGCTGAGCCAAAATGTGGTTTTGCTCTATAGATTTTTTTTAATGGCTTTTCCCATACACACACTAACTTCTTTTTACAGAATTTTGCAAGGATACTCAAATTCACCCTAGGGAGAATTCATTCTATTTACTCAAATGAAAACCAACTATTTCCCCTGGGAACTTTTTGCAGGTTTCTCTCTTGGCTGAAATTCACTATTTTTGCATGAAAACAAAGTTGACTGTTGCCAAAGTTGTTAGGTTTGTTTGTGGTTTACAAAATAACTGTCTTACATTACAAGAATAAATAGCATATTTTCCAAGAAAAACAGCAAGCAAATTGAAGCAAATGTGAGAACATACACTTGTAACATTTTCTTGAGACCTACAGCACTTCAGCTTTCTTACACAGGAATAAATGCATATAACATCAGAACACTCCCCTAAGAATGCCCTTGGCAGCGATATGGAAACTAAGGCAGGACAATTAATTAGACAAAAATTTTCCATGAAGATTTAATCTATTTCATGGACTAAGAAGGCACGGTCTAGTATCATAATAACACTTTTTTTTTTTTTTTCTCTCCCTGTAAACCAAAAAAATGAGTGTCAACAGCTTCCTGGGCAAGACGAAAGGTTTTTCACAGAATTCTAACCACTGCCACACAGCTGGAACCCCTTACTCATTTGAAAATGCACCAAACTGCATCAGTTGCATTGGCAAGAAAACGAACAAACCCAAAGTTACAAGTATTCATGCAGCCAAACAAAATTTCCTCCAAATGGACTAAAGTTGATACTGGTAGACCAGGAAAATGTTCACCTCTGGAAGCAGCAGCGCGGTGCTTCTCAGCTGCCATCGTCCGAGCCAGCCCAGTGAGCTCCGACGGCCCACGCTCAGGAGCAACAGCCAGCACGGAGGTGACACCGTGACCACACGCCTGCCCAAGGTCAGCGGCAATTCCCTTCCCACAAGGGTGGCACTCCAGGCTGGCACATTGTACTAGGACTTGCGTCTGCACGGGTTTCAAAGAAGGTTGTTCAGTAGAGCCACTGTTAGTGAGGGCTTTGCAGGCTCATTCTGTGCGAGCGTCCAAGCTGCCGCAGTTCCCGTGGCAAAGGACTGTGGCGGCAGGAGTCCGTCATGAAAACTGATCAAGTTTTCAGCTTTTCAGTACTGTTCCTGGAGCCAAATTTTCAGCATTCATTTCCAGAATTCTGTCCAAGGGAGGAGTGCCAGACTCCAAGTGCTCCACTAAAAACTGTTCACATATGTTTTCACATAACCCTTTAATGTGAAATCTGTACATGGACAATGACAGCTCTGCCACAAGTGGAAAGAGAGCTGCTCCACATTAGCTGCATCTCAGCACTCTTCTTCCTCCACTGCATGCACCTGCACACACCATGCCTGCAGCTACCAGGAGAGCCCCTTGGACCACCGAGAGCTCCCCTTGGCACCAGCTGCCCCTGGGAGACAAGCTCTGCCTGAGCCCATTCCAAAAAAAATCCAAAAAATCAGCTGCCCAGGGAGGTGGTGGAGTCCCCATCCCTGACTGTGTTTCAGAGCAGATTAGATGTGGTGTTGAGGGATATGATGTAGGGGAGAACTTGTAGAGTGGGGCTGATGGTTGGACTTGATGATCCCAAGGGTCTCTTCCAACCTAAATGATTCTATGATTCGATGAAAATGTCAAACAAGTGCTGACTTGGTAGTACCTTAAAATTCTGTTTCTGTGGTTAAATTAATCTGATTTTTTAGATTGCAAACATCTGGATTTGCAAGACTTCTGCTCCTACTGAGTAGCACCTCTCTGCTACCTAAGATCTGCATGATATCTTTCCTCTACAAAACTAGAAATTTGGCCTTTATAAACATAATTTGGGTAAAAAGATGAGTCAGGATTTTCAGCGCTCCTGATAGCAACAAGTTTATGACTCACAATTGTGTCTTACTGAGACTGATGGGCTTTTCAGCTTACGGCACAAGAAAACCTTGCTCCCAGGCCATTCTGTACTCTATCGCCACCGAGGCAGAGGAACTGTAGTTTTCTGGTAGCAACAGCAACAGAAAGTCTCTTACTCGTATGTCCTGTGCTAAGATCTCTTTTTCCCTCAGCCATCTGTACCTTATACTTCTCCCTCATCACGTTTTCTCCCTTCGTATCCCCTGGCATTCAAAACTTACAGTGGGATTATTGTTTCTTCTTGTCTCTCTGTCCTGAAATCTTACTAATTTAACGGGCTGACTCTGTACATCCTCAGTTCCCAGGGGTGAAAGTTGCAAGAACTTGTGTCTGATCTGCATTGGACTTTTAAACTGTGAAATGTTCTGGGATCCTCCCAAATCAGAGCAGACAGACTGTATCTGACAGTGTCATTTCCTGAATGTCCTTTCCTTGGGCAAAATGACAAAACTTACAATGGAAAAGAACCTTTTCCTCCTACTTTTTCCTTGAACTGTTAAACTGACCTTGTTGCTGAACATCAATACTTGGCAGATAGGAGGTCAAATAAGAGACTTTTTTAAAAGCTCTTTCTTTAGAGCTTTATTTCACACCTGAAAGAATGTGACTGGTCATATATTGGTCCAGTATTCCCTTGGATATCTGGGGAATTTGGGAAAGATTCCAAGGGTTCCCAAGGTTAGAAGCACAGCCAATAGCAGCATACTGCATATCTGTTTGGAAAATTCATAAGCTACGCATTTTGCTTTAAAATCATATCCCAGTTTCCGAGTTCCAGGATAGTGGGTTCTCTGGAGACAGTTTGGAGGTGTCATGCTTTGATCCTTCACTCAGTTCAGAGGAAAGGAAACAAAAGGCAAGGAAAGCATTTTGTTAAATAGCCAAGTCTCCCTTATTCCCATCATATTGCAGAGTCAACTACATCCCATTTCAAAGTGAAAAAAAGGAGATACTGCTGTAAAGTGCACAGACTAACCCTGATTTAATATTGGAAGAGGCTAATGTACTTATCGTGGGGAATATATAAACACAAAGCTTAAAATAGCTCATACCGTGCACTGTAATGTGAAGTGTGCTCAGATATAAATATAAAAAAAATGTTTTGAAAATACAAATGAGGAGAAGCGTACAGATACTGTGTATTCCAAAACTTCTAAATTTTGGTCATTGCATGATTTTTTTATCATCGATCCCATATCCAGCAAAATTAGATTTACTGTCCTTGCTTCTTATAAAATTACACAGAGGCTGCTGCTTTATTCCTCTCCAGGACAGTAAAAAGCAATAAAATTCTTGCAGATTTCGACAGCAGGCAATTCAATAAAAGGCTATGTATATTTTATAAGTACAATAAAGACAAGTCTATAGCTGAATCATAAATGGGGTTTTGTTTGGCTGGCTTGTTTTCTGTTAGCATCCTTCCTGGAGTCTGTTTTCAACCCAGGTTGGTCTTCTCAACACACAGCCTTCCCTTTTTCGGGAGAAGCAGTATGAAATTTATATCTTTATAATGTATAATTTAAGTTTTGCTCAAGGGATTTTGCAATGTGTGTCTGTTTAAAATTTAAAGGTGTTGTGGAACTCAATACTTTCCTGTTCTTGATTAGTGCTATAAAATTTTACATATAATTTTTTGTTACACTGTAAAGTGTATCTATCTTATCATTGTGGCATTTCCTTTTTTATGAGCAAATGATAAATAATTGACACATACATAATTATGTATGTAATTTCTAGACTTGCATCAATGCTTAGATTTTTCTTTAATTCTGCATAATATAAGGTAACATGGAGATAAATGGATTGGTGTATTTCTGAATGATAGTGTGACAATGGATTTTGTGACAGTGACTGTCAGATGAAATACAAAATTGTATACAAATGGGAAGCACAAACTTAACATGTAAATGAACTGGTGAGCATAATTACCGATGTGTAAATTCTTTCTTCTCACTTGAAGACAGAAATTTTAAAACCATGAAGAAGCTGGACTCAGATTAAAGAAAAATTACGCTCCCTGTTTCCAGTCCCTAGGACAATTTTTCCAGCACTAAAAATCAGCAAGAGGTTTATCTGAGCAGTGAGTGTGGTGTCAAAACCCACACTGGGGGTTTTCTGGAGAAGGAAACTTTTCTGTGCATGTAGTTAGAATCCACAGGTACCAGAGGTTGCCCTTCTGAGTCGTTTGTTCACTAATGCCTGATTTGTCCATCAAGGTCAGCTGATTACATAAAGTAAGAATACAAACTTTCAGAGCATCTTAACACTATGGGACAGACGTGAATACGTTTCTCACCATCCTGTGCAGCTAAAGCCATTGCTTGTGCTTACTGCAGGAATTCTAAATAGCGGTGTTTTGGTCACCAGCAGAAGGTGACGCAGAATATCTCTGCCTCAAAATCAAAAGAAAGTATTCTTTGGAAAGACCCCTGTGTCAGCCCATCAAGTGTCAAGGAAGAATTCCCTTTCAGTTGATTTACAAGAACATTGTTTTTCTTGTTATAACAGAAAAAATTGTGAAACACGTCACCTTAAAAATAAATATTTAAATTAATCACAGCTGGGGGTATAGAGGAGGAAAACCCCACACTATTATAAAAAAAGCACTCAAGGGAGAAAAAGTATAGTCTCTAAGTTTAGACACATCAAGACGCAAGTGGGACAAAAAGGAAAAGAATGAGAGCTATGGACTCACCTCAGATTTCTGTTTCCAAATTGTTGATGATTTGAAACCATCCATATCAGACCTTGCTCTCAGACCTTGGCCAGGAAGTGCTAAACCCTCCCTAAAATAATTGCAACCTTCTGCTTTCTGCCAGAACCTAATGGTAAAATTCTCCTTTGGCATTGTCACCTTGCTATTTCGAGACTTATAATCTGGTGACTGTATATTTCTATATGTTTGTGACTTTGTTGGTTAAATGTTGGGGAGGGGGGGATTATCTCAGAAGTGTTGGATCAAATTGCTTTTCTCCTTTCCAAGTCATTTTTATTTATTCAAAGCAGATATACCACTGAAAAAACGTTGATTCAGACTGGGTTTATGCGCATACTGGCACTTGCAGTGATTCAGGCCCAGCACACCTTAAAAAGCCAGACACAGGAAGAGCAGTTCCAAATAGGAAGAACTGATAAAGCCATGTCCTGGCAAGAACAGGAGGGGAAGAAGGGGGAAAAAGGCAAGTAAAAATTCCTCCTCTATTAGCAACCACTAGACCATCAGGAGGTATTGTATATAAGCCATGAAATTATTTTCTTTATGGCACTGATAAAAATGTGGCAACACAGATCCAGTCTGCCTGCTCAATACGCCTGCCCCGATACACAGAAAACCTTCTGTGCCTTTAACAAAGTGCAGTCGTACATGTCCTTCCTCTTCTCGTGTTGTAATTGTACATGAATTGCCCGTCTCAGTTCGAAAAGAAACAGATCTTCTGAGATGAAGAACTGTCGGGGGTGACTGACGCCTCCCACCAACAGACACAGCTTCATAGAAGCACGTGATTTTTCCCTACTTGGAGTTCAGCCATAGGCCTAAATTCCATTAGCGAAACAGGGAGACAACAGTGATTTTTAGCACCAGTATTCTCCCTCCACAGTGTGAAATGGCATCGGTGCAAGCGCATGCCAGGACACGAAGACCTAACTCATAACTCACAGAGAGTCCAACTTACTGCAGCAATCTGTGCCAAGCACCCAAGAGTTTTAAATCAGACTTCCTTTCTGGGAATATTATTTGGGGGTGGGGGTGCCTTTTTTTTTAATTACTTTTAAGAAAACTTATAAAGGATTTGTTTCTGCAATGAGAGAATTTAATGAGTATTTCCTTTAAAGAGCTAAGAAGTTGGCAGTGCTATTACACAAAAGGAGTATTTCAAGTATTTGGCTTTGGAGATCAAATAATTTCTTTTGTACATATATGCTGTCTCTGTTTTTCAGTAGTAAAATGAAATGCTTTACGTTGTTTTTGGATGGCTTCAAAGGAGGCAAAAGCAAAAAAATTCCAACTGTTCAATCCAATGTCAAGAATGGCCAGATGGAGCCACATGGGAATTAAATAAGGGTCTCCTCAGCAGCACAAGTGTCTGTGAGGGTGCAGCCAAAGTGCTGGGAACGGCCCCGTCTGTGGCTTCCTGCTGCCCTCAGTGGGCCCTGGGGACCTGTGCAACCATCAGGGCTCAGCACGCGGGAACAACCGGGCAGTGGCTGCTGGCAGCAGGAACAGCCAACAGGAAAGCATCCTCTTCAGTTAATTCTTAAAAAAAACAGGAAGAGAAATAGGCTTATGAACCACCTGCAGCCTCCATGCAATCAGTATGCAGGCAATTATCCGTCTGTAAGCGGGGCCAGTTATTTTATCTCTGAAGAAGATCCTTGGTAAGAGGAAGAGCTGAGGTTCCAACCAGTTTTTTGTCAGCGTTCTGCTTCTGGCCTTCTCAGTGCATTTAGTAAGCACCAGAGAAAACAAAACCAGTCACCAAAAATATCCACAACAAAACCTGGATGGAAATCTGACATATTTATCAAACACCAGCTTCTGAACGAGATGAAGGGTGTTAGCACCACAACCGCCAAAACCAGGGGAAGGGAGGGTGGTCAAATATCTGCTGTCAAATATGGGAGTTCCAGTGCCCCCAGCTACAAGCAAACCTCTTCAGCTGGAGTTAAGACAAACATCTCACTAATTGAAGCTGCATTTTTGTGTGATACTTTAAAATTATATTATTCCCATTTTCATGCTGGTTATAACAACCACTGGTTATAACAACCACTAGCCTTAGGGCCCTTGTTTGTGCTGCAATTAAAATGCAAAGTCAACTTTGACAAGCAAGTAATTGACAATAAAATTCTAGCATTTGGTTTGGTATCCATAAGGGTTTTGTAATTCTGTCATGGCCACAGATCCCAAATTGAAGCTTCACTATTTACGTGTATCTGGAACCATTACAAAGTGCCAAAAATGGTAATATACTTGCTTATATTCATGAGTTTGATCCATCCTCAGAAAAAAAGTAAAACACACAAAAAATAGTTAATGCTGTTTCCATTTGCTTCCTTCATAAAACAGAAATTTTGATTTATTAAAATAGCCTTGACCCCATGGCTCCGCTGCCGGAGTCCATGATTACACAGTAACTGCAGAACTGGCCACAGGAAGGAAATCCAAAATGCTTTTCAGGTCACACTCATGATTAATCATATCTGGCAGTGCAGGCACATTTTACCTTAAAAACATGAATTTTTTTCTGAAGAAAATGCAGGAGCAGGAAATCAGAAGAAACTAGCAAAAGTAGCAGTTAGTTCCCCAAATCTTGCAAGTAAATCATTGCAAAAGTTCACAGCACAAGAGTGTGATACTAACAGGAAAAGTGAGTGCTGTCTCTCTTTACCTGTATAGAATGCCTTTGTCCTTATTTCAAATCATAATCTTATATTCCTCACACCACAATGCCCTTATTCCACCCACTGAGGGGGCTGCAGCCAGCTGCCATGTCTTGCATCCCTTTTTCAACAAATATTTGGGCAGGAACATCCTTTTTTTATTCAGTTCTCAGCACTATGGGATCCTGAATCTAGCAGGTACTACCAGTGCAATTTGGTGTAAGTGCTGAGCCAATACAATATTCCAGATCTTTCTGTGATATTGTTATGCAAAAAAGCAATGTAGTATACATTCCTTAAACTTAAAGAAACTGCAAGGCTTCCTGACTGGCAAAGAATCAAGTGGGACAGAGGATAATGGTTTGGGTTTTTCAAATTGAGTTTAAGATTCTGTAGAAACAGAGATTTAAAAAGTCCATCTAAAGAAAAGAGTTTAGTAGCTTCCAAAATTATGAGGGGGAAGAAGAGGGTTTGATCTGATATTCTTCACCATGATCCCAGAATTCTACTCCTTAGTTCAGAGCTACATCAGACAGGTACCCTGCTGCAGCTGGCTCCTATTAGACAGTGCAGGGTCAGAGTCTGTGTCAAGGAGAGGGTGGGAGGGGAGTCTGGCAGGTGAATAATCATCAGCACCTGACTAATGTAGCAGAGAGAGCAGCAGGAGCTGTTAAGAGCCTCACTGAGGCCCCAGTTCGTAGCATGAACCTGGCATTAGTCAGAGTATCTTCTGAGCCATGAGATTTGTTGGTGTGGGCTTCCTGCCGGGGAATTGCAGAGCTGTTCTGACCTGGGGATGGAGCTTCTCAAGTCAGGTATCGATTGCGTTTCTGGTGTTGTCTCTTTGCAAAACTGACATTTACAAAGTTGAGCAGGTGGTTGCTTTCCCATCCAAAAGCTTGGCACAGCTGCCTGGCAGGCAGACAAGGGGCAGTCAGTGCCAGGACAGTCAAGAGAGAAGTTCCAAAAGTGGTTTGTTTAGTCGGGTGTAGTGGAAATTGGGTTACCCTTGTGGTTACACCCTGAGGCTGTACCTGGATAGTTTGCCTACCAATACCTGATTTCTACACCAGGAGCAAACTGAGTCCTCTCCCCTCACGTCCGGGTGCCGAACGCTCAGCAGGGGCTGCCAGGGCAACCAAGGAAGCCTCTGCTGCTCTTTGTGCTGCTGACAGGTGGTCTGAGCTCTGTTCTGCTGTGAGGTTCTTTTCATCGGCTCTGTGCGTCATTATTCACTTTGTGCAACACTTTGCACTTCTGACTGTGGGACAACAGTGTCCTTGCATAGGCCAAAACACAGGCTTTTGGTTACCTGTTTACCATTTTGGCTCGCAACTAGTTTATTTCTCATCTGAAAAGAAATAAAATATGGAAGGAAGGTGGCATAAATTTGCTCTTCAACAAATAAAGTGTTTTCTGCTTGTGAATAAGGAAGTAAGGTTTTGATTCTGTCATCTTAAATGAAAGCAAATTGTACCAAAAGAATCCTTGATGGGTGACACGAGCAGCAGAACAGTACCTGGCACCGTTTGTTCCAAAATCACACGTAAGTAGACTTTCCAACAAGCTATTTTTGTGTGTGTGTCTTTGACTCAGAGCTGTAAGTGCTGGCATCTGCAGCCAACATCTGGAATGTGGTCCAGGACAGCTGATTGACTACCTGTTCTGCAAAACCATAAAACATGATGTCTTGAGATAATTATCCCCATTAGTTTCATCAGAGAGAATTTTTCATCAAGCAAACCGTAGAGCAGACAACAAAGATAACTTTCAGATGAGATTACAAGGAAAGATAGGAAACTTCGATTAAAAGCTATTTAAAATGCTACTGATAGCTTGATAACCTGTCAAAGGTGGAAGAACCCTTTTCTAACCACACAAGGGCCTGCTTTCTTGATGGGAATTTTCCTTCTGACACACAAAATGTTAAGCAAAACCTACTAATCTGATCTGTCAAAAGCACACGCAGCAACCCTCTGCCCCTGGTGCTAATGTCCCCCCTGCTGTTAGTGCGAAGATTGGGTCCACGAGGCTGCCCCCCAGCAGCGAGGAGTGGTTCAGACCCAGCAGCTCTCATCTGTGCACTGCAAACATAAAAAGAACAAAAAGGGGGGGTGCTGTGGGGACAGGGATGATACATGGGCATTAGCTGAATGGACAGACCATATAACTTGAAGGCTTTTAAAGCTTCTTCATATTTACTCCCATTACTCATATTTACATGTATTCTTCTTCTGATTTTTAGAAATACTGTGAATCCTGTGTAAATTGGCAGGGGACTCTGAGATGGACCATCCTCAGGCCAGACAAATCCAATAATGGTAAAACCCAAAGTATAGTGGTAGGGTCACAGTGTCTCAGCTTCATGTCTTTAGTCATTTAAGTGACAGGTCAGGAAAAACACCCATCTAGCTGGTAACTCTTCAGAGTTTAACTCTAATCCAATAACTCCTTTTGAGCAATTTTTATGATATTAGCATTAGATAAGGCAAACTGTGAAAGCCTGACATAGTAAGGATTGTAATTGTCTCCTCAGTTTCTAAACACTGGGTTGAATGTAGTCCTCTGCCACCAAGAGAACAACTGGGTTATCAGGGTTTGGAGCCTGCCTTGAGATTGCTCAGGAAAAGAATTGCTGTGGCTCTCGAAGGCACTGAGCGTGGGCATGTGCTCTCAGCCAGAGGAAGCCACAATAAGTTTCTATTCACAGGAATTGGTTCTCAGGAAAGGAAAATAAACTTTTAGAAGAAAGAAGCGGATGGAATGGAATAGGAATGCAAGAGGTGTATAGTTTACAGAGGCTTCTCACCTACAAACATGCTGCTAGAAAAAAAATGAAGTAAATGACATTAGTTCTATGTGTTCTGAAAAAGTATAGTATATTGCCTCTTCATCTATTAACGTTAGGAAGACAAGGAAGAATTTAGAGGATGAAGTGAAAATACTTGCAAAAATAGTTTTTTATAAAACAATTCTAGTTTTGCAATACTTTTTGAGTGTCCTACTGTTCTCTTCTCTGCTGTCAACTACATTTGAAATCCCTTTCAGTCCTCATGTACAAAACTTCCTTGATGAAACCCCTTCTCAAAACCCTCCTGGTGAAAGCAACATTTGAGCAAATGCCTCCTCCTGTCAGTAGCTATTTCTCATTTTCTAGGTCAGGAACTGAAGCTCCTCTGAAAAGAGGTCTTCTTTCCTCGTTTAAAACTTCCTTGTCCTCCTGCTTATCATTCTCATATACTGCTTAATTTGCAAACATATTCTGACAATGACTACCACAGGTAACTAGATAAATGTCTTGTATTAAATACCAGCTATCCCTTTTTTCATGATTGTATTAGGGTTCTTATTAATGTAGGAAGGATATGAGCTTAAGCTCCGTGAATGTGCACTATTAGACTTGAAAATAAATGTCCACACCAAATTTTGCTCAAATATAGTCCTTGATAAAATAGGCATGGTTTCCACCTCAAAGAACTCCTTTAGCCCCTGTGGGTCAATGCGCTCTCTCTCCTCCCTGCTGTGCTTTAATGTGTTTTCTTGCTCAAGCCAAGGCAAAAGAAAATCTCTCTTGTTTCAACTTGGGGGAAATCTTAAGGAGCCACAGGACGGATCCTCCGCAGCCTGAGAATGACCCCGGTGGGCACCAGACCCCGGCCTCCCACCGCCGGGGCTCCTGGGCCCTCGCAGTGGAGCAGGTTGTGGTTTAGGGTGAGGATGCCAACGGGAGGGAAACACAGGTCCCCCACGGTGGGAGAGCAGGACACGGTGGATCCGGGTGGGACGGGCCTGTCCCTCTGTGTCGCCAGGTCGCTGCGGTTCAGCCATGAGTCGAACCCAGTCGGAGTCTTTCCCGCGAATTCAAAATTCCAGGTATTACCGTCTGTTTAAACGGAGGGTGAAGGTCAAACACAAGAACGCCCCTTCTGGGGGCGGCGGTCGCGTGCTGGCGCTGGGGCGCCACCTGCGGGTCCCGCCCGGGACCGCGGGGTCCCCCCGGCGCGGGGTTGGGGGGGGTGTCCCGGAATCCCATCCCAAACGCCCGGACTTGCCCCCTTTGAGCTCCTGAGACGTCACCACTGGAAGGGTATTTGGTGACTGGCAGCAGAAACGTCAGGAAATTACTTTCCCCGAGGCCTCCCTCCACAGGGCACGAGCTGCGCGGCTCCGATTCACGTCATCGGTATTTCCAGATAAACTCAGAGATTCTGAACAGGACAAGACTGGGAGGTGTCGAGAGTCACTGCTTGTGCCAGGTATCTCCAAGACTGAAAACTATTTTACTGGATTTTTCACTCGTGAAGATCTTGCTGGCCGTAGAGGTTTTCCTACTTTCTTCCTCTTTAAAAACGGGGGTGATGTGCTCCGGTCTCCAGGGGCTCGGCCGGGCTGACAGCCTCTCAAACAGGTGAAGAGTGGCCTTGGCAATGTCACCGGCCGGTTCCCTCCGTGGATGCATCCAGTCAGGTCTGACAGACAAACATAACAATTTCTTGTGGATAAATTCCTACAAAATTGCCCATTATAATTTGTTACCCTTTCCACAAAGTGCAATAACTTGCCAAGGGAAAAATTAAAAGGAATTGGGGGAGGGGGACGACGACAAAGACTATGACCCTGGGGAAGATTATTGTTCTGCTCCGGGATGTATCCCCGTTTTCCTTTTCGAGGCATTAGATGGCTTTTGTTCTGCAGGATGTGGAAAGTGACCGATTGGTTGTTGGATTGTGGTCTTTTCTTACACAACACAAGCAACTTGTTTTGGAGCCCCGGTGCTCGTGGGAGTGTCCGGGTCCCGCGCTGCGCACCAGAGCTCACAGCGCGTGTGTCAGTCACAGCCTTGTAACAACGTGTACCAACAGCTGAGAAATGGCCATGAAACGGTAATGCTCTCTTGAGTTGCCGCCACCGAACGTTAGTTGAGCTTTAGTTTGACGAAACAAATTCAGTCGTTGGCAGCGACACCGTCTGACCGTCACCAGGCCTTTCTTCGGGTGTCGCTCCGGCGAGCGCTCAGAAATCCGCCTCCGTACCCAGAGAGCGCTGGGGACGCGACGCCACAGTCGGCGGATGTCGATCATCGCTCAGTCCTCCTCCCGGGGCACCGCCTGCGTTCCCAAGCGCTACCCGTTTCTCCTCTTTGCGGGCTGACTCTGGCGCACACCGTTCCGGCGGGGGACTCGGGGACCCGGCGGAGCACCCGGCGGAGGCGAGGAGAGGGGCGGATCCCAGGGAGCCCCGCCCCCGGCGGAGACGCCTGTGGTGTCCGCCCCTACTGTCACGTGATCGGGATGCGGAAGTTTTCCACCGGAAGTCGGTGTTTGCTGCTTCCGTTGTCGGCTGGGCTGAGAGGCTGAGGCGCGGAGGCGGTGCTGGTCGCACCGAGCGCCGGGGCCGCGGCCGCNCCCCGCACAGGGGCCTGGCCAGGCTGCGGTCGGGGCCTGCAGCGGGCCCACCGGTGCGCCCGCGGCAGCCGGTGCTATGGCATTCTGCTCTGGCAGCCGTAAGAGATCGATTTCTTCAGTAGCTCTGTGTGCGGAGAGCTGACGTGACATAACAACCTGCTGCTACTTTTTTAAAGTAATTTTATTTTTAAGCAAATAATATATGCCTTGTGTGTTTCACTCAGTGTTGCAGCACGGAGACTAGTTTTTTTTATTAATTAAAATAGATTTTTTATGAGCTGGGATAAGGAAAATGCAAAAGCGGAATGGAAAGGGGGAAAAGGGGAAAGTGAAGAAGGAAGTTAAAAGTTCTTTGGAAAAACAAAGTTTTCTTGACCTGTGTGGCTTTATTGAAAGAACATATTTTACTTGTGTTTTGGTGGCTTTCATTTTTATGAGAGCTTAAAACGTAAAAAAGTTTGCTCCCACGCGGAATTGTTTCTGTGGTGGCTTGCTTAGCCCTTGCTAAAAGCTAGCATTTCAGATAAGCAGTAATTGCATAAGGTCTCAAGATATCTCTCTAAATTTGAGTTGAATGTAGCCTGAAGGCTTATCTTTTTTTCTGTAGGTAAGTATTGAAAAATGGAGTCTAAAATGTGAGAATACTTTGAAAGGAGTTAAACAACTCAATCTGATAAAAAAATCCGATTGTTTAATAACCAAGCCGGTATTTTATAATCGCGGTCGGCATGAGTTAACAGTCTGAAATACTTGAATAACGTTGTCAAGTTATTTTCAGCAAAGCGGAAAGAAAAATTACCAATTGAACTGGCAGGTGTAGTATTCTGTTACTCTCTGGAAAAACAGTAGCTGATTCAGTCTCTTTAAGTGGGTTGGTTACCTGGGTACATGGCAGGACTGATGCTTTGAGGAGAGAAGCTAAGGCATGCTGAAGACTTTAAATTTAAAGGTGGCCTTCTGCTGTTATGTAGGTGACAAACTGAAGAAGATCAGCTGAGCTGCAGGCTTTTCAGAGATTCCTTTTCCAAGGAAGTAAGTTCAAAATCTGCTGTTTCTAATATTCTATTTGACTTAATAAATCAAGAACCATTCAGACCACTGAACTGTTTATGTTGACAGCCATACAGAATGTTCTTGGACTAGCTAAAAGTGGTTATGTGACAGCTAGGTTATAAAGGTAGGAGTATTCAATCCAAATTCCACAGTTACGCTTGAGATGTGATAGTCTGTGGCAAATCCCTTCTGGTGAGTTGGTTACTGTCCCCAGACTTTCCATTTCATTTCAAAGGTGGGTAAATTGTGCCGCTTGCTGTTCTGCACCTGTGTGTGAAAATTTCCATATACCTTTGGGAACACATCATTGAACAAGTTTCTTGAGATATGTGTAATCACTCTCGGCTTGTCTAATATGTAAAGCAAGCTGTGAAGGCTGAACCTGAGAAATCTCTGGGGAGTAATGTAAACGTGTGATGGGCTTTGCTCTTTCATAACATTGTTATTCAAAGCACTTGAAAGTAGTGGTGTGCAAGATTTGCAGGTTTTAGGCTGTTTCCACAGTTGATGCATTTTGGTTACTGCCTCAGCAGGGTGCAGCTGCTCACCTGTAACTTAAGTGTAGCAGTGTGTGTAGGAAAACTGCATTGTGCCAAGTGCTTAAAAAAATAAATAGATAATGACCGATCCTCATCTTAAATCTGAGGGTCCCAAGTAGTTACTGAACACCTAATTTAAACACTTGTTACAACAAGTAAAACAGTCACAGTTTATGAAAATGTACAAGTAGTTGTGACTATACAGCAAGTTATGGTGCTCAGCTACAAAATTTTTTGTCATTTGGCTGTCTTTCAATGGGAGCCTTATTCAGTTCCTCCCACTACTCAGCACTGGAAATTAGTGTAAGATTTGAAGAAGGAAACTGTGGTCAAAAAAGGTACCTTTTTCCTTTTGACAACGTTGCTGTGATTATTTATGGTTACAGGTGGGTTTCATAAATAATGTTGTTCTTCCAGTTTGGCTTTCTTCAGAGACCTCTGTAAGACTTGGATTTATACCATGCTTCTAGTGAAAAATTAAAAGTAAATTTGAAAGTGTGATTTTCACAGTTCTGCAGAAGATGTCAGTTTCAGTCTTTACATGGAGTTTGGGCCTGTGTTAATGGAAAAGTGTTGATGGCTTCTGACTCCCATGTTCTTTTTTTCTATGGAAAACCGTGCCACCTGTATGGAAGGTAACAGTGGGTGACCTGTGTTCACCTTTGCTCAGTGTGCTTGTCATCTTTTTCCAGCTCTGAAACTTTGGAGATAAAACACTGAGTTTTTAGAGGGGTGGGGGAGAGTTGTCAAGAATATGAGTTGGAAAACAGATCAAAACGGTAAGGAAGGGATTATGCAATCATGAGCTGTTGATTAAACCTTGAGTGATTTACATCGTCACTCCTGTGTAGTCTGCATTTTAAGCAAGCAGTGCTGCTTTCCTTGTACTTGTCAGTCTTATGTTTGTGCCAGTGTTAGCACAGCGCAGCAAATGAACAGTTCCTGCGGGTGGTTACACAACTTTATGGGGAATGTTGTTGTTATTGTATGGGCTCTCTGTAGCAGGGATTCATAGTCAGATTTTCACAATTCCATATTTCCACAGAAGTACTTTAATTTCGGAGTCCTCAAGCTGTTCATATTGCAAATTCTGGTTTTGCATTATATTAATAAAGTGCTTTAAATTGCGTATGTGTAAACTGTCTGCTAATTTATTAAATATCCCATCTCAGGTGTGCAGCCCTGTCTGTTAAAACTTTGGCACTTTCCCAGTCATGAGAAACAACTTGACAGAAGAAAAGTGCTTGCTACTCCATGGCTCTTCTGGAATTTATCTGTATTTAACTTACACATTATCAAAATGAAAAGTTGCACAATTTTAACTTATTCAGGAGGTTAATGTTGGCCTTGTATAGTTGCATGTGAATTTGTCATTATTTCTAATTATAGTAACATGCAAATTTATCTCAAATTCAATTTCAAATGTAAAGTAGACATTTAAAGAATTACTGCTTAAAAGGCTGTAAGCTTCTGAAACGTGGGAATATAAACATTAAAATCTGTGAGCTCTTAACTGAGCTTCTAGCATATAATTGTTGCATTNTTGAAATGCAGAATCTTCCCATGCTCTTATAAGTGCGCTCAGAATTGTCGTATGCTCTCGGACGTCGGAGTAGAACTCTTACGCTATAATTTCATCAAATAACTGTTTTTGTTATCCTAAACTTATGCTTGAAATGCTCAATCTATCCCAACTAAGTAACTTGCTGTTTGTACCTCCTGCTGTAACTGATGAGTCCTCTTAGACAGAAGACACACAAGAAAATGTGTTGGCATAGCAATTTGTAGCCTCAGTGCAACAGTCAGGAAAGAGAGAAAAGTGGTGGGGTGGGAGAAATAGAATTACAGCAGTGACATAGGTTCCAGAAAGTGTTGAGTTCTGTATGAGTCTGCTGAAGTGTTACTTGTTAAAGAAAAAAGCGTAGAAGGAAATGGAAAGATCAGTAGTTTACTAAGCAGAATTTCTGATACTTTATTTTTTTTCCCTTACAGCACAACACTAAATCTGTAATGAAATGGAGTCTGGGTCAAGCTCTTTTCGAGTGGAATTTCCAGATTTTTCAAGCACCATTTTGCAGAAGTTAAACCAGCAACGCCAGCAAGGACAGCTATGTGATGTGTCCATTGTGGTTCAGGGCCATCTCTTCAGAGCCCACAAAGCTGTTCTTGCAGCTAGTTCACCTTACTTCTGTGATCAGGTTCTGCTGAAAAACAGCAGGCGAATAGTCCTGCCTGATGTGATGAATCCCAGAGTATTTGAAAACATTCTTCTGTCTACCTACACAGGTCGGCTGGTGATGCCTGCTCCAGAAATTGTTAGTTATTTGACAGCAGCAAGTTTCCTTCAGATGTGGCATGTAGTGGATAAATGCACAGAAGTGCTAGAGGGGAACCCAACGGTTCTGTGTCAGAAGATGAATCATGGCAG